>CM062082.1:14683995-15283995 GCA_031163375.1 Conogethes punctiferalis | reverse complement strand
CGTAGTCTACGGTGGAGAGTTTACCTAAAGATTTATCTTTCTTTAACGTTACACGTGTTGGTAACGTGTAACGTTAAAAGAAGATAATCGTTACTCTTCCGATTCCTACTACAATATTGTTAACGTTAAGTATACGCTTGAAGCGGATAAAATTATACGTTCAGCCCGTTTGGAGGCTGACGTAGTAAATTACTTAGTTAATCTACCGAGCGTTCTCACGGCACGTTAGTTCCACGTCTATTGATTTCACGCTATCATCGGAAATAGATCAAATGGAATAGTAGTGAAATTTGAATCGGAATTACGTCATCAAATTGTGTCGAGTTTAATTGAGTGTAAAAAATACGCAAAGGAAGGATTTCGGCTCATTGGAGCTTTTCAATAACCATGCTGACCTTCTAATAGCTTCTAATACCCAAGACTAGCGAGGCATCCACCCTGGCTTCGCTTTGTATATCACTACATAGCATAAATAAAACAAAGTCGCTTTTGTTGTCCGTGCGTCCCTATGTATGCTTATAATATCTTTAAAACTAAGCAACGGATTTTGATACGGTGTTTTTTAATAGATAGAGGGATTAAAGAGGAAAGTTTATGTGTATGTATACGTTAGTATTGCACCTGCACGAAGCCGGGCCGGGTCGCTAGTTACAGATTAACATTTTATTGGCGTTATAGTTAGGTTCTCTTATCTTTTCTAGCAATAAATATAGCCTAGGTTACTTACGGCGAATGTAGCTTTCTACTGATAAAAGATTTTTTGAAATCGGCATAGTAGTTTTTGAGTTCATTGATTACAAATAGGTATAATTTTATGCACACAAGAATACATATCATACCTCTTTATAATATTTGTGTTGATGAAGCCATGAAGAGTGTATTTTATCCCATACAGATTGGCATGCAGAAATTTTCATTGAGGTTTTTTAAAAAACATAGTTTATCTAAAATGTTTTTAGAGTTGCATAGCAATTTATTCTTGTTGCAAGTTTCTTATCATTTTACCTCTTTTATCTATTATAGATAAGTATCAAAGACAGTAAAATCTATATATCTAAGATGCTTTAATCTACGAGCAATTAGTAACTTAATAATGTTCTACAAATAAATTGCGGTAGAAGAAATAACTAAAGGTTATTAGGGAAAATAAATGTAACGACTGTTGACTTTCTTTCGTTTGTTTTTCTAGAAGGTCAATGACCTTCCAAGGTAGGTACTATTAAAAGGCTCAAATACTATTGTAATTTATTATTTTTCTACGTAGGTGAATGCCCTCAGATGTCTTTCAAACATTTACTATAAATGTCATGCTTTTATATTATACAAGTAAGTAATTTATTTTTCCCATCCAAGTTTCCTGCCAGAAAATATTTTGCATAAAATACTCGTATAATCCCATAACTCTCCTAGCCGTAAATAAAGTTCAGTCATACGTGATATTACAGTACCTATTCAAAGCAAAATAGACTCTCGATTTTTATGATATACACCAAATAGTAGTCAAGCGCGAGTTGTTTTAAACATTATTATTTTATAATTTGCGTCTACGTTTAGAAAGCTTGAAATAAATTATATTCTATACATCCCTTCTTTTAATTTACCTCTACCAAAAGTTTGTCAGAAAGAGATCGCTTATAACGATAAAATTGTCTAAATTGTACAACAGATGTCAACCTACGCTTAGTTTTTAAATCAACTGCATGATAATGCAATATGTAATATATCTTATCGCGTGGGAGACGTGCAACAGTTCTTCGGAATCCGCGTCCATTAGTGATTTTCCTGAATGCATATTAGACTTAAGAATCTGCAAAATGCAAGCCAATAAATTTTTCTAAGGCCCCAATTCACTTGAAACTCCTTCGGAGTTGCGGTACCTATAGACTGAAGTAATCGCTTATTAGGTAAGGTAGGTAATACCTTTAGGCGCTTTTGCCACCTTTGACATAAAAAAATATGTGTGTTTAACTACCTCGTTAGTCATTTGCCGCTAAATGTCCCGTGTTCAAAAGTCAAGTTAGGCCATAATATTGGCCTAAAATCTCTCCATGTTAGATAAGAGAGAATAAAACAGTTTGTGAACAGTACTTAATTGTTAATTCAAAACTTTTCAATAATCAAATTCTTCATAGAAATAATATAAAAATTGTTACCAGTTTGTTAAATGTTAATCCGTTCAATATAAATTTACATGTATGCAAAAAAGTATTTTCAAAAGAGCTTATAGAAAATTTAACTCGAATAAAGTATGTTGAGTGCAAATCCAATTTCGCAAAGTAGTCTTACTCTGAGCTAAATCTTCGAAAGTGCTTGAAAAGGCTAATTTCAATATCGTTACCATTATCATAACTTTATTAATGCTTTCAGTTCGATATTGGACTAGTCGTCACATAATTGGGTTAGTAAAGTTAAGATCTCGTCAATGCATAAACGTAAAAAGCTGATAGAAATCTATTTCGCAAATAGGCTTTTTGTGCCACAGCTGTGGAGACTTTAAATTAACCGTTAACTTTAATTGTCTCAGTATTGAGTGAATTTATTGCAGATTATAATAAATCTGTAGAGAGGTCAATTCTGTACATTAAATATATTTACAAAATAACTATCAGGGGGTGATTAGTGATCGATACTAATGCCAAAAATGCAATCAGTAAAATTTTTGTCTGTCTGTCTGTCTGTCTGTCTGTATGTTCGTTATAGAAACAAAAACTACGCAACGGATTTTAACGAAACTTGGTACAATTATTCTTCATACTCCTGGGCAGGTTATAGTATACTTTTCATCACTCTACAATCAATAGGAGCAGAGCAGTAAAGGGAAATGTTAGGAAAACGGGAGAAATTTTTACCTGTATGTTTGAACGCGCGTCACTTAAAAACTACTACACGGTACTGAATGCGGTTTTCACCAATGTATTGCTAGAGGTCTAACTTAAAATTTAGACACCGTTTTATGTAAGTTCGTTATTTTGAAACCCGATACCCACGCGTGCGACGCCGCTGGCACAGCTAGTTGCAGATAAATTACTTAATTACTCTTTTGAAGATTTTTTTAAGAAATAGAAAAGAGGGAAATGTTTGTATATAACTTAGTAATTGTAGTGAAGATGTTCATGTGATGGCCTTACATCATGAATATCAGCCTCTCACAGCCCACTGCTGGTCATAGGCCTCTCCAATTGGTCGCTACTTTGCTTGTGCCCTTGCCAGCGATCCTGCTCAAAATCAATTAGTGTAGTCAAATAATACTTACTATTAGAGAAATTTGAAAGTTATAAAAGTACTAAACAGAGTATATTATTGCGATTTTGCGCAAAAAAATATGTATATAGAGTGCATCGTTATTTTTTAAATGCTGTTATGTTATCCGTGTGGTTTTAGGATTTAGAATATGACCACTCTATCTTATCTCGTGGGCATCGTAAAAAAACGACTAAGGGAATATCAGTAAACGGGCAGCTGCCAAGCGTGCAAGGTTACCCAACGGCCTGCCAAGCGTGCTGACGAAGGCAAATCCCCTCGAAAATTGTCGCTGAGGAAGGCCTATGTCCCAAAATGAACGCTTACAGTCTTATGATGATAATGATGATGATGATGTTATGTAGCTTATAAAAAAATTCGAACAAGCTGATAGGATCATCATTTAAGATGTTTCAACCCCGCAGAGGTAACATAAAACATTTGTTACCTTAGCCCGTATTACCTTCTGTTGGAATTGTCTACAAATGAGTCTCAATTAATTTTCAAGGGTCTCATCGAATTATTCGAATAATCTCCATCTTTGTCTAAAGAGCAATTAAGATGCGATATTGTTCTGATGCCGAATAATGTTGTTATGTTGACGGGTTTCTGAGTTATGTCGATTCCACAGATTTTTTTCAAGGTTATAAGCGCTAAACCCGTGTGTTCAGGACAAAACGTTCACTACGAAACACCGTGGCTCTTTTCTTTTTTGTAGTGCATATTGCATTGTTTTAAAAGTCACTTTAATCAGTGCGCTCTTCACCTCAACTTATACATATTCAATAATAATTATATATTAAAAATATTATAGGGATCTAAGGACCTATCATCTTTTCGCTCTAAGCCAACCTCAACTGCCCGGGGTGCATCCTGCCGAATAACGAACGAGGCTCTGGCAACCGACTGGTGGCAGTATAACTAAGACAATTGAAGGCGTAGCTAAAGGATGACGAGCAGCAGCGTCGCCGAAGCGAGAAGCTACGTCCTGCGATCGCCAACTCAGCCCAGCGTGGTAATTATAGGTCCAGTCTCCAGATGTTTGCTCAAAGTGGCGAACAACTGGAAAGGCCTGCCCCAGCAGTGGGCTACGATAAGATGTGAGTGTCCTTGTTTCTACACAAACGTACACGTCATCAAACTTAAAACGCCCCTCTATTTACGTCAACAGTGTTCAGTTAAAAACCGTTTCAAATAAAATAACATCTACCTACATTGCCCCAGGTATATACTGTGTGATTATGCAGATATGCTTCCCGTACGTACACGTACATATCAATGTCTGCCAGGACGTGTGACATGTCGTGAAACAGGATCGTACAGGTGCCATAATGGCAAGTTGTGTATCCTATTATCTCGCTTCTATCTAAATCATTGTAGGCAGCTTAATTGATTTGTTTGGGTATTGGAAATAATAGAAGAAAAAAATAACACTCGGATCAGGATTGCTGGTGAAAATAAAGGGGGAAGAATGGGGCGATTGTTCTTGCGGTTTTTAAAAATGCAATGATAATAACCAAGATGACAAACCCGTTTGGCTTTAACAAATTAAGGGAAATTTGCATGCTAAATGCGGATGTGGTGCACTATTTGTAGACTATGGTACATTTTGTGTACCTGCCAGCTGTGTTCCACTACTGGCACGATGGGTGACCTTTGCAAGGCGAAAGCGGTTTCGATAGCGGAACCAACTCAAAACCTTTTGGGCTTTTGGCTTGGTTATGTTTGGGGCAATGCACCATTGACTAGAGAAGAAGAAGTCGGGAAATTGGGGAAAATACTTTGTATTATGTTTTTCTTTCTTTTTATAATTAGCTCCATATAATGGTTCCCCTAAGCCTGATGGAAAGCGAAAAAGAAGCCCAAGACGCTATTACAACGAGCAAGTAATTGATCAATTACTTGTCAGTTGCCATCGCCATGCCAGCCTAACCTTACCTTTCCCACGAGCTTATTTAAATACCCAATCAATATAAATAGTATATTTGCGACCAATAACTTGAAAGCCTTTGGTAAAAAATAAACTTATTTTTTACCAAAGGCTTTCAAGGCTCTATTTACAAGTACTAATTTTACCGAATAGATATAAAATATTTTCCAATTAAAAAAAAAACTTTTTCCAGTAAAAGAATTTATCATATCTTTCGCTAGACATAAGGTATTTAATAAGGTACACATTTTTGCTTAAAAATTCATGTCAAAGAAGCATAGTTTTAGCAAAAAGCCAAGAAGGTTTCAACGTAGCTCATCGTTTGTAAATAAAACTTAAAACTTCACCAGTTCCTAATATACGAGTCCAACCAAATTTAATGAGTAGATTTCAAATATTTTCAGATTTATTGTACGAACTGTAAATGCTAACCGCTGTTATGTTTGAGTCAAACTTAATTCTGATGATAATTTAATAAATCCACATCGTTCTCAATACATCACTCTCCAGTTGTTGAAAATAATATTTAACTGGAATTCAAAACTCATTATAATACCCTCTCGCTTTTGATAAGTGGCATTCATTTTCCGCATTCATAGAATTAAATAGCATTTATCAGGCTTATTAGAATTTAAAGAATAAGCTCATTTAATGGCTATTCGCAGTCACTCTATATTTAAATACGAAAGTCTGAAGATAAGTGAAAATTTAATTTCTTTATTCATATAGACTCATGACAAGCACTTTTGAATCGTTAATTATGCAGGTACCTGCAAATAACAAATAAAAATCACTACCGTTTACGGTAAGTTGTTATCTATCGAGAAGAACCGGAAAAAACTCGATAGTTAGGTACTTTCCTGTCCTACGAGTATGTCGTAGTGAACTGGGCCTTCATTCCGTCTTACCATCGTCGGAGTAAAAGTTGACTCGCATATAAATCTCATATTTATATTAATAAGATAAAACTTCTACAAGTGGAATAAAGATACGAAAGAAGATATGACCTAATTCATGAAACACTTATTTGGCTTTAACTGTGACTTCTGTGAAACAAAAAGATTGATTAGTTTGATATACTTTTAGGTCAAACAAACGTTATTTCACTATTCTGAAGCCTATAAAGTTCAGTATCTAGTTAGATCTTCTGAATCTTGAATGTTACAAAGTGATTTTAATAATTGATGTTTCTAACTGACTAGCCCTAAGGCTCAATTGGTGATCTTGTTGACTTAACGACGCGACGCGGCGATGCTATGAATCAAGGGTCTGTATGATGAACATTTGTCTACGTTTGATAAGTGTCTAAATAATTATCATTATAATATACCTACTTAATACTTGTACTGAAGTGGCAGTGGGCTGGCCACATCAGCCGCAGAACCGATAACAGTTAGGGTAAACGAGTTATGGAGTGGAGATCGCGTATCGGCAAATGTAATGTAGGACGTCCTCAGGCCAGGTGGAGTGACGCTTTGTGCAGGGCTGGCAAGTACTGGATGCGAGAATCGATTTAAGTGGCGAACATTAGGAGAGGCCTATGTCCAGCAGTGGACTGATACGGGATGATGATGACAATACTTATTAATATAAATACAATTATTTATTTATCAGTACACAAATATGGTTTTATATATTATCGTCTAATATAGGCGCGTATTTCTCACAAACGACTCTGAGTTCCTTTTTATGGAAATTTCTAGCCCCAAACTAATCCGCAGCTAGATAAGCTTACCAGACAACTGATAAACTTACTTTTTTCTGTAAATAAAATCATAATTATTATACCTACCTACATAGCAAACCCCAGATCAATACAAACAAACATGTTCAAAACGTTTGTACTGCGCGGGGTTCGAACCCGGATCTCTGTGTCGAGGCAACGTTTAGCATTTTCATTGTTAGCAACTCTGGTTGTTGTAAAATGGTAAAGGTGATCCTAAAAGTTTTGGGAATTATTTTATTTTTTGAATTATTAATTCAGAAGTTTACGTCATTGCTAAGTTTTTATTTATATTGTATCGCCTCCTCTCGTGATTTCGTCTTTATTCGTCTCGCTCATACATAACCATTTCCTTTTTCATTACATGCAGCACTTAAGCAAATAACGACTACTTAATACTTAGTTCGAGGATAGTAATCGATCACGATGAGATCGTCACTTGAGTGACAGCCCATGAATTATATTGGAAGTGCCTTGTACCATGTCTTTGTAGACAGTAGTCTGTAGCTATGGGAATATTTTTATATAGACTGACGTTCAATAGAAACCCACTAGCAAATTACTCTGAATTGAAAGAAGGTGACTGACTGACATAGTGATCTATCAACGCACAGCCCAAACCGCTGGATGGATCGGGCTGAAATTTGGCATGCAGGTAGATGCTATAACGTAGGCATCTGCTTAGAAAGGACTGATCTTTGATCAGTTCTACCCCCTAAGGGGATGAACTTCAGTTCTGCGCGGACAAAGTCGCGGGCACTGCTAATCTTCTTTAATGTTAACTTTTTGAACGCCTATGTCGTTTATATGTGACGATAACAATGGATTTTCAGTCGTGTCTAATTTCTCGGCGGTCTAAGGATTAAAGAGCCTTTGCTTAAACGAGCCTGATCGACACAATGATGGCAAGTGATCACTTCACCCTATAGACATCGCAACACCATGGAAGTCACAGGTGCGTTGCTGGCCCTTGAGAAATTTGTAGGCTCGTTATTTGAAGATAGGGTGAAATAAATGTTCTTTATCTTCCATCTGGCGAAGAGAAGCCCATATACTGAGCAACTGCAAAAATATTGTCAACACCTTATACAAACACAATAATAGAGTAAGTGATCATCAACATCATCAGCCAATCGCGGTCCACTGCTGGACTTACACCCGTATTCACAAACGATACTGTGAGGTCTCACAGTGCGCGCGGACGCACAGGTACCCTAAAACCTATTCATAAACGACACTTGAGGGGCGGTCGGCCCTGTGCGTCTCTTAAAATGAACGCATTGGTAAAATAGCTAGCGACCTATTTTACGCAACGCATAGGGTCAGTTTCTGCACAGATTAGGTACGTAAAAGTTTTGGTTTTGCTAAATTGAGGTTGTTTTTGTTCTAACGATGGATAATATTATGAAGAAGAGTTTGATAATTATATCAATGAGCAAGTAGAATAAACATAAGAAAAGTGATACGGGATTTTAGAGATCCTTTTGATTAGGTATTATTGCAAGTAGGTTTGAGTTTATGTAAACTTACAATAAATCTGTAGAGAATTAATTAATTAAATGTAATTCTGTACATGAAATATATTTTCAGTTAGTTTCAAATATCCATACTAATATTATAAATGGGAAAGTGTGTCTGTCTGTCGGTATGTTTGTCTTTCTTTCACGGCAAAACGGAGCGGAGCGACGAATTGACGTGATTTTTTTAAGTGGGGATAGTTGAAGGAATGGAGAGTAACATAGGCTACTTTTTGTCCCTTTCTAACCCCCTACTTCCCTAAATGAGGGGCAACGCGGGCGAAGCCGCGGGCACAGCTAGTATTCAATAAAACAAAAAATATTATTAGGTAAATGTTTTTATTTTCCAGTTTGTACCTATCTTTAACAATTCAATTTCAAGAACACTTTTTCAAATTGTAAATTATGTATCATATCTTCATATTCTAATAAATTATATTGTCTTGCAATCAAAACCTTCTCTCTTTGCATTCTCAACTGGTGCACCTCCTGGTCATGTTTCATATTTGTTGTGTTGCATTTTATTCTCACTCAAAACTACCTGAAAGCAAATATTTATAATCTTAAAAATCTCTCAATAATGTATTTTGTAGAAGGTACACACAGCCACAGTATGAACAAGATAGATAGATAGATAGAAACTCTTTATTGCACTAAAACACAGACATTACATGAAAATACATTACGGACAAACCAAAGTACACTTTAGGTGGTCTTATCCTTATAGCGATCTCATCTAGACAAATACATAAATATACCAAGTACCTAATATCATAATTCTATAAACATATATAATACAATAAATATTCACTTAAATAAATTATACATAACACCATTATACATACATGTACAATAATATTTCAATACATATTAAAGGCAAGTTAAATTAAATGTAAGATTTTAAATATTACTTACTAGTGTATGATTTGAAATCATCATCTTCAGCCTATAGCAGTCCACTGCTGGACATAGGCCTGTCCAGTTGGTCGTGACTTAGGAGAAACATCTGGAGAATATACCCATAATGATTTGAAATGTTTCTTAAATATTAGTTGTAAATGGACCTCATTCTCATTGATTTCTTTCATATCATCTACAAAATAAAACATAAGTATATATTTTATATATTAATTAGAAACATTATCTCCTATTTGTTTTTATTTTAGTAAATTTAATGTGTAAAATGTAAAAAATAAAACTTTGGGTATACTCTTTCTCTAGTACCAATTGGAGTCAATTACAATTACATTTATGAATGGACAAATTGTATGTATACAACATTATCCACCGTGAAGCCTTCTGGGGGTCCTCAACCAGTACGTTTCATGCTGAGGGATTCTTGGGAAAGCTCTTTTTTCCTCAGGGTTTTAATATTCTCCCAGCATCTTTTTAACTGATAAGCGGGCCATTGTGACACATGATTGCGAGTTGTAGGCCACTGCGAGATCCTTCCAAGCCTTCTTCTTTAACTCATGGCAGCTTTATGGAACTGTAATATAAGTATACGCATTTTTAAAACTATTTACTACACAATGTTTTCATAATGAATGTTAATCAGTGAATTCATCTAACCTGATAGTTGAGTTTGGCGTAATTATATCCTTATTCATTATGACCACAAATCGACGCAACAATTACTGCAAAATCACCACAAAATACAAACTAAAACCAATTCTCACTTTTCCGACACTATTTTGTTGAGCCCGATTGAGGTTATAAAAAATGAAATGTCAAATGTCAGTCAAGGAAGTGAAGTGTGCAACAACAAATGAACCAATCACGGGGCTCTATTTTACGCTGTGCGTTTGCTTATTCAAGTGCCGCTTAAGTATTGTTTATGAATTGAAAGGCTCGCCATGTTCAACGCACTGATAAATGCCTCCCTTAACTTAGCGTTGCTGGTCTCCTTAGATAAGTATCGTTTGTGAATACGGGCCTTAGGCCTCTGCAGTTGTTCGCCACTTTGGGCAAACATCTGGAGGATAGGCAGACGGGTTGGCAATCGCATGGCGTACCTCCTCGCTCCGGTGACGCTCCTGCCTATCATCGGCCAGTGGTATTTTAGCTACGCCTTTAATCGTGATGGATGTTCAGTCAGTTGCCAGATTTAGAAATATAGGTATTAATTTTCCCAAGTGCTGCACGTGAGGCCGATATCTTTTAACACGCAACCTGAAACGTTTAAACGCTTACGCCGACTGCCCTAAGTTAATCCATCGTAACGGTTGGCCTTTGCCTAAATTGCCAATTAAACACCAGGCAGGCGATCCAATTTTTTAGCTCCAATTAGCCCGTAGACATCACTCCGCTAATCGGCGAGGACCTAATGATCGGGCCTTTTATGTAATTACAGATTAGGGAATTCATCCTTGTTTTGATAAGGGCCGTTTAAGGCCACTCGGCGAACTGATTAGGTTAAGTCGAAATTTTCGCTGAAATGTTAAAACGAAACTTGTACTATGGGTACTAAGGAACTGATGAACCTACTTAGATTTTTTTTGTAATTAAATACTTATATAAAAACACTCAGATCATTAAAAAAAAACAAGTTCATGCACACAATTGTCTGTACTGCGCGAAGTTCGAACCCGTAGCCACTAGTAAGAGGAGGTGCTCACCACTGAAGCATACTGGTCGTCAATCAAATAAATATTATAGGCAAACTTAATTGAAATTTTTGTTAGTTTACCACAATAATTTGTTTTTCGCTTTAAGATGTAATCAGATCAAATAGACACAAAGAAATTTATAAATTTAAATGTTCCTCAAAACGTTTCGCAGTACAAAGCCTTGCAGTATCACCGTCAATATTTCCCTCACGTCTGTTCTTGTTCGAAGTTGCATCACAGCACCTTCGCAACTAGATTATATTGTGCGATGTATCCTTTCCGATATTTCCTATTCTCGGCTTTCAATTTTCCGTGCTCCTTTGTGCCCGGGTCGCGCTCAGTGCAGCTCAATATTACTCCGCATTTGTGTCAGGTGTCGTGTACTTATTTTGAACTGCAAGGTATACCTACTGTAGGTTTTATAGTAGAACGTTCTTCAGAATTTGCGATGCCTACGAAGTAGAGATAGAATACTCAAGCGCAAACAGCGTATACTATTTGTTTGCAGATGTAGTTTGAAGGTTATGCATTTGTACGAAGTCTCGCTGGTTCATTTGACAGTGACCCTTCCTTTCGATTCCCACACAGAAATCTGGGAGTTAGTATTTGTACATACATAAAGTAAGGTGCATTTGTTATTCTGATAACTTTAACACTCGTACAATAACTCGATTCTTTGTGATCGAAGCAATGTATGTGATATTGACTGATGTTTAATATCGAAAATTTATTCCACTTTTTAATGGTTCGGTACAAGTAGAAGTTACCAAACTTTTTAGTACGCGAAGGAATAAAAACATCGGAAATCCCAGGATTCAATAAACAAACGTACACACATCAAAAGTGTAATTCTATCACAGCCACTTCGCATCGCACTCGCGTAAAAAGCCGGTTTTGTTTAAAAAGTAAACAGAATTAGACGGTAGCGACTTCAAACTCGTAGCCGACTCTTTTAGCCGAATCTAACCCAAAGTGATGTTTTAATTATACGGACCGCCGGTTACATATCTCACACAGAATACGTTTTATTTCTCCTTGTTTCGCATTAATTACGAGGGTCCATGTGTGATGCGATTGCCTGAAGAAGGGAACGACTCGAGTCTTCTGTGAACTCGGTTTAGTAGACTTTTTATTCTATCGCTACATAGTATAAAATAAAGACGCTTTTCGTGTCTGTCCCTATGTATGCAGAATTCTTTAAAACTACACAACGGATTTTGATGCGGTTTTTTTTAAATAGATAGAGTGATTCAAGACGAAGGTTTATATGTACTAGCTTTGCCCTAGGCTTCGCCCGCGTTGCCCCCGATTTTAAGGAAGTGGGGGGTTAGAAAGGTGTAAAAAGTAGCCTATGTCACTCTCCATCCCTTCAACTATCTCTACTTAAAAAATCACGTCAATTCGTCACTCCGTTTTGACGTGAAAGAAAGATAAACATACAAACAGGCAGACATACTTTCCCGTTTATAATATTAGTATGGAAGTATGGATTTACCGAAGCGAAGCGAGGGCGGGGGGAGGGGGGTCTACAAAATGTAAAGAGGAGAGAAGAAAGGAGGAGAATACACAAAAGAAAATTGAACGATGTTCAAAACTCAAGCTTAAATTAAAATTTGGCCGAGTAAACTCTACTAGGAAATAGTTTTACATATTATTATTATGATCATAATTGTTTCTCTATAAAAGACTCGAAGACTCGAATTTTAACCATCACTAGTCGTACCTCGCCACACCCATTTCGTGTTCGAAAAACGAAAGTTCTCCAGCGTTTAGTTCGATTTAACAAGAACCGCTTTCAAAGATATAGGAATCGGGGTGAATTGGGAATTGGAATTTTGAGCTTTTTACCTCGCGTCTATGTTTTATTTATGTTAATTCTACGAATCGAAGCAACGGTTGTGGGTTTTTGATTACACTTGGTTTTTTCTATGCTTACTCATCAGCTTATATATAAGATAGACCTCGTGCCCGACGTCTTCTGACCATCGAATCAGCAATAATAATATCGTTTGACATCATAAAAGTTTTTTACATTCAAGATGAGGGAAAATTAAATGTTCATTATCTAAATAGACTTATATAATTTTAGGAAAGTACGCCATGCGTCAGGTCTGTAAAACTGATTACACACGCGTTTGAACAATGCTGTACAGCCGGCCACATATCAACCTACCCCCATCTGTCACACCGCAAACAATTTTCAACTGTGCCTCCAAAGCATAAAGTCTATTATCAGTCTACCTAATTGGACAAATTTTGGGTTACTTCATACGCGTATTAAGGCGAAGTTGTAAATTTAATGTGAAGCCTATCTCTGTGCGATTTTATTATGTAGTTATTTACTTCGCTGTACTCTATAGGGCGTATGAGCTCAATTTCAACGGTTACGTCGTAAATCAGTACAATCTCGCCTCACGGCCCTTCTGTCATGATTTTGTCGGGCAACAAAAGGTAAGTGTTCCACACAACGGCTATTCATTGCCGCGACGAGCGAAACGACATCGGATAGGGTTGCTACCGACGATTAATTGTTGCTCCTTTGTTCCGGTGTGATGGTTAGACATGCGTATGTAGACGATTTGTTATGATGCTTACGCTCTTTTAGGGAGACCATTTCATAGTATTTTATACAGTACCTATCCTTGCCGTGTTGTTAAAATGAGTAATTTATTGCCAGCACATGTGTTTCATTCTTTAGATATTGGATCCTTTAAACGGGGCGTGAAGACTAGGGGTGAGAGCCCTCCGCTCCCCCAACACTAGGGGTGAAAGCCTTCCGCTCCCCCAACAGTCCGGTGATGATGACAAGGCTGGCCTAGCCATCATCGTAGTCATTTAGAAAATAAAAAAAAATAAAAAAAGGGGCGTGACAGGTGACTTGTTTGGTTACCAGCCCGTTGTCGCAGCGACTTGGGCTTCACTCTCGCTTCCCATCAGGCGTAGAGTGGCCATTATGGCGTGCTACTATAAAAAACCGACTTCAAAAAAAACACAAACGACCAAAACTAAAAAGCGATAAATAACGTAAGTAATTCTATCCTTAATACATAATGATTTAAATGTTACAATTATCACTTATTTTTGAAGTCGGTGCCTCTCGTAGACTGTTGTTGTATGACGCGCGCGGCCGGCAAATCCACACGACAATATACATTTATTTGTTTGGCTGGCACCGACTTCAAAAATAAGTGATAATTGTAACATTTAAATAATTATGTATTAAGGATAGAATTACTTACGTTATTTATCGCTTTTTAGTTTTGGTCGTTTGTGTTTTTTTTGAAGTCGGTTTAATTTTTTTTTAAAAATAATTTTATTTCTCTATTTTTAGATGCGTTTATGTGCTGTGACCTTGAATAAAGGCTAATTAATGTCCTTAAGAGTTTTACTTAGGAATGAAAAATTTTGCTTTAAGTCAAGTGAAGACTTTGCGATCTAGAATCAAGCATATCACTTACCAAATCACCTGCCCTATTAGCCCTGCATAAGTACATACTACTACCTAGTTTAATATCGACCAATGTCAGTACTGTCCCTTAACTCCTAACCGTTAAGGAGTTCTGTGGCTTCATCATCAGCACCAGATGTTGACGCCCGGAAGCATATACCTGAGTAAAATATGATTACGTAACAAAAACACCATATGAACATACAATTTTCGGTTGTTGCCCTCAATTTCTCCAGGATCCCATCATCAGATCCTGACTTGGTGATAATGGGACCACCTCGGAAGTGTCCTCTGCCGAACTGTCGAAAAATTTTTGAAATCCATCCATAATTGACGGAAATATCGGTGAACATACATAAAAAAAAAAAAATATTATACATAGAGACGAATTGAGAACCCCCTCCTTTTTTCGAAGTCGGTTAAAAAGTACAGAAACAGCTAAGCTCGTTTTAGTGCTAGTAGTAAAATTACTATATACAATCAAACCCAACATAAGACACCAACCACATATTATATCTAGGAATGTAAGGAAGCGACCTACCATCTTTTCGCTGCAAGCCACCCTCAGCTGGCTGCGGTGCATACTGCTGAGTAACAAACAGGACTCTGGCAACGACTGGTGACGGTATAACCATCATGATTGAAGGCGTAGCTAAATACCTCAGGCCGGTGATGGGCACTAGTGTCGCCGGAGCGAGAAGCTACGCCCTGCGATCCCACCCATCATCAACTCATTGCAGTCCAATGCTGGACATAGACCTCTCCAGTTGTATGCCACTTTCGTCGTACATCTGAACCCATAATCGCTACGCAGGGCAGGCGGTTTGGCGATCGCAGGTCCCTGCTTCTGTGACGCTGCTGCCCGTCATCGGCCTGTGGTATTGAGCTATGTGAATGGAAGAGAGCCTATCATCTTTTGGTTTTCGCCAGTCAGTAAAAAAGTTAGAACCAAACGCGTAATAGAGCAGTTGTACTCCTTCCAGCAGTTGCTAAACATTTTGTATCTACTAAATATCTTCACCAAAACTCGACAACTGTCTTGAATTTTGAGTACGGTAAACGTTAAGCCTTATAGGAGTGAAAACCACCTCCGGGCTAGGGGACCGCCATTAAATCTTAAGTAACTCCGTAACATAGGTAATGTGATCACCTACGCCTACCAATTTGAATTTTGAAACGTCCCTTGTTTACACTGCCTTTCAAGTAAAGCGGGGCCTAATTCGACCAGAACGAAATATTTTTTTTACTTCGCCTAAAATTTCTGTATTGAAAAAAAATCTTTTGCTTATCCCATCTAGACTTTTTAAATTTTCCGCAAAACATAATTGAAGCAATGATGGTTTTCTAAAAAAAGAAATCCACCAGATGGCACCACATAAAAGCAGGTCAAACTGTTACGTGATTGGTTAATTTTGACACGTCACTGACATTTACAATGGAACTGACCAATCAAATGATAGCTGGATCTGCCCTCCTTGATTAAACTTAACCGTCATTGACTTACTTGACATGTCCAATGTCCCCTGGATGGGGTGTCCACACGTCGCCATCCAGAGCACTCTTGGGCTTCGCTCCAGGTCATTCCCATCTCCGTAGCTTCGATCAATTGACGCTATGGTGTTGTTCAAGCTTTCACGTAATAGTATTTCTAACGCAAACCTTTTGCTTCACGGCCTTATGGTCTTTTAGTGATTAATTAAATACGGTTCGATTTTGACCAACAAACTAAGTGGATGAATCTTGGTTAACGGTTTTACTAGTTGCCCATATAGGTACGGTTGATTTGAGTTTAGAACTCGTATCTGCTGCACTACGTAGTTTGGTTTATTGCAACGGGCCCTGAAGACAACTTTGTGACAAGTACTATGTACTATGATAGCACGAGGTAAATACTTACCTACTTTCTGAATACCTATAATCAAAGTACGAGTATTTCCCTGGCAGTTTCGGTCGATGTTTTATCAGGAAGTTATGTTATTAATTTGTCTCATCATCAGCCTATTTCAGTCCATTGCTGGACATAGGCCTCTCCAGTTGTTCACCACTTAGGGCAAGCATCTGGAGGATATACAAATAATCGCCACGCTGGGCAGGCGGGTTGGCGATCGCAGGGCGTAGCTTCTCGCTTCGGTGACGCTGTTGCGTCCGTTATCGGTCTGTGGTTTTTAGCTACGCCTTCTATCATCACGATGGAAGGCGTAGCTAAAAACCAGGGTTTACCGCCACCAGTCGGTTCGCCAGAGCCTCGTTTATTGTTCGGCAGGATGCACCACGGGCAGGTGAGGTTGGCTTGGAGCGAAAAGATGATGGGTCGCTCCCTTACATCCCCACAAACAAAAAATACAAAATATTCATCTAATAACAATTGCCCCCATACAAAGTGACAGAATAGGATCTGCCAGAACGTATTATGTAATAAAACCTTATAATAATACTACATTTGCCCACGACTTTGTACGAGTGGGTATGATATGAATAAAGGGGGAATTTCCGAGAATTCTCCTTTAGTGCTTGCTTACATTACAAAGGAGACCTAGTTTAAAATGTCACGGGTTTAGAGCCAGGAGCATGGTAAAGTTTTGATATGACAGATGTTCATTTGTTTATAGAAAACTATGTAAACACACGTAATTTATATAAGGGCCTAGTTGATTTAACAAATGCCTTTTATCTTTTACTGTCTTGTTGCCCAAAACAAGGTAACTGGGTGTTGTTTTTATTTTTTTTTATTTTTGGTTTACTTACAAAGTATGTATTAATACAGTATGTATTAATTCAGACAAACAATGATAATTTTAACTTACAGCTAAATACATAGATCGGTTACAAGTAAACTAGCATGCTTAAATAGATTACAGAACTTAATATTATTGAACTCAAGGAATTTCACAGTGACTTTCCGAAATCTCGTTCTTGTTGCAATACCCTGTACTCCCTAATTGCACCCTGACCTTCCTTTGAAAGTATTGAAACTGGCAATTGTTTTTAAATAAATAAATAACCCAAGACATGTCACGCTGGGCCACACAGCGCCACCTAGCCCCAAACTAAGCCGAAGCTTGTACTATGGGTACCAGACATCTGATAAACTTACATAGATACATTTTTTTTTGTAAATAAATACATATTATACATAGAAAACACCCAGACCAATACAAACAGACATGTTCATGAACACAAATGTTTGTACTGTGCGGGAATCGAACCCACGACCCTTGGCTCAGAGGGCAGAGGTCACTGCCAAATGAGCCACCGAGCCTGTCAATGTCAAATAATGGCACCTACCTCTTTATCCGCTTCTTTTAACTCCCCAGCGTTGACAATTAGTGGAGGCCAAGTCCAGCGGGGGATTTTTACAGGCTGACGATTACTTATAACCCATCTGTCTACGAAGTCCATTTTTGCCAAGGTCGGGTATTAATTTTTCTATGAAAAAATTTCAATACAACGGGGATGTTTAAAACTGTATCTCTACCGCTGCTTCCTTGTAGACTAATCTTCGCGTAATCAGGCTTCAAGTCGTCATTGGTTACAAAGCAGCTTATCTACGCGACAAATCCTTCGACATCCAATGCACATTGAAAAGACATTTTTCTATTTCTATTTCATACAAATAATACACAAGAATCAGGTTCTCGCAGCCCTAGTATGAGTAAATCGAGCGTAGATGCTATCGCGGTCCGGGCGGGGGTCATTAAAATGATATTTGCTTTCCATATCGGCATCAAATTGTCGCTTAATGTTTCGGAGAGAAATCATTGCCTACAGAACTTCTACTAAGAGATCCCACCCAAGAAAAGGTAATAGAGACTTGTAAAACAAATGACTACCGACTTTATTCATTTGTTTATTTTCTTTTTGGAAGCTCACGCTCGTGAATTAACGCTCTTTTGTTCGCCGGATCATTTGAAAACCGAACGCACGGAAAGAAATCGAGAACATGATTGAAGAATAGAGTAAAACCTTACCTCTTTAATCGTATTCGCGATTCATTTCAATAAAAATATTTTACCTTCAATGTTATTTTTTTTATACCATTGGGTTGGCAAACAAGCCTCGGCCCGCCTGATGTCAAGCGGTTACTGCAGCCTATGGACCCCTGCGACACCAGAGGTATCACACGCGCGTTCCGTCTCGTTGTAATTATAGTTCGCTTATTAGTTTTTTTAATTTTTATTATTTAGAGAGTAATAAATCATTAATAGGTAGCATAAGGACATTATGTTTTTTATGCAAATTTTTGTTATTGTTATTCATATTATTTATTACCTACCTTTATAATCTGGGGGCACGGCAGTGCCTCCGCCAAGTCGAGCAAAAAAGCGGCACGGCCTACCATCCTTTTCTCGAAGTAGATTAGGTCATTTATAACCTCCTATAACTTCGTTTTGGTTTAACTATAAATGTACCAAACTTTGTGATCTAAATAAATCCAGCCATGATTCCAATTCCGTATCGTGAAATAAAGCGCACTAATGCTCCACTTAGGTCGTTGTCTTTGATTACAAAACCATTTCATTGAATAAACAGTTTGTCCTTGTAATTTGAAATCTGCTTTCCAGCGATTAGAGGTGAAAAAATCTTGGTAAATCAGCACTAAAGGATATCGGAAAAATCGGGAGAGCAGTTCGATTACAGATAAAGAGACCTGAGGGCCTACAAAATTGCTTTTCGTCGATTATAACTAAGAAGGATACTGTGTGCCTAGCACGAACACTTTCAAAAAGTATGCGTAACGTAACCGTAAAATTTTCACTACGTTAACGTACGTAAACGTAGTACCTCTTACGCACGATAGGGGCGCTGTACCAAGTTTCATACAAATGTTTACGGTAACGTTACGCATACTTTTTGAAAATGTTCGTGCTAGGCATACTGATAATCTATGTGTCTATGTTTTATCATCACATCATCAGCCTCTCCAGTTTTTCGCCATTTTGGGCAAACGCCTTTGGAATTTACCCATAATTGCCACGCTGGGCAGGCGGGTTAGCGATCACAGGGCGTAGCTCGTAGGTCATGTGACGCTGCTATCTGACATCGACCTGTGGTATTTTAAGGGAGGTAGGCCATAGCGAATCTTCGCTCGAATTGAGCTGCCCGTCCGGGGAAGGATCTCCACCCTATAGAATACCGCAGCCAAATGACCTCCGGGTCGTGTTTCTGCTAGTGAGTAGGGTCTCCGGAGCTCGTGGGGGGTTAGGGTTGGGCCGGCATGGCAATGGCAACTGACAGGTAACTATAGTTCATTCGCGTTACGTAATTTCTAGCGTTAGCCACACCCCCTAGCCAATTAAAACGCTAGAAATTATAATTTCCCTAAAGACCCTACTCACTAGCAGAAACACGACCCGGAGGTCATTTGGCTGCGGTATTCTATAGGGTGGAGATCCTTCCCCGGACGGGCAGCTCAATTCGAGCGAAGATTCGCTATGGCCTACCTCCCTTAAAATACCACAGGTCGATGTCAGATAGCAGCGTCACATGACCTACGAGCTACGCCCTGTGATCGCTAACCCGCCTGCCCAGCGTGGCAATTATGGGTAAATTCCAAAGGCGTTTGCCCAAAATGGCGAAAAACTGGAGAGGCTGATGATGTGATGATAAAACATAGACACATAGATTATCAGTATGCCTAGCACGAACATTTTCAAAAAGTATGCGTAACGTTACCGTAAACATTTGTATGAAACTTGGTACAGCGCCCCTATCGTGCGTAAGAGGTACTACGTTTACGTACGTTAACGTAGTGAAAATTTTACGGTTACGTTACGCATACTTTTTGAAAGTGTTCGTGCTAGGCACACAGTATCCTTCTTAGTTATAATCGACGAAAAGCAATTTTGTAGGCCCTCAGGTCTCTTTATCTGTAATCGAACTGCTCTCCCGATTTTTCCGATATCCTTTAGTGCTGATTTACCAAGATTTTTTCACCTCTAATCGCTGGAAAGCAGATTTCAAATTACAAGGACAAACTGTTTATTCAATGAAATGGTTTTGTAATCAAAGACAACGACCTAAGTGGAGCATTAGTGCGCTTTATTTCACGATACGGAATTGGAATCATGGCTGGATTTATTTAGATCACAAAGTTTGGTACATTTATAGTTAAACCAAAACGAAGTTATAGGAGGTTATAAATGACCTAATCTACTTCGAGAAAAGGATGGTAGGCCGTGCCGCTTTTTTGCTCGACTTGGCGGAGGCACTGCCGTGCCCCCAGATTATAAAGGTAGGTAATAAATAATATGAATAACAATAACAAAAATTTGCATAAAAAACATAATGTCCTTATGCTACCTATTAATGATTTATTACTCTCTAAATAATAAAAATTAAAAAAACTAATAAGCGAACTATAATTACAACGAGACGGAACGCGCGTGTGATACCTCTGGTGTCGCAGGGGTCCATAGGCTGCAGTAACCGCTTGACATCAGGCGGGCCGAGGCTTGTTTGCCAACCCAATGGTATAAAAAAAATAACATTGAAGGTAAAATATTTTTATTGAAATGAATCGCGAATACGATTAAAGAGGTAAGGTTTTACTCTATTCTTCAATCATGTTCTCTTTGGAATTTACCCATAATTGCCACGCTGGGCAGGCGGGTTAGCGATCACAGGGCGTAGCTCGTAGGTCATGTGACGCTGCTATCTGACATCGACCTGTGGTATTTTAAGGGAGGTAGGCCATAGCGAATCTTCGCTCGAATTGAGCTGCCCGTCCGGGGAAGGATCTCCACCCTATAGAATACCGCAGCCAAATGACCTCCGGGTCGTGTTTCTGCTAGTGAGTAGGGTCTCCGGAGCTCGTGGGGGGTTAGGGTTGGGCCGGCATGGCAATGGCAACTGACAGGTAACTATAGTTCATTCGCGTTACGTAATTTCTAGCGTTAGCCACACCCCCTAGCCAATTAAAACGCTAGAAATTATAATTTCTAGCGTTTTAATTGGCTAGGGGGTGTGGCTTGGCCGGCAGTCGGTGATGAGTCACTATTTTCTTAACGCGAATGAACTATAACCAGTTACTTGCCAGTTGTCACAGCGACTTGGGCTTCTCTTTCGCTTTCCATCAGGCGTAGGGAAGCCATTATGTCGAGCGACTATAAAAAAAATTGGGTACACCATCAGCCGTGATGGTTATACTGCCACCAGTCGGTTGCCAGAGCCTCGTTTGTTGTTCGGCAGGATGCACTACGGTCTGGCGAGAGTGACTTCGAGCGAAAAGATCATAAGTCGCTCCCTTACATCCCGTGCTAGGTTTTATACAACATCGAAATCTTAGAAAAATTTGCTTCGAACAATGTGTACTTGGAATGAGGTATTTGCCACAACAAATTCTTCGAGACAAATTCTTCTAAGGCGAAGGCTTACCTAAATAGCCTAACTTACTATTCATTACTCCCGTCTGGGTTTAAGAGCATAAAAAGTCGGCCGAAGTATCATACGCAAGTACGCACAACATTACTATTGCTGTATAGAAAATTGGGGGTAAAGGTGACCCGTAGTATATTAGGTAGGTATACGTAAACTAAGGCCCAGACTATTTACAAGCTCGCTGGCTCATTCATTGTGCGAACGGTTAAACTATTGTTGTCATAGTTAGAAAACACTTCTTCGCGTACAAAAAAGTTCGATGATTCCTATCTTTTGTCGAGTCATAAAAATGTAGAACTCATTGCTAATACATTATGTGTTTTCTTCTTCCTTAGACATGGGATCATTTAAACCATGAATAAGCATCTTATGGGCCGGCATGGCAACTGATTACGACTAGCATGCATAATATGCATGTGCATAGAGACATAAACCTTCTTCTTGAATCCCTCTATCTATTAAAAAACCCGCATCAATACGTTGCGCAGTTTTAAAGATATAAGCATACTCGTACATAGGGACAGACAAGAAAAAAATGCGTCTTTGTTTTATAGGTAGGTACTATGTAGTGATAAAGGATGACCTCCAAAAGCAATAAAAACACTAAGATCGAAAAGTATAATAATATTAAATACATTTTCTTCTAGTAATTCGCCTGTCGAATAACTTTGAAAACTTAATTAGTACCCAATGACATCTTGAAACTTGCCTACAAGTATGAAGATTGGCCTCCGTGGAATCCTTTAATGTCACCTTAACAACTTTGTTTCAACGACCTCACAAAAACAAAAAAGCAAATCCTAAAATGGCTTCTGTCAGTAAAACCTTAGTCGATTGATATATAGGTCATCATCTTCATCATTATCAGCTTGCAAAGGTCTACAGCTGTACATAAGCCTCCTTTCATGACAGTAAGGTATCATTTGGGCGGATTTACCTTAGTCATCATGCTTGGAAAGCGGATTGGTGGCCGCAGTATGTCTTATTTGTTCTCCGGTTCAACGCTGCTTCCCATTATCATCAACCTCATCCTCTTGCAGTCCACAGCTGACATAGGCTTTTGCAGTTGTTCGCCACTTTCGGCAAACATCTGGAGGCTTAAACTCGAACGCTGCTGCACGTTTCCTGATATTCCCTCAGTTGTCTACTACGACACCAACATGATGAGATGGGATGTCATAGAAGAAGACTAAGGATCCTATAGTAGAGGATCCCGTCATACAACGACATTCACCGAGACGCTTTTTTGGATGAAACTTATTTTATATGTAATTAAATATGTCAATAAATATAATGCATATTGGTTGCCGATCAAATTTTAGTACAGGGTATGATTTGATGGATGGGGTAAGCATGGTTAAACATTTCACCGGTTTGATTATTGGATAAATTCTATACCAATCGAAAGTATGAAGCCCATAGAATATGCAAACGTTATAATGCCTATTCTTTTCCGGTCACAACTCTTGGGTAGCCAGGTATAAACAGGTAAATCGATATGCATTTTGCACCGGTTTGATTAATTCAATCAATAAATTAATCAACAGCCCTGGTCCTTCCACAGATCAACGTTGGCCTCCTGTAATTGGGATGATGACTAAAAAATAATTTAATGTCCATCAGATAGATTAATGAAAAATATTGGATACGTATTTTTTATTTTGCCTCTTGTTCAAAAACTTACGAAGATACATTGATTTTAAATGTCACATGACGTCACGTTAAAGTACAAAATATACTCTAACGTGACGTAGTTAGCCCCCACTCCGTAACTTTAATGCGCTATATCTAAGTATTTTCTTGTTATTTCGACAAAACAAAAAATACGGGTCTTATATTTTTTTATTATCTAAGAGACGGACTAATTATTTTCTTCATTTTCATACCTTGTCATCATCCGTATTCGCGCCACATTTCTCCATCCCGTTCTTCCACCATCCAGTAAAACATACCCTGGACCAAAATTTATATTTATTGACATATTTAATTATATAAAATAAGTTTCATCCAATAAACGTCTCGGTAAAGGTCGTTGTATGTCAGGATCTTAAACCACTATTCTAAATCCGGAAACCACGTGGCCAGTAAAACCTATGATGTTATCATTTATCCATTCACTGTCCCACTCAGCAGGATGAAAAGTCTAATGGAACACCATTCCATAGCGATACCTGCATAAAGCGACCGAGTTACTGCGGTCTAGGGATGGGTCAACTCGACTTACGTGCACTAACTCGATTCAACTCGAGATCCGTTTAGCTCGAGTCGAGTCGAATTTGATTCCGTAACTCGAGTTTGGGCTGGGCGATTTAATTGCACATGAAGAGAAGTAAACGCGTCCAATTATACCTTTTTGTTGCTAAATGCAGCGATTATCTGGCTCCATGTCTCATTTGCTCGTGACCTCCGCCTTTTTGAGCCAAGGGTCCTGAGTTCAATCCCAGCACAGTAGGTACAAACATTTGACTTAATGGCAATCTATGGTAGTCTTCCCTTCAGAATAATGTAGCCAAATGACCTCCGGGTCGTGTTCGTGCCGGTGAGTAGGGTTTCCGGAGCTCGTGGGGGGTTAGGGTTGGGCCGGCATGGCGGTGGCAACTGACCAGCTACTTCACCTGTTGTCACAGCGACTTAGGCTTACGCTTTCCATCAGGCGTAGGGAAGCCATTAACTCGATTCAATCGACTAAATTTAGTCTTGCACAGGTCCTCTGTATAGTAAGCTTCGAGTATCGTGGCCCATCTCTACTGCGGTCTACGGGTCTGTAATCTAATCCCATCTGCTACGGCCAAACCTTGCTCTCTGATTAAGTTATTTACTGTGTGTTTAAGTTAGCAAGCAATTTTATTTTTGGTTTAGGTCTGTACGTAGGTACAGGTATCAGGTAGCGCAACCGTAGGTATGTTTATGATGAAAGTACATAATTACATAATTAAGTTAAAAAAGATACTCAAGATTTTGACATTCTCACCTAAAGTGCTAACGATATAAGTTCGTTGGGTTGTAATTTTCTAACCAGTTGAATCTTTACTATTGCATAATAATGACCGGCTTGGTTCAATGATTATGAACGCTGCTTTGATTCCCACTTAGTGCGAACATGGTTCATATTGGTCAGGGTGTTTGCTATGTATAAAGTTTTTATTTACAACAAAATCTAAACGTCGGCTTAGTTTGGGGCTAGACGGTATAACCCAGTATTTTTATATACAATATGGGTTTGCACTTGACTGCAATTCACCTGATGGTAAGCGATATCACAGTCTACGAGGAAGCGCGTTCACCCATCAAAACCGGTTCACTCTCGCCTTGAACATCGGAAGATTGTACGTCATGGAACAAGGAGTCTGGCAAGGAGGTCCATAGTTTGGCCGTTCGTACTATGAAAGTAGAGGTGAAACGTGCTGTACCTATTTATTTATTTAGTGCACTTAAAATAAAATATTTAACGAGTGTCTTACGCTATAGATTTATGATTAAGTACATATGTCTGGTAGCAGATCAATGCAGGTGACAAAGATCAAGAAGTACCTACATGTTAAAAGGCTGATGAATGGAAAGACAGACAAAACAGGAAAACGTTGGAACGACGTGCACCCTTTTGTTTTTCTGTTGGATCAAGGAAATGTAATGTAAACGCTAAAGTTATTCAAGAGAATTCTCCGAAAGGCCGCCAGAACCCTCATTCCGTTGGGGAATTAGGAGCGCTTATTACTGCCGGACAAACACCTTCTAGAGAGTTGTAGACAATGTTATAGATTCAAATCTTTTGTTATATTATCGATGCAAACGCCTAGAGTCTATGACAATTTATGTTTACGTGTATTTTATAGGCCAAAATATGGTATTTTCAGAATTTCATTGCTTTACATGTTAAGTGAATATCGTATAACAAACTCAGGAGAACAAATAACATTTAACGTTCACTAAATGAAATTCAAACATAACCTTTGGTATTTATGATCATTATTCACATAACATCTTAGGCACAACGTTTAATTAAAACAATCTATCAAACAAACAATCTTGACGGGATGTTAATTAACTCGCTATGATAACATATACACGTCATTATTAATTACCCAGGGAACTAAGAAATCGTAACAAACAAGTAAATAAAAATAAATAAACCAAGACATGCCAATGACTAAGTCTTCATGATTGTTTTGGTTATGTGAGAGGCGCCATCTAGTTCCAAACTAAGCCAAACGTTGTACTATGGTTACGAGATCACTGAATATCAATCATGAACATCGACTGAACCCGAAACGCTACCGAAGTCACAATACAGGTGTTGCGCAGTACGATGTTCAGCAGCCAGGCGAGTAAACTCTTAGTCGACTTTTATCACACCCAGGGGTAAGATGGGGGGTGTATATTGTACAACAAATATCTACTATACCTAGTTTTAAGCTAATTGTTTGGTGTGCAATAAAGAATATCTATCTATCTATCTAAGACGAACAAGCGATTTGTCTAATGTTAAAAGGCTACCGCCTCTCTTAGACTCTACAAAGCCTACAGATAAGTGGCACTACAGATAAGCCCCTGCCAACCGAAATTAAAGAACTCTCTTTAGGCAACGTTTGAAGAAGAATAGCTCGTAGCAATCAGCAAACACCGCGGCTCAGAGCTCGCTCTAGAGCTTGCATGTAGACGGGAAAAACGATCGGAGCACCCTATTGCTCCCCGGAGCCGAGGGTAAAGGTATTGCCCTCCCCGAACCAGGAGCGCCGGCCGCGTTTCATCTGTGGCTGGCTAGGGCATGCAGGGATGCAGCCATATGCTTCGGCGTTACCCGTGTCTCTGCAATTTGATGCCCACTGGCGACACAGGGGGGTTTAGTGGGTAATTGGGTATGCCCATTTCGTGAGGTGTGAGTCCCACACACCATGTCACCTCCCCCCGGAGGTGGCATGACGGTGCCTAATGCATTCCCCTCCAGAAAAAAAAGGTAATGTTTAAGCTAAACAGAATCTTTACTAATATTGTCGAAAGGCAATGCTTTAAGACTCTTTAAAACTTAATACTTTACTTTCGCACGACTTCTAACTTTTTAGCCTTCTAGCCTATTGCAGTCCACTGCTGGACATAGGCCTCTCCAGTTGTTCGCCACTTAGGGCAAACATCTGGAGGATATCCATAATCGCCACGCTGGGCAGGCGGGTTGGCGATCACAGGGCGTAGCTTCTCGCTCCGGTGACGCTGCTGCCCGTCATCGGTCTGTGGTAGCTACGCCTTCAATTGTGATGGTTATACCGCCACCAGTCGGTTGCCAGCGCCTCGTTCGTTATTCGGCAGGATGCACCACGGGCAGGTGAGGTTGGCTTGGAGCGAAAAGATGATAGGTCACTGCCTTACATCCCATTACAACCTTTACTTACAACATTTATAGACCCTTAAGACAATAGAGAAAACTTCATCCTATCCTAAACTCTATGGTTTAACACTCTGACCATTGAGCCACTAAGACCCTAGTTTAGCCAATACTTATTTTTCGTACTTAGATACAAAACACTATTATTGATATTGGGCCTCTCGCATCCAGTATTAGTCAGCCATTTTGCGCAGATCTAATAAAGTGCCGAACTATTGGAGAGTCTATGTCCAGCAGTGGACTGCGAGTTGATGATGATGATATAAAACACTCAGACCAATACATACATACATGTTTATGCACCCAATCGTTTGTACTGTGCGGGGATCGAACCCGTGTTTGTGTCAGAGGCAGAGTTCACTAATCTGAGGACAAATATATTCGGAAAGTTGTAAACTCTTAAACATTTTTGAAGGAAAATCAAAGACTAAGGCGATTTTGTACTTACATTTATTTTATTCAATGTGTGCACAATTAACGAGTAGCTCTGGATTATTATTTTATTTTATACAACTTACTATAATTCTTATTACAGGTTACACTTTCTTATACAGTACTATATATTTTCTTATACTGTAATACACAGTATAGTATACAGTTGGGTAATACACTGTTTTATATTATGACAATAAAAACGCATTGTTTTCTCTCCGAAAAATAGTATGAAAATCATAGTTTACTAAGTCCAATAGAATTCTATAAGTTACAGGCTAGGAATCTCGTTTAAGAATAATATCTAATAACTTCCGTATTTCTTGTCACAGTTTATTTATTAAAATAATGTATGATAGGTGTTCATTTTTATCTGCGAAATATTTTTTTTACAATATAAAACTTGCAAGAGGAAATATTTTATACAAAATGTATTACAATGTTGATTTGACTAACTTATACATATCAAAATTAATGAATATTTGCAAACTACAATTAAAGTACAACAATACACTATGTTAATTGACATAACAAAAATAATTTTCTTTTAACTTCATACTAATCAAATTCACATTATAACTATAGGTACATAGTTATATTACTGAAGGCGAATAGTTATGCTGCTGAAAAAAACAACCATTTAATAATTTATGGCATTCAATGTTATTTTGCAATAGTTACTAATCATCATTTTGAAATTAATATTGCAGTGAAATTGTTATTGTATTGAATGACATTGAAAGGACCATAATAACTGGTCGACTTAAAAAATTATACAGAATTTTGACTGATCATAAATATACCAATATATCTTATAATACGTACAAGATAAAAATGCTAACCAGATCGTATTTACAAGTCTATGAAATTGCGTTCATCTATTTATTAAACGTTCTTACTAGCTACATGTAACCTGGAAGCACACAGAAATATAGATAGATACAATATAGTTACATTTTATAATACAAACTGGTTTTCCCAACAAACAAATCTTGCCCAACTTTCTACGACGTCTTTTGCACACTGTACATAGCTTCATAAAACATTGATCCAGTTAGTTATTTAAAGTCAAAAATAACATTGTGGCAACTTCTGTACAAAATTTTGACATTCTATTTTTAATCATTGAAAGGGTTTCCTGAAATCTACAAATATTTTAATAGCTATTTTCGATGTAGGTAATTGCCCAAAAAGCTCAATTATTTACTTCAAAAATATTATGATCAACATGTTTAAGCCACGCTTAAACCTGGAAAAATTTAGATACAGAGATGGAGCGTGGGGTAAAATAATAAACATTATAGGCAATATGGATATGAAACACTAAAAATGTTCACGAAGTAATCGCAGT
This sequence comes from Conogethes punctiferalis, assembly GCA_031163375.1. Taxonomy (NCBI): domain Eukaryota; kingdom Metazoa; phylum Arthropoda; class Insecta; order Lepidoptera; family Crambidae; genus Conogethes; species Conogethes punctiferalis. Next base: position 15,254,991 of record CM062082.1, on the reverse strand, counting down.
AAAACCAAACAAATTAGAAAAAAAAACCTTTCATAAACCTGAATGGTGTTTAAACGAGTGCGCTCAAAGCTACAGATCGTATCGCCCCAGCGGCATTCGAGTTGGACATTACGTCATCATCATAAAATATTTCGCCCGTTTCGAAAAGAAACAATCTTTACAACACATCAGGAGCGCTACAATGTTTTTTACAACTGCAAGCGTAATAACTTTTCCGGGAATTAAATTTGCATTAGCCTTCTTTTGTTTACCTTGTCGCGATATTTTAGTGTCTTTGTGTCATGCTGATCGAGCGTTTGAGCGCCGTTAAACAAATAAGTACGCTTTTTGTTACCTGTGATTAAGCACAGAATGTCTTTTCACGCCGCTAGATCAATCACAATTCATGTTATTTTCAGATTAGACTATGACAAAATCGTCGATTCTGTCATTGCATTTTATTTTATTGAATCGTAACTTATACATAATATGTATTTGACTATGTTTGATTTTGCACGGTTATAGAAAATAATCATAAAATTAGACCGAATGTTACGACAGAAATAGGTTTGCAAAATTGATCGGGAAAGCCCATTTTCATAGCCCAAACTTCATTCAATAACAGTATACGTCCTACAAAGTCCTTAAAAGTATATAACACATTTTGTTACAAATCCATAGATAATAATATAACATAGTTATCAAACAAATTTCATACGTGAGGTAGGGTAGTCTACAATAGAAAGTCAAAATAAAAAATAGTCAAATAGCCCATTACTTTGCAATCATCTGAAATCACTTCATATTATTATTGCGGCATCTATTTCAGTAGCCCGCTATAAAGCAAGGCGGATCCATTTTAGATCCTACATCTAGTTATATTGTTGCATACGCTAAACGCAAGAGGGCTTACAATTTTCAAAGGTACATTGTGACTTTCTAACTGGCGGGGAATTTATCGACGGAAATTACAATTTGATCTAAATTTACTTTCAGAATGTTCTATCATAATCTTTATATGGTCGGTATATTACGTCAAACATTTCGAGGTGAAACTCGAACCGCAACTTTGTTTCAAGCTTTTACACGATGTCTAAATTTTATTGTCGCAAACAATACTATGCCACTTGCTCTTCTAGTTTCTAATTCTTGTTGTTCTGGTCCTCTCATTTTGTTACAATGTCCGGGATATGTTTTTCTCTTCTAATCAACACTATACACATATATTACAAGTTGTTTTACTGTTCTGTTCACGTTATTGGGGTACATGAGCCCTCGTAACACTTTAGACCTGGCTCACAAGTCCCTCTGAAACCTCCGCAGTCTTCTCCTAGCGTCCTTGCGCATACTTTGCAGCATCTGAAAAGTAAAGTTAAGTGTTAGTTTAGTGTTATCTACCGGATGTAATCTTCTGAAGGTCTAGGCGAGAGTGAACCGGTTTTTGCTGGGTGAGCACACTCTATCGACTAATATTTTATTTTCAAGAGATATAAGAGTAAATAGAATGTAAATTCAGTATAATTAAAGTCTTTTAAGACACTCAAATGTAGAGAAATCTTTAAAAATACTAACTAATATAATTTTGCTTTTTTTTGAGATTGCTTCTATTTATAGAACACTAATTGAAAATAGTACCTATGTAATATTAAAGCATTAATTAGGCTCCTTTGCTTTTTGCCCTCAGAATTGACTACCCACCAAAACCTATTCATACTTCGATTCTAAAACACTTTTAATGTTCAGATGGCCATTTATTTTTAAATCATGCCTACTGATAAAAAGACAACCTTTTATTCCTCTTTGGTCTAGTGGTCGCAGGTACCACTTGACAACGCGGTGGCGGCAAAAGGCGGGTATCGAACCCGTGACCAATATGTCAAAGGCATCGTTCACTACTGGACCAAATTGGTCGTCAATAATATCTTCTTTGTATTTGGCTAGTCTCCTTAGAGATTGGCGGCTGTAGCTGATATCACTGGAACGCAGAAAAAAAAATGGTTTTTTTTCTTCCTTTTATTTTATGCATTTCGAATGATCTAAAATCACATAAGCCGATATCTTTTACTCTCTTGCTATCAGTGGAGCAGATCTTCGTGAGCACTCGGACGATCTTAACTGAATACAGCAACGACGTTAAACAAGAAACACATAATTAAAAAAATATATATAAAGGATAAATTCGTTGCAGACGAATGTGTTGGGTTAAGAGAGTGTTATAAGACAATAATGTCGTTTGCCGACGTCGTCTTCGTTTATAATCTGGACTAGCCAGTGTTTACAACTGTTCCGAAGCACTTTATCGGCTTCATCGAATTAAATTACGTTTACAATGTGTGAAGCGCTTAACGCGCCGAGTTGTAAAAGCAAGGATGGTTATAGGAAAATGATCGAACCAGGAAATCACTTTGTGTTGTTAAGTGTGACATAAATTCTAGTACATAAGTGATTTAAAACGATATGGAATTCTTTGGAGGGTGGTATTTTCATATTAATTTTTTCAGGTATCATCATCATAATTCTATCGCAGTTCACTGCAGGACAAAGGCCTCTCAAGTTGTTCACCACTTTACTCAATCAACTAGAGGATTTACCCATAATCGCCACCCTGGGCAGGCGGGTTTGCGCTCCCGTGACGCTGCTGCCCGTCATCGGCCTGTCGTGTTTAGCTACGCCTTCAATCGTGTTGGTTATACCGTCACCACTCTTTTGCCAGAGATCTGTCTGTTATTCAGCGCATCACGAGCAGGTGAGGTGATGATAATAAAAATAATATACTCGTATATGAATAATATAGGTAGGTATTCAAGTAATTTTCTGTGTAGAAATCAGGTAAGCATGCTTTGCTTTAATCGTGCTGAAAGTTCCGAGATTGCATTAGCCGTTTGGCCGGTTTCCTTGTTTTGAAGTTCACGGGTAAAGTTTTGTTAAGTGGATCAGTCTTGGTGAGTAGGTAGGCAGCTAATATAGTTACCAAGTTAAAAGGCCAATGACCTTAGTATTCGGTGGTATGTTTAGATATCTTACTTTTATGGACATTTTGCATTCGAACGAAAGAGGAAAGAAAGACGGAATCGAAACTTGGTCTTACACTATGGGATTCATGAAAACTCAAGCAATGGCTATGTTCCGCGTGACTCTACGCGAACAATTAGGAATGGGGAATACCATCGAGAAATGCCGAAATCTAAGGGAGATAGATAGATAGATATTTTGTATTTCCACACCACGAAGCAAATTTTGCTTCGTGTTCCACACCAAACAGATAAACAGATTACTTAAAAATAGGTACAATGACAACTTGACGTACAAATAAGGCGGCCTTATCGCTTTCAGCGGGAGGTCATAAAACGCTATATTATTATTTATTCGTATTGAGCGCATATTATATGCATAAGAACTATGTTATGCTATTCTTTTATTCTTATTTTATTTGAAAATTTACTACAACTTATATTGTTCAAAGATACTTTGATCGTGCAAGTTCGTGAAAATTTTTTTCACATATTTTTGTTACATTATTGCCCCAAGGTGCCAATATGTGTTATACTAATTTTTGTGGGTTGTAGGGTAATTTAATGACACCTAATTCAAAAGTCAGATGTAAGAAAAGATATTACTACTAGATACATAACTATACTTTACTATGTCTGTATATTCTTTTCTGTAAATACTTGGTTTTGTGCAATAAAGAATATCTATGTATAGATACTATAGCCGGTTCGATGTGGCTTAAAATATAATCGTGTCAGTGTTAAATACCTGTCCTTATATCGGGCTATCTGAGTATCCCTTAGGCTTCCATAATATATGGTATGGTTAACCCAGAAACAAAAGGTCGAAGGCGTGACCATTTGACCCAAATACTGGCCACTTATTCTGCCGAAGCCCGAAAATTCACGACAGTAACTTAGTATTCTTGGAACATAATATATACCAGTGTGCCTATTAGTGGGATTAATTAGATTTGTACGCAGTTTTTCCACGTATCTTAAGACATTAGATGGATCTTGTGGTTTTACTTCCTCAATTTATTACTCTTAATGTCTTCTGAGAAGATCGTTGTTGTCAACAATTTTTCTTTTAATACGGTGAATTGTTTCACGATAAACAAATGTTTTAAATAAAACCATTTAGCCAATATTAGAATCAAGTCCGTTAATACGGATGATGACAAGGTATGAAAATGAAGAAAATAATTAGTCCGTCTCTTAGATAATAAAAAAATATAAGACCCGTATTTTTTGTTTTGTCGAAATAACAAGAAAATACTTAGATATAGCGCATTAAAGTTACGGAGTGGGGGCTAACTACGTCACGTTAGAGTATATTTTGTACTCTAACGTGACGTCATGTGACATTTAAAATCAATGTATCTTCGTAAGTTTTTGAACAAGAGGCAAAATAAAAAATACGTATCCAATATTTTTCATTAATCTATCTGATGGACATTAAATTATTTTTTAGTCATCATCCCTATTCTTCGCATCCGTTGCCACGATCTTTTTAATTCGGTAAAGGTTCGCGCTTGACATTTGTCACCAGATGCGAGCGACGTTAGACGACATAATGGATCGCGTTCACCCATCAAAAATCGGTTCACTCTCGCCTTAGAAATCTGAAGATATCTCTCGGGGAACAAAGAATCCGGCAAAGAGTTCCACATCTTGGCCATTTACTTACACTAAGTATAAATCTCTATCTTGTTACTGTTTTGAGGAAATGGGTCTAGGTAATCTGAACTTCAGTTCAGATTTTAACATGTACCTAATCCTAGTATATGATCACCTTTAGAGGTACAAACTGAACTCTTAAAATTAAATTCTGTATACCTACTAACCTGCAAGGATCCCACACCACGATCCCCAACCCAGGACAGCCACTCGGCTCCAACACTTCGCACTCCCGGGGGTTGCACACACAGTCCCACCCCCTAACCGCCCCCGCTAGCACCACCACCGCCACCATGGCCAGCCAGCGCCTACTCTTGTACATAATGTCTCTCACATCACCCAAACACAAGTCACTGCGTTATATTGTCCGAGCCGCATCGTAGCACATTTAGAGTCAGTTGCTGATTTTAGCTGGTTGATTGCATTTCTGAAACAAAAGAGAGACAATCATGTTAAGATCCATCATCATCCATCATCAGCCTATTGCAGTCCACTGCTGGACATAGGCTTCTCCAATTGTTCGCCATCTAAAGCAAACTTCTGGAGGTCATACCCATAATCGCCACGCTGGGCAGGCGGGTTGGCGATCGCAGGGCGTAGCTTCTTGCTCCGGTGACGCTGCTGCCCGTCATCGGCCTGTGAATTTAGCTACGCCTTCTATAGTGATGGTTTAACCGCCACCAGTCGGTTTGCCAGAGCCTCGTTTGTTGTTCGGCAGGATGCACCACGGGCAGGTGAGGATGGCTTGGAACGATAAGGTGATAGGTCGCTCCCTTACATACATGTTAAGACACTTATTTCCATTTGAGCCCGTATATTTGAAAAGTATTATTTTTGTAGCAGCACAGCATACAAATATATGCAGCTATGCAGCATATGGAGCTATGCAGCATAGATGTGAAATCTACGCTACGAAAATATGTGACCGTTTCCACCCATACTACGCAAGGTAGCTATGCGTGGAAAATGTGTTTAAAAAAAGTGGCTCTCTTCAGAATAACACACTTCCTCTACCTGAAGGTTGTCTGGAAGAGATCGCTTACTAGCGATAAGACCGCCTAAATTGTACCACTAGTTTATTGTAATACCTTATCTGTAAATGTTTGTTTTTGTGCAATAAAGAATATCTATCTATGTATCTATCTTCCCATCGCCTAATGAAAAGTGACAGTACAGCCCAAGTTGCTGTAAAGACAGAACCCGTCTAGCCTGATTTTTCATTACCTAAAATCCCTACAAAATAAATAGAATTCATTAGAAATAGCGAAAAAAACCTGCCAATATTCTCAATATAAAATATTACGGGTATTATGGCTACCTTTTAAGAGAATTTCACCGAAAAGCCGTGTACTTAGAAAAAGTACGTATTTATTCCGGTGAAAAAATTCAATAGACTCGGGAGGTCATTTGAATAAATGTCCTTTGACGTTTCCGCGAAATTCTTCTGGTGAATGAAAAATAATTTCTATTGGTATGGGAATACAGTTTTTTATACTAAAACGCACGTTATTAACTATTTGTTAGAAGGGGTAATGATTTTGCTAGATGATTATATGTATTTGAAAAACCGTTCCTTTCATTTTAAGGTTTTCTTTGCTATTTCCTATATGCCTTTTTTAGGGTTCCGTATCAAAACAACGAAGGTACCACAAAAATATGAGTACTTAAATACTTAATATAAACACCCAGACACGGAACAAACACAAATGTTCATCATACGAATGTATGTCATGGGTGGGTATCGAACCCACGACGCTTGGTTCAGAAAGCAGGGGTGTGACCAATTGAGCCACCGAGCCAGTCAATAGTATTAACAACGCCTTTCCTGGTTTATAAGACTTGTATTGTCGCCATATAGTTAATGGCTGGCACAGTAAATATTTAACTTAGTAGCGGAATTCCTAGAATACATTTGTCGATATTGACACAATCGATACCTAATTTGGTAAACGGCAATGTAAAGGTAGTTGATGCGATGGGTCAGAAAGTTGGCTATGACACGCCCGAGCACTACAAAGAATAATAATTCATATTTGTCATCTCTTTGCGGATTGCCTTTGGGATGTAAAGGAGCGACCTGTCACCTTTTCGCTCCAAGCCATCCTCTCCTGCCTGTGGTGCATCCTGCCGAACAACAAACGAGGCTCTGGCAAACCGACTGGTAGCGGTAAACCCATCACGATAGAAGGCGTAGCTAAATACCACAGGCCGATGACGGGCAGCACGTCACCGGAGCATGAAGCAACGCCCTGCGGTCGCCAACCCGCCTGCCCAGCGTGGCGATTATGGGTATATCCTTCAGAAGTTTGCCCTAGGTGACGAACAACTGGAGAGGCCTATCTATGCCCAGCAGTGGACTGCAATAGGATGATGGTGATGATGATCTTTTTGCTATCCGTTCTGTGTTACAATCTGATGTTATAATTATGTACGATATTTGATAGTACACAAGTATGGTATCAAAAGAATCACGCAAGTATTATCATCAAATACCGTAAGTAACTGTGTTTGGTACTAATATACTTGTGTACTATGATCCTTGATTGATTTATAGTACACAGGTTTGTCATGAAACACAGTTAAAATCTAAAGTTTATTAGCTAGTTTCTACTTATTGCATCTTTATTCCTACTACTTTTATGGTTTACAAATATTATGGTTGGATGTATGAACGAAAATTCGCCATTATAGAAGTTAAAATTTTATTTAGGTTGTAACATTTCCATTTCAACACATTGTGCATTTTTGAAATTTCAACTAACAAAGTATGCGATATACGAGTATGTATAAGCCCGACATGTTAAAATTCACGCGGGCGAGCAAAGTTAATCTTATTAATAGATTTGCTCCAGTAATTACATCAAACCGCCACAGGGACCATTATTCAATACATTTCTATTAAACAAAGTGTCACTCCAGCTCCTCAACCCTTCAAAGAAACTATAAATGATATTGCTTCAGTTTCGCACAGACTGTTTAAATTTAAACAACCTGAAATAGTTTTGCGTGACCTACCAATTGTTCAAGACACCAATTCAAGACTAGCGCAAATTAATCAAATGAATAGCAATAGGCACGTTTCAAATTTTGCCAACTGAAAATTGAAGTCTCAGAATCGGATATTTACTCGAATCGATTCTTGGGATGGAATTCACTTTGATCTCGACGAGTTTGTTAGTTATTAATTTGATGTCTGTGAAGTGTTCTGTGTCTGTTAGCTAAATAAACTACCCACTTAGATTTGTTTCATCTGTAAATATGTCTTACGCGGCAGGCGTATTCATTAACAATTTCTTATAACAGTTTACGGTTGATTTAGGATTTTATTCATTTCGTCCTTTCTATGAAAAAGAGGAAATAATTAAAGCGCAAAATATCATGACCTCGTTAGATGATACTTTGTGCTATTTTTGAAGTTAAGCGTTTGCTAAGGACCTTTTTCTTTGAGCAAAGTAGAAGCCCTTGCCTGTTGAATTAATATTAGAAGCAGGAAAGCCTCTACTTGGAAATCAAAAGGTTGATGTAAAATAATTAGTAGTCATATGAGCAAGGCTCGTCTTTATATCCTTCCGCAAAGAGCGTAACTCAAATAATAACAGGTTTATGGAATTCTATACCTGCTCTGTCTATGAGCTGTATATGTCTTTCCACCTTCCTACAAATCCGCTTCTCTTTGCAAGTCATAGTGTGATCGGCAGAGCGCTATGTGTGTTATAGACCGTTCATATTTCATGAAGTTCATTGCCTACTTAACATCATGATGTAGTTATTTAGAGATTTATATTATCTATCTGGTAATATAAATCTAAAAAATTGTGCTATCTGGAAATATACGAGTAATAGCGAGGTCCATGTTGGTGATATCCAGAGCAAAAATGGGAAAGAAGAAATCTTGATCATGCCAAATCATCCTTTAGTCAGCACTATGTATGTCCGACCATTGACGTAACATTACAAAGTACAATGCATTCAGTTTGATATTTCGCAAAATACGAGTAAGTAATAAAACAATCAAAAAATTTTATATGAAAGAGAGTAAAAACTGACGAGGTTCAGAGGTTGGCCCCATAAACCGTGAAACTGGGTTAAGTATTAGAATAAGTTGCAGTGAGAGACACAACGTAAGATAAATAGCTTCTGTGGAAATGTACTGCTAGATAAGTTTTTTATGTTTCTTTCAGGTTCGGTATAAGAACAATGACACATGTGGAAATTAAGTCCTTTGTTGTTACGAAAAGTTGTGTTTAGAAATAACACAGCATCCAATTTGGATTCAGTGACCTTATCTCATTAATTGAGATTGACAATGCATACCTAAGGGCAAAATGTAGCCGGAGAAAAGGAATACCCAATGTACATGTTTCAAAAATAATTCTTATGTTAACGTACTAAGGTTCATAGTTGCGTAGGTCTACAGAGCTAACTATAATGTAAAGAGAAAAAATAACCGATAAAAATGTAATTACAAGTTGATGAATTCCAATATCTATTCCCTATTGGACAGATTTCTACCTGAAATCTCATTACTAGAAAATCACATTCGTAAAGTAACTCAAGCGGAGCGATATTCATTTTCCTCAACACAAAGTCACAATTTTTTCGTTTCATTGGAGCTGTTCGTCAAACCTTGATATTTATTGGAAGTTGAATGTCCAGATATGGCCAGCTTTTTGTTATAATCTGAAAATCAACCACACTTCTTTGGAAATTGAGTCATTTATCAGTCGAAGGGCGTGGGCAAATTCGAAATTTAATTTTAGGGATAGATACCTACTCAATGAAATCAAGTAGCATTGATAAATTTCAGCATCCAATATCAAATTTATGCGGAATTCAAACTCACAATGTAACAAAATCGTCGCATAGACTAAAATAGATCATTAGACTATTTATGATGGCCTATTTACAGACCGTTTAAAAAATTAAAATAGTTTTCTGATTAGTAAGGTTCAAACAGATCTAGCCAAATAGGCCATTTTTGAAGAATGTAAAGGAGAATGACCAAATATGGTTTCGTTTTGTACATGAACGAAATTAACCTGAAAAAAATTGTATTTCATTTTCACAAGACCTTCTACAAAAACAAGTCAAAACTTCGCCGGGGAAAAAAGTGCTAATTTAAAAGTAATTTTTATAACAAAGTACTTCCTCTACCAAAGAACTATACTTTTTGGGGTTGCAGGGTTGCCAATATTTAAAATATTAATTCACAATAATCGATTCCTGATACACAACTCGAAAGGATGAAGGAGGGATAAAAAGAAAATATCAAGGATATTTACAAAACAAAATCTTTTTCTCATAGAAAAGAATATCTTCGAGAATATTCAGTTACTTTACCTTCCAATTAATGACAACAAACCTTAAGTGAATGAATATCGATTGATCCAATGAATATCGATTCGCATTTATATTGCGACGGGCAACACCAAGAGTGATGAAAAAAAATAATGAAAGTGACATGACATTGACATTAGAGAAATGTTATTGTTTTGCTTTATCACTGACGATTTATTCGTTTTGATTTATCTTTACGTTGAGTTGAGCGCCTTTTTTCTCCGTAACTGTAGAAATTGAAGTTAGATAATCGCCGTTTTAGCAACTGTTCGTTATGATTGACGCAGGACGCCCAGCTGCCGTTCGGAAAGGTATTTAACGTTGTGAAAAATAACCTAAAATAATGAACTTCATTAACCTATTGCTCGCAACTCCGGCGAATTAGATGCTTATTGTTTTTTATAATGTATTCTATGTTTAATACTCTATCCAATGAGATAGATTTCATAGAGGTACAACGTGATAAAATCGGAAACCAAAGCCCATACTACAATGGTCATTCTCCTTTTAACTAATAGTTAGTAATAAAGGCACCCGATTTAGTCTATTTATTTTACTGGACAGACATTATTTCGAAGATTTTCATACTTAGCGGCTTATAGAAACTATGTTTGTTGTCTTGAGAAAATATTTCTTATCAAATTTGCGAGCTATTGAGTAAACAAATATTACTCGTTTCAAGAACAAAACAGATGAACAAAATTCTCATAAAGAATTCTTCATACATTTGCCTAAAAGTAAATAAATAAATAATAAATAAATAACCCAAGACATGCCACGCTGGGCCACACAGCGCCACCTAGCCCCAAACTAAGCCGAAGCTTGTACTATGGGTACTAGACAACTGATAAACTTACTTAGATACTTTTTTTTTTTTTTGTAAATAAATACATATTATACATAGAAAACACCCAGACCAATACAAACAGACATGTTCATGAACACAAATGTTTGTACTGTGCGGGAATCGAACCCACGACCCTTGGCTCAGAGGGCAGAGGTCACTACCAAATGAGCCACCGAGCCTGTCAAAGTACGCCTTAATAAAAACTAGCTGACCCGGCGTACCTAGTATCCCTATAGTTTTCTTTTGTAATTTTTATATTACACAAACCTTGTCCTAACAATAACGGACATAAATGAACTATCCAATTTGGTGGAGCAGTTTTAGATTTGATGAATGAAAGATTCATTTGTATATAGATGTATTTATAAGACATTTGCCAATTCCAGCTACCTGTCCGTGAATTATGTCATCTAAAAATACACAAACATGATTTAACCCAATTCCCAGTTAGTGTTTACCGTAACAAACTAGTTCATTAATCAAGTCATAACACAGCGCTTACACAACCGCCGCGAAGCTAATCAATGTCAAGGAAAGCCGAACTGCAATTGAAGCAATTTGCACCAGATGTAATGCGGCGATTGATTGACTGGCTGGCAGCCTGGCAAATGAGTTTGTGTTAGAGGAGCAGAGTGAAGTTTACTCAGAGTTCGTTTAGGTTATACTGTTTCGTATCAGCGAAATTTTTGTGTTTGATCTATTGACTGGCAACCTGGCAAATGAGTTTGTATTAGAGGAGCAGAGTGAAGTTTACTCAGAGTTCGTTTAGGTTATACTGTTTCGTGTCAGCGAAGTTTTTGTGATTGATCGATTGACTGGCAACCTGGCAAATGAGTTTGTGTTAGACGAACAGAGTGAAGTTTACTCAGAGTTCATATAGGTTATATCGTTTCGTTTTAGCCAAATTTTTGTGATTTTTTATTCCGTTTCATGCCACCAGATGTGAATGCAGCGATTGATTGAATATTGGCAACTTGGCAAATACAGGGCAGGCACGAAGTCTCAGTTTGAGACTAATTGATTTTATGCATCGTGTGGCGTAGGTATTTGTAAATTGGGTATTCTTTTTTGCACCCGATTTCGCCCGGGTGAATGCGTGTATGCGGCTTAGTATGGAGTCTTGGATAGTTCGCTCTTAGCCATAAAAGAAACCTATATGCCAAATTAATGTCAAGTTTGTAGATGTTACATTTTCTGAATTTTCGTGATTAATCTGCGAGTGGTATTCCACTTAAACTATGTATAAGTTTGTTGCTATAATCAGTAACATTTAAAGTTACAACTTAGAAAAAAATAACTGTATTTTGAAATTAATGATAATATAATAAAATTCAATTAGGTACATTATAATTTTTGTATTCCAGTAAGCTTTAATTCAAATAACTTATTATATACCTAAGCAATAAACGTACACAGTTTGGGAATCGTATTGCATCGAGAGTTCTCAAACAAACTTAGTACAGAGCTCTCTGTTAAACCAAATCGTGTGTTCAAAGACAACACAGAGTTTAGATTAGACACACGAGAGTGTGAATAGCGTAAATGCACTAAATGATGTGCAATGGCTTTCGCTGCGAGTGGTAGATAATTATAGACGGACGTGTCGAGTTAAGTGTCGAGTTAGTAATACACGTAGCGATTACAAGGTATGGTAATAGACTGGTGTACGTGTTATTTGACAATCTCACTGAAACTAGCAATTCATTTGCTGGGCTCAGTGTAAAATTCTTTAACAAACCATCTCAGAATATTGTTTAATTACTAATAGATTTATGTCACATATTAAGTCAAGGCGAATGAACAAACGGTATTACAAAATACAAGACTTTTGGACGATGATCATCATCATCCTAGCCTTTTTCCCGATTGTCTCAGGGTCGGCTTCCCAAACTGAGAGATTTGGCGAGGGCTTTTGGACGATGATATCACATGAAAATAATGATCTCTTCGTTTCCGTGTTACAAATACTAAGTATTTGAATATTTTCAAAAAGGTAAACTGTTGAGTTTGTTGCGGCACTTCTTCTCATCACGGACTCCCGTCGAAGTATTGATAATAAAAATTGTAGACAAATAAAAAGATGATAGTTGAATTCTACTCTACTCTATCTACTTGTAGAAATAAATTTGTTAAATTCATGTTGTATTAATTTCATAACTCTAGAGGTTCATTCAAATCCGTGTTTGGCGGGTTGTATTTATATTTGAGTAGGTACACATTTATAGTGCTTTCGGTTCGGAGAAATGTATGTGATGTTGTTAATGTTTCTATTTACTTATAGATATATAAGCAAGCACTTCTAAATCACCATTAGTCCTTCTAAACGCCCTCCCAACTCCACATAATTCAGCCACATATAAACTATTCATCACATATTGTTACTTTAATGCTCAACCCTCCACTAATAACAGTGGTAGCAAAGAGGATTGAGTTGTAAATTTTAATTAATAGTGCCTCAAATAGGCCCTAAATGGGATGAATAACGGAGGGCGTAAACTCTTTCGTTTTAACAATGCTCTTGAAATACGTTACTGTTTTATAGCTCAATTACTAAACCTTCATTAAAAGGAATATATTTATGAGGTGTAAATAAATTTTAGCCAAATTAATATGGTGGGCTATTTTAATAAGAATTATTATAAAACCTTTATTTTAAGGCCCGCCATACACGGACAATATTGAAAGCTTCACGCTTCTACAGGATAGTTAAATACGGTATTTCACGTCACAGCTCGAGTAGTTGTTGATTTTGACTACAAGTCAAATCCGTCAATGTTGATCACTGATTAACTGCTCGGGCTGTCCGTTGGTTCCAGATGTCCCCCGCTATTTGTCCACTACCGGTGGACACCGGGAAAAAAAGTTGATATATCACCAAGTGGGGGACAACGCTACTGAAATCTTCTCGTTGGGCCCTAGTGGTGGACATCGAAACCAAAAAAGTCAGTTGTCCCCCACTTTTGTATTTGTGTAGCATTTTTATTATAATTTAAATTTGAGGATAATTTTATTATAATTTAAATTAAAGATGATTTTAAATTATAATAAAAATGCTTTTTATAATTATTAGTGCAAGATTTACTTTAAATGTGTGTATTCATGAACGCAAATACAATAATGGGGACAACGGAACTTTTTAACCGACTTCTTTAGTTGAGAGTTAAACTGGAGTGGCTTATTTCCAAAAGTGGACTGCGATAAACTAATGATGATGATGACGAGATATATTAATGTGAACTTTCATTGCAATTCGTTCACATTTAAAATAATTACTTATTAGTAGGATAACTCTTCACCAAACAAACTGTTTCATTTATAACATTCTCGTGAGATTCCGACATACTTTTAAGATTTTCTAAATCAAAGACTAACCAGACATTGTCTTTCATATCCTCTACATCACCGCAAAATACTACACCAGTTATATTAAATCTTCACCAACTCTAAGTTGATACCATAACTTAACGAGTTCGCCGGAGAAGTGAATTATTCATTGAACCAGCTTGCGATTCAGTCGCTGCATACAGTTTGCCGTTTGCAACGCTGATTGTGAGAAATCGCGTTAGCTTCAGAAACTTGTTCGAATAATACGGTAATAATAACTGGGTAAAGTGTTGTTTTCAAATCAGATTGTCCTTTTGCAGTGTACTATTTTGTTTTTATCGCCGTGTGCGAGTCGTTAAAATTATTTATGGCATAATTTTAAGCAATCCGAGTTTTTCTTCTGCGCGCTTCAATTCGTAATGGTTTTTTTTTCTCAGCGTAATGGCTTCGCTCCACCTGATGGAAACCTAGAAAGGAAGCTCAAGTCGCTCTGACAACGTGCGGAAAACCTCAGTTTCCAGTCAGTCACCACAACAGCCATTTTGGCCTGCAAGATGCTTCTTCACGCTTCGTTTACTATAAGAAGGTGGAAACTCATGTGCTAGCAGAGACTTCCGCTTTTTAGTGGTCCAGCACAAGAAGTTGGTAAAGTTTTTAAAGCTAATTTGTAAGCGATAATTTTTAGATGAGGATAAAGCGTTTCACTGTAGCTGTAAACATGGACTCTACTTCCATAGTTTGGTCTACAAAAAGTAAAGCACCGTGCAAGACTTTGGGACATTCACCATAGTAACTTAGCTATGTATATTCCAATCTATGATTTTGTGTAGGTAACCATCGTTATCAACTACAATCTTCTTAAAACACCGTTTCTAAACATATTGTACCTAGCTACCCTCAGTACGTGTTAAAATCAAAAGTAACGGAAGTTCTGTACAAAGTAAACCTACTTAAACTTCAAGAAACAATAACTGGGAGCGAACTAGGAAAGTATAAGTAGGTAAGCTAAAAGTCTGTCGAACGAACTACCGATTGTAACAGAATTATGAAGTTACCTGAACACCTACTTATCATAAATTCAATTTAAGTTTGAGTGACTGCATGCTAGCGTTTGGTAGGTACCTAAGTACTTTTTATGTTTGAAGACCTCAATGGCGCATTCTCGTCTACTTAAAGGAGCACGGAAAATATAGCTTTCATGGCTTGTAATTCAGTCACTGACGACGGAGAATAGGTACCGAATATTAAAATCAACAGCGTTATCTATTTGAAATGTTAATTAATTTTATTTAAGAAGAACGTTAAATCGATTTAATTCATCATAATATTTTCATGACTAGAAAATTACGAACTAACTTTAAAATTACGCGTAGGCAACTTTTTAACTATGTTCGTAATTTTAATCTTTCGGGCGTTCTATTTTAAATTACCCGCTGTGCTTCACTTCTTCATGTTCTTCATAAAAGTACTTGTGAAAAAACCAGACCCACCGTGATAAATTATGTATAAACAAGGCAAACGTAGCGAGTCCCTTGCTGGGTAGATGCTTTAGCGGTCACTCAAATACACAGATGAGTTTGTCAAAAGCAACAACTGTTGACAGTTGTCGATATCTGAAATAATACGAGTATATAACACTGAGTTTAGGCCGTATCTCGCATTTTGTAGCAAGTTTTATAAAGGGACACAAACTGTATCTTCTAAAATGAAAGAATTATAAATTAAAAAAAAGTATATTATGTACATTAGCATGCAAATTTCCACCGAAAATTGTTTCCATCGAAAATCTATACGTCATAAATTTTCTCAGTAGCATACTATGTTCTGAACTGGTAGTAGATTCACTTTTTTATGAGTTTTTATAAACTATTGTACGCAAATAAAGTATTTTATTTCATGTGCCGAAGATTCATACGAACTTTAAGGTTTGTAGAAATACTTAACTTATGGAAACGTTTGGAGCTGACGCGGAAGTTTGCAATTGAAAAAGAATAATTACTTTGGGCTGTACAAGTTCCATTTTATTTTGAACAAAGCTAAGAAAAGAAACAAAAAAATCAAATTATTTTCAACAATACATAGGAAAATTAATTTAGGGATTGGTTTTACGGTGTAAGCGGAATAATAAATACAAAAATCTCAAGGAAAAATTAATGTCTTTCTTTTGTAACGATGAATTCTTTACGGAAAAGAATTTTATTTTAATAGAGCGATTATTTTTTTAAATTGTTGTTAGATGAAGCAAAGGAAAAATAATTAAAGAACAAGCTTGTGTAGGACACAAAGAAAGATAAATTTGTTTTCATTGTGGAACAACATAGGCACACTATTCCCGACGCCTGATGCGAGAAAGAGAGACCCAAGTCGTTTGGCAACAATAATGAACAAGTAACCAAATCACATTGGCCTGTAGGATTATTCTGGATACTTCACCTACTGACTGATACCGAGACGCAACTGAAGTTACTGGACGAATGTTTCACGGGCTGTACTATAGTCGCCAGCCAAACGGGTAAGCTAAACCATTGGCTCAGAAGATAAAATCTCAAGAGGTCCCTAGTAAGTCGACTATTCCGACACCAAAGGAAAGAAATGGGTGGTGTTGGTGGTGGTATTGTTTTCCGTTACCGCGTGGAAAGTAAGGTTATTTGGCATTTAGTTTCCTCTCATAACGTTTTTTTACATAATCTCTAAACGGATTAATACTCGTTCGGCGTATTTTCGGGAAAATGTAATATCCCGATAAGCTTTTACGCTATTGGAATTCATATTATAACAATATTAGATGGATTGCGGAAGTGAATATAAAGTAAAAGGGGAAAATTTCGTGCGGTGACTGAAAAGAATAATAAACCAAGACATGCCACGCTGGGCCACACAGCGCCATCTAGCCCCAAACTAAGCCGAAGCTTGTACTATGGGTACTTGTACTTGACAACTGATAAACTTACTTAGATACTTTTTTTTTGTAAATAAATACATATTATACATAGAAAACACCCAGACCAATACAAACAGACATGTTCATGAACACAAATGTTTGTACTGTGCGGGAATCGAACCCACGACCCTTGGCTCAGAGGGCAGAGTTCACTACCAAATGAGCCACCGAGCCTGTCATCATACAGATCATACCAGAATACAAATCACCGTCCTATTTCACCTTGTTGACTAATGTTTTCTTGAGGTTTCAGCTTTGCAGCCTTCCCAGAGTCGATGTATAGCCATAATAACCCCATAGCGGTGGCAACTGACAAATGATTGATCTGGTTACTTGTAACTTGCCACTGCGACTTGGGCTTATTTTTCAGTGTCCATCAGGTAACGAAAGGCTGCTATGCTGTTACTACCAAAAAATGGCCAATTTTACTTTTTAATACTTTGTAATTTGAATTATCTGTAAAGACCAAATTGATTGATTTATTTTTTAACATAGTATATTTTTAAATTATTATGTTTAGATCTATACAAAAATCTGTAATCGTAAATGGGTCATTGTCATAACCGCCTAAAATTGTGTTACAAGCAGAAAAAAAAAACTTAAATGTAAATAAAATACCATGTTATTATTTTATAGTAAGGATAACTATTCAATAATTCAAAATGAATATTCGTAATTTCAAATAAAACTAAAATAAAGTAGTTATTAAACAATTTCGGAAGAAAAGTCCGCTTCGGTGGACTGTTACCGCTCTCCTTCTTGATGTAAATTCGATCATATAATGAAAACTGTTATGTAAAGTTAACCTTTGAATATGTTTTCCCTAAATAGATATTCTAATTGCTTTAATAACTCAGAACTAAAAATAATGAATTAAAATAAAAACACTTTTTGTACGTTGCAATATTGTTACTAAAATCTACATCTATTCGGTGGACTTCATTCATTTATAAAAATAATTATGAAAATAATAAAATTTTGTAAATAGAACATTATTCATCAACGCGTCCAATACTCAGCTGATCACCAGCAGTGCAATTTTTACGCGGCTCGCATACGAACGATTTTATTGCTCCTTGTTTAAAAATAGCTGGTGGTGTCAAAGTTGAAGCGTCTTTTCGGTTCCTTGTGTATTTTGGTAAATGAAACCTTAATAATTCATAACTTTACGTTATGCGTTAGATTTCTAAAGGATTTATCTAAAAAGACTTGTGATTTCAACATAACATCAAAATAATGGTTGGAATCTTAAAATTTCTCAGAAAAATCCATTTGGTGGACATCTTTTCGGTGGAATTTGGATGAAATATTTTATTTTTGTTTTGTGCACACTGGTTTTGCATGTGTTTGTTAATGCAAATTAGATATTTAACTGCGTAATAGAGGTCTTGCATTCGGGATGAGAATTCTGGATCCTGTTTTTGGCTTTTTACATTGTGCCATGTTCGCTGTTTCTTTATTTATTGTTAACGCAGAAGTGAAGTCAGATTATCTCTAGACATTATCATACCATACCATTGACTAAACAGTCAATGTCTAGAGGCTTGCAGTTGACTTATACGTGAAACATTTGTATTCTACTTTAATAATAAAAGTTTCGTTTGTGCTTTGTGCCTCGCTTAGGCTCCCTCTTTTCTTTATCCACAGACAATGGCTAGAACTAGAAATTAATTGACTGAATATGAGAAGAAGAAAAGAAGAAACCGGACTCCAATAGTCTAACTGTTGCTCAACTAGATAGACAGGAAAAAGTTTAGCCCAATGTTACTGAGACTCAAAGCAATCATTTAAATAAACCAACCCGCTCCAAGATCCTACATGGCCTTAGTTTGCTTATGTTTAATCCAGCTGTTCATGTTCACCACCTATTTCAAGACCCGGAACTCCAATAGAAGTCCACCAGACGCATAATCAACATTTTTGGTCGTCATCCGAGGAAGAAGATATTATGTCCACCAAGAAGACATAGTCTTTTTGGTGGACAAAGGGATTTATTTAATTTTAATTTACTTTTCAATGATACTGCGTTGGCTTTTTTTTATCGTTTTTTGTGAGACGATTGGATTAATATTATAGAATAAAGATTCTTTAATTATGTTAAGATTGTTGCTAAATTACACTTTTAGTACATTCGGTAGACATCTGTGTCTTTTCGGTGGACCGATAAAAACGTTTTTTTTAAATAACTATTCTAATTGTTAAGTTTGATCTCAGACAATAATTTGTTATTGTTAGAATTGATCTCTTTTAATAAATAAAGGACGAATTCTTTAAAAACAATTGATTTTGTTTTATTTTTTTTTCTGAACCCTGTTTTGACAATGACCCAAATACTATACTATACCACTAATTAATTTGCTTTCTCCACAGGTACTCCTGGCAGTCCCTTTATGTAAGTACTATTTAAGTTAAGAACTAACCTAATCTTTTTTAGGGTTCCGTAGCCAAATGGCAAGAACGGGAACGGGTCTGTCTGTCCGTCCGTATGTCACAGCTAGTTTATTCCGAAACTATAAGAGCTACATTATTTAAATTTGGTGCGTAGATGTATTCTGTAAACCGCATTATGATTTTAAAATAAAATCAGAAAAAAATCCAAAATTTTTGGGGTTCCCTATACATAGAACTGAAACTCAAAAATTTTTTTTTTCATCAAACCTATACGTGTGTGGTATCTTTGGATAGGTATTTTAAAATGACGTTCAGGTTTCTAACATCATTTTTTTCTAAACTGAATAGTTTGCGCGAGAGACTTCCAAAGCGGTAAAATGTGTGTCGTCGTCGTCCCCTACCTAATTTTTGGCCGGTTACAGGCAAGGGTTACTTTCGTCAGATTTTTCAATCATATGCATTACCCTTACAAGATATCCATAGACCACTCCCCTTTTGCCATAACAGGAAGTAAACGTTTAGAACATCCCAAAATGATAAGGTTGTAACTGCAAAGGGTCTATTAACCGTGTAATAGCTTCGCCAAATTGCCGATAGGGAAACTTAGTTCTTAATAAATGGACATAATTTGTTACCATCGGTCGTGTTGTGTAAATTGACCTGCGAATTTGGAAACTCGATAACAATTTTCTAATTTACAAATTTATTTTTTGGGTGTTTTTTTTAAATTCTTATTGGTTAATTTATGTAAATGTATTTAAATCAAGTATGAAATATTTTTAGGATTTGAAATTTTGAATATTATCTCTATAGGAATAGGCATATCAATGATCTTCGCTTAGCAAGACTTACCAAGAACTACCTAGCATCAAATTATAAGTGATAATTTAGCGTAATGGATTCTATGGTATGCATTCTTAGTTGACAATTAAATTTTAACACGTTGACCGCCATGTCGGTCACCGGTGACCGGCAAACAATAGTTTTTCTATTGTGTCTAGTTTCTCGGCAGTCAAAGACTTAAAAATAATCACAAAAGCGGCGTATTAATATATACATACACTCTTTTCACACATCGATCGACGCCACATTTACCTCTAAAAACCGCCCGAATTAAACGCTGGTACGCTTTGTGTTTTATACGTTCCCAAGTGTATTCTTTACGGGACCATTAGGTAGATAAGTAAGACATAATGAGAGAACGGCTTTAGCCCAGAGCTAGCAATATGAGCTGTCGGATGTCGGCAATATGACAACGTAAACAACGTGCGATGAAATGAAGCTACGGTATGTACAAAAAACCGGCCAAGTGCGAGTCGGACTCGCGCACGTAGGGTTCCGTACCAGTGATTGAATGAAAAAAATTAGGTAATTTGATTTAACGTTTAAAAAAAAACTACTGTCTGGCGTTCATTCAAACCAAATTTCGTTAGTAGTTTTTATACTAATACACATCATATATTTTTTTCAGTTTTATCATGCCCATATTTTAGAAGTTACGGGGGGGGGACACACATTTTACCACTTTGGAAGAGTCTCTCGCGCAAACTATTCAGTTTAGAAAAAAATGTTGTTAGAAACCTCAACATCATTTTCAAATACCTATCCATAGATACCCCACACGTATAGGTTTGATGAAAAAAATTTTTTTGAGTTTCAGTTCTATGTATGGGGAACCCCAAAAATTTTCGATTTTTTTCTGATTTTATTTTCACATCTTAATGCGGTTCATAGAATACATCTACGTATCAAATTTTAATAATGTAGCTCTTATAGTTTCGGAATAAACTGGCTGTGACATACGGACGGACAGACAGACAGACAGACAGACAGACAGACAGACAGACAGACAGACATGACGAATCTATAAGGGTCCCGTTTTTGCCATTTTGGCTACGGAACCCTAAAAAGTGTAGACGTATTACAGCAGCGGGATTAAATTAAAACTTTTTTTTAAATGACAGACAGCTTCTGACAACAATATGCAATATTGACAAGGTAAATTATTTTATTTATTTATTTCAACTTTATTGCACAAAATGGTACAAAAAGCGAACTTAATGCTAAGAGCATTCTCTACCAGTCAACCCTTAGGTCATGCAGAGAGCAGATTTGTTGTGCGGTGAGTGTATAAAAGGAAACACAATAAAAGAAAATACATTAATATTATAAATAAACTAATACTATGTACTATGTAAATAAACTAATGCTAGGTACATAAAGTATAATATAAGAGACATATACATATCTATCGTAAATAGATAAATACATAATAAATTAGCTCTCCTGAAAACATAACGAGTTTCCTTAGAGATAGGCCTCTGATTTGTGTCCGAAATTCAGTCTGAGGATTTTTATTATTTTATTGTAGGCATAATAAGATATCATTATGTCATACCTACTTACTGCCAAACCGAGATAAAAGCATTAACTATAAAGTACCAATGGTATGGTTTACCACAGAACTGCCTATATTGGATACAGCAATTTTATCTATACGTTCAGAAAAGCATGGAAAAAATTTGCTTCGAATAAACGCACTGCTCAATTAGGTACATATGTTATGGACCAAGTGATTAATGCGGGCATTATTTATAATGCTAGGGCATTATGAATAATGTCAAATTCTATTGGGCAAAGTGATAATTACTATCTAAACTTCATTATTTATCACATTGGCCGGTCATTATTGTATTGCTACTTGGTAATTAGGCAATTTGATAATAAAGCAAAGGGGAGGGACGCACGCGTACTTATTCCGATGTATCCGGTAATGTTTTTTTTTAACCGACTGCGAAAAAGGAGAAGGTTCTTAATTCGTTCATATTTCCGTCAATTATATGTAGATGGATGTCAAATTTTTTTTTTTGTTCGACACAAGACACTTCCTTGGTGGTCCCATTATCACCAAGTCAGGATCTGATGATGGTATCCGGAAGAAATTGAGGGCAACAACCAAAGTTGCATGCTCATATGGTGATTTTGTTACGCAATCATAACCTACTCAGGCATATGCTTCCGGGCGTCAACATCTGGTGCTGATGATGAAGCCATAGAAATCCTTAACGGTTAGGATATAGGGGACAGTACTGCCATTGGTCGATGGGAACTAGGTAGTAGTATGTACTTATGCAGGGCTAATAGGGCAGCTGATTTGACAAGTAATTTGCTTGATTCTACTTCGCAACGTTTTCACTTGACTTAAAGCAATTTTTTTCTTTCCTAAGTAAAACTCTTAAGGACTTTAGTTCCCACCATTCTGCAATAGTGCTGCATTTGCCGAGTAGGTATTACTACTGAGTGCGTCATCTTGGAGCAGTCAGAAGTAATGTCTGGCCTGTGTGTGTATCACATACACATATTATATTATCTCAGGAGTGGATGAGCTTGTGCCCCCACGCAAGCCTTACAGAGGACCAGGAGACTGCGAAATAGTTATAAAATATGTTTTCACCCTTTGAGGGTGATAAACAATATTTATAATGCCCGATCAATTTGATTATTTTAATAATGATTATCATATTGCCCTCTCATATTGGCCATTTATCAGAATGCCCGGGCATTATATATAATGCTACATTTATCACTTGGTCCATAACACATACATTATGAAACGTATCAACGTCTTTACCTTTAAACAGATGACAGGTTATTTTCGAAACGCGTACAGGAAAATACTTTTAGATAGATATTCTTTATTGCGCACCATACATTTGACTTAAGAACTAGGTATTACAGACACTTGTTGCACAATTTAGGCGGCCTTATCGCTATAAGCGATCTCTTCCAGACAACCTTGGGGTAGAGCTTTTAGCTATCTATTTAAGAATGTTATACTTTGCCTAGATCTCTCTCTAAGTTTTACTATTTTACTTTCTGATGTGAATATTATAATTTTAGAGATCGTATTGACACGCACGCTTGTTGATCTGACGTTGTTCGCCACTTTAGACATTTTTTGTACTTACCCATAATCGACACGCTCTGGGAGTAGGCAGGCGGGTTGGCCATCGTTCCGGTGACGGCGCTGCCCGTAATCGGCCTGTAGTACTTAGCTATGCCTTCAATCGCGATGGTTATACCGCCGCCAGTTGTTTGCCAGAGCCTCGTTAGTTATTCAGCAAGATGCACTACGAGCAGGTGAGGGTGGCTTGGAGCGAAAAGATGATAGGTCGCTCTCTTACAGTCACGCTTACTTGCAACCACGCATGAGCATACATAAAGCCTTTCTATCCTTAAAAATATATCTGTGGTCGCTATGCTAATATTAGCCAAAGCCAACCAAACGTAATTTAAATTAAAACCCACAAAATGGGGCCCGGAATCGATCATGTCCGCTCCTCTTAAATAAGCGTTTAGAATTAATTACTAAAATCGGAACAACATAGGATCCAGTCTTAGATTAATACAAGGGTAATTTGTCTTCAGGATAACGGTTCTATATGCAAATCCATCTACCGGATAGGCTCGATAGAACAGAACCTAAGGGTAATTGCTTCGAATACGCAAACTGAGGAATGATGCAATTAGGTAGACGAATATTGAATGCTATTAGCCACGGTTAATTGAAAACGTTTAGAACAGTGTATGTGGCGTTGATTAATTGCCGTCTTCGGATAAATGATCATTGCGAGTAGAAACTATGGGGCGAAATACGATTCGATTTGTCAAAAATTAAACCGACTTCAAAAAAAAACACAAACGACCAAAACTAAAAATCGATAAATAACGTAAGTAATTCTATCCTTAATACATATGTATTATGTGTATAACTATAATTATTTAAATATTACAATTATCACTTATTTTTGGAGTCGGTGCCAGCCTCTAGGTACCTAACGTAGACTGCTGTTGTATGACGCGCGCGGGCGGCAAATCCACACGACAATATACATTTACATTATTTGTTGGCTGGCACCGACTTCAAAAATAAGTGATAATTGTAATATTTAAATAATTATAGTTATACACATAATACATATGTATTAAGGATAGAATTACTTACGTTATTTATCGCTTTTTAGTTTTGGTCGTTTGTGTTTTTTTTTGAAGTCGGTTTAATTTTTTTTAAAAAATAATTTTATTTCTCGATTTTTAGTTGCGTTAATGTGCTGTGAACTTGAATAAAGGCTAATTAATGTCCTTAAGAGTTTTACTTAGGAATGAAAAAAATTGATTTAAGTCAACTGAAGACTTTGCAATCTAGAATCAAGCAAATCACTTACCAAATCACCTGCCCTATTAGCCCTGCATAAGTACATACTACTACCTAGTTTCTATCAACCAATGGCAGTACTGTTCCCTAACTGCTAACCGTTAAGGAGTTCTGTGGCTTCATCATCAGCACCAGGTGTTGACGCCCGGAAGCATATACCTGAGTAAAATATGATTACGTAACAAAATCACCATATGAGCATACAATTTTCGGTTGTTGCCCTCAATTTCTCTAGGATCCCATCATCAGATCCTGACTTGGTGATAATGGGACCACCTCGGAAGTGTCCTCTGTCGAACAAAAGAAAAATTTTTGAAATCCATCCATAATTGACGGAAATATCGGTGAACAAACATAAAAAAAAAAAAAAATATTATACATACAGACGAATTGAGAACCTCCTCCTTTTTTCGAAGTCGGTTAAAAATGGCGCCGTTTCACTTGTTCGCTTTAAACCTGTGATAATTTCTTTCGAATTTACCCTTTTATTTTATTAGGTACTGTTAACGGGTATATCATTACTAGTAATTGAAATACTGAGAAACTAATTTAGTCTTAAACATTCTCTATTGTTTTTATTTTATTATTTACTGGAGTACAATACAGCTTATAGCTAAATAAAATGAAAAAAGATTACTTATCATTTTAAAAATAAATTTTTATTTTTTAATAAAATAAAAGAAGAATTATTATTATTTTATAGGCTTAAAAGTAATTCTGTGCGTCCTGTGAAAAGTCACATAAGTTGACTTAAAAAAAAAAAAGGTATACCAAATTTCTAATTTTTGCTGCACCATTATAAAATAAAATACTCCATTTTCTACCTAAGTAATGTTGATACGTTTATTCGTTCTTAGATTGTATCGTATATCTAAGATGAAATTAAGTGTTTTGATAGATATACAATATTTCGACAAATAAAAATTGCTTAATGAAGTATCTGAAATCCTATCATTATTCAAAAATATTTATTACTTTTTAATACGGTGTAATCTGGTAGGTACCTGGTCTGTGAATTATTCACTGGTCCAACCTTACAAGGGTTGGTTCCTTACAAGGGCTTTCTCTTGTACTGTAAGTACCAGATAATGTATAAATGCATCTCCCGGAACATCTTAGTAGGTATACCGGGACAATTTGCCAGACTATCAGATTGCGGCATTATTGGCGAGAAAGATAATATTTTAATGACCTATCTGTATGTTAAAAGATAGTTGGGAATTTAAGTCAAAACACAGACGAAATAGAATCTAAGCAATTAGCAATTGTAAATTACATACAGCATTAATTAAATTTGTGTCTAAGGTAACATAAAATGGTTTGGAATGTATTTTGCCTAAAATTAATTCTTCAGTTGATAATATTTAAGATGTAATCAACTGTTAAGATAATTGAATTTCCTTGAAAGCTTGCAAATGTATGTATTAGGTACATAAACTCATAATGATGAGGTTTTCAAATTAGTGTAAATTTTAACCACTGCACTATATAAATTAAGAGCTATTAAAATTTTATTTATTTATTTACAAAAACCTTAAAACTTTAAACTATAATTTACAAAGCTATTTATTATTTATTTTTGAGTTGGTTTTATTTATTAAAATGAACATTAGAACAGAAAATATTGTATTACAAAATAAGATGATGTTATTACGGAATTTCATTACAATATTCTTTCCTTAACTTTTAATTATTTGGCGAAAATTTTGAAGCATTAAAATTAATTAATAGAGGTTTAATTAATTAGGAAAAGGGTAACGCAATTTAAGCGCTTAAAGGTCACCTTTGCACCGTTTATTACGCACCTGGTTACATTTTTGCGTCTGCTCTGGGGTTACATGATAACCTTTTGAATTAATTAAAATTAAATCCGATTTTTCCTTATTTGTTTATTGTGGTAAACCCATTATAGACAGAATTTCGGCGTTAATCTCCAAATTTACAACGCAAAATTCTCTAAGACAAAAACGCTAGTCGAGAAGCTCAACCTTTTTTCAGCCCCAGCGGTCATCAAGAGTTATGGTTTCTATATGTATAAGAATAATAAGCATTCATTATTATTATTATTATAAATATTTCGAACGCGTCGACCGATCATCTTTATAGTGTGACCGAAAGATACCTGTTTTTTAAATAAATAACAATATTTATTTCCATAAAATTGTTACAAGAGCTATTCTACCGGCCTCTGCACTAAGCTCATAGCTTGTATCGCAGGTGCCAAAAGGTGTTACTTGTAGTCGACGTTCTATTCCGGAAGATCCGCGGCGGCATTTCCGACCAATGTGGCGTGGGTCTAACGGCGCGGTGTCTACTGAACCCGCATTCTTGGACCACAAAGAAGCAAATTTCACCGATTTTGATTTTACTTCCTCTTCATTAAATCCATTTGCAAAAGGGCTGCAATTACAACATTGTCTGAACACGTATAAAATATCTCTCAGCTGGATGCGCGCTAACTGACGAGGAAAATGAGTTTCTCCGTAATATTATTGTTTATGGAGTTGAGAATTCGCGTGTTTGAGTTCGGAGTAAACTTGCCATGGCTTGCTGCCGACGTAGGTATTCTAGGAATGGTCAGATTTGTTCAATGGCTCGCTCGCTTACTTTGAGTCAGAAGCTGCTGTTAGTTTAACCGAAGCTGAGGGAAATACGTTGAGAACCTCTTCATCTATCGGTCGCTTGATTTGTAGCGTTTCGGAAATTTGTAACTTCTCCAAAATCGAGTATCGCAATGCTACTCAGATTTAGTTGTAGCTTGAAGTAAAGCAACTGCAGTTGTAGTGCAATATGGCCTGATTAAATTCCGTTAAAATTTAAAAATATGATAGAGGTAATTTAATCTTCGCCTGAAATAACTCAATGCTTTTCCATATTTTCATTGCCCTATTATACCTTAACCATTGATTTAGCTGCAGCGTCGTCGAGTAAATAATACTATACAGTATATTTTAAACAGAACAATTAAAGATAATAAATCTACTAGAGAAATAGTTTTTAAAAAATATATTACTACCCATTTTCTCATTTTAGTCGTTTAAAGATGAATTAAAAACCGGACGCAAATGTTATTTGAGATACGTGAAAAATCGTATCCCCTCCAGCGAGGATGTACAGAATATGTGTATAATTTTTGTTTCATCCTCATTTATTCATGCATTTATTAGGTTGTAGTTATTAAGCAATTAGCTACTCAATGAATTAAATAATTTTGGTTTTAGTGAACTGTAAATGGGTCAATAGTTATTTTCACTTTTACGAGACTCAATTTATTGAAAGTATTATTAACAGGCTTTCTACATTATTTAATTACCCTAAATAGATTCTAGAAGGATAAACTTGTACCTACCAAACAGATAACATATCTGTGGCATCATTACTTCCAAATCTAACACAAATGCCTACAGTTATTAATGGCATTGCGGGCAACCTAACTGTCAAATCAATGTTCAAGCTTGATCAAGCAGTCTCTATTATTAGCAACCCAATAACCACCAGTCGATACGAGACCTGCAATTGACAGTTTAGTGTGTTCTCTGAAGCATGTTAGCCCTCGTCATGGCTTCCATGAATGGGTATTACAATTATTGAGAACATGGCACTTATTAATTACTTTTTAACAGGCTTAAAAAAGGAGGAGGTTATCGATTTAAGAATTTTTTTAACAACCATAACCATCACAATTCAAGGCGTAGCTAAATACCACAGACCGATGACGGGCAGCAACGCCACAGGTGCAAGAAGCTGCGCCCTGCGATCGCCAACCCGCCTGCCCAGCGTGGTAATTATGGGTATATCCTCCAGATATTGGCTCTAAGTGGCGAACAACTGGAGAGGCCTATGTTCAGCAGTGGACTGCAATAGGCTGATGATGATGATGAAACGTGGAACTCAATCAATCAAATAAATAAATAAAAATCAGACAACATCACATACATTTCACCGATCCCAAGTAAGTAGCTTAGATAATTGTGATAAGGGTATCAGAACAACGAAGGTACCACAAATAGTTTTATGTGATGAAACAATGTATGTGATGTTGTCTGATGTTTATTACTCCTAACGAGACTTTAATTTGTAAATTTTATTATTATTCCAGTTATGTAACGTTTAATATAATATGTAAGACTTATTATGAATGTATGCCATTTGTGACACAAAGTGTGCTTAATTGGTTAAGTTTTAGAATTTTTGTTCATTAATCATTTACATCGATTACCTAATAATTTGTTTCTGACAGTACTTGCGTGTTGTTTTATATTATAATTGTTTATTTAGCGTAGGTACATTCAATACGCACTACCTACATATCCTACTTTTACGCGAAATAATGTTTTCAACGGTCAAACTGACAACAGAGACCAGAATATGTAGTTCTTCAGCGGAACAGGGAAGGTTGCTATTAAAAAGCAGTAATTTGGTGGAACTGACCGTGCTGTATAATTAACTATTAACTACCGTTTCCTATTCAAGTGCGCTTAATTAATGAGTAGACTTAACATCTCGGTTTACGTAAATTAGGTGCTGTCAGCTCGCTCGGACTGCCGTTAAGTTTTACGACTTCAAAAGTGACACCGCCGGGACCTTGACTAAATGTTTCTTTGTTAGTTAGCCTTGTCGTGCTGAATTGCTAATATTTCGTGAAAAACATTCATCTTTATGGTCATGCGGACGTGTAACTTTAAAGGCTTTGCGTTTGAAGCCTACTAGCCTTGCGTCTAAAGTCTGCATTATTATTGGTGTAGAGTTTTGTATCAACATCATTAGCCTACAAACGACTAATGCTGAATATAGGCTTTGATTAGCCTCAGTCAACTGGGCATAGTTTTTTTAATTGTAGATACCTTGCTAAACACTGCTGCCCGTTTCCTGATATTCCATTAGTCGTTTAGCACACCCACAGCATGAAGTGGGGTGGTAACATTTTTATACAAGAAGAGCTTTCAGGTTGACCTCATTCCACCTGATGGTAAGCGGTCTTGAGGTCCAAAAGTTAGGTCGACAGGCATAATAGAACAAACCCATTGCGCAAAAAAAGACTATTTTGTTGTCAAGAAATTTCTTCTCCAAATAACTTATTGATCAAAAAAACTTCCAGGTTAGCTTTTGTCAAGTTTCGTAAAAATATGCATATGTATTTCGCAATACAAACAGACATGTTCATGAACACAATGTTTGTTCTGTGCGGAAATCGAACCCACGACCTTTGGCTCAGAGGGCAGAAGTCACTACCAAATGAGCCACCAAGCCTGTCAAAAGATGATTGTCAGAAATTACTTTCGAGCGGCTCAATTAAACCAAATTACACATTACAAACTTTTACTAGCAAGGTTGAAACAAAACAACTATTTACGTACATTATGAGTAATCATCCAAGTTTTGAACTTGTCCGTAGGTCTTGCTAAACAGTTTGACTTTGATTTCAGTACTCGGTAATTATAAACGTTGATTATTCATGAAAGTATTTGACTACGTTAAATGCCCTAATCATATTAGTAAAGCGATGGAACATAAATGGGTTACATTTTCTACAAGCATTTTATTTAAGCAGGAATTGAATGCCTTCTGAACCAAGGGTCGTGGGTTCGATTCCCACCCGGGACAAACAAACATTCGTGTGATGAACACTTGTGTTTGTTCCGTGTCTGGGTGTTTATATTTGTATTTAAGTATGTATTTGTGGTACCTTCGTTGTTCTGACACCCATAACACAAGTGCTTAAGCTACTTACTTTGGGATCGGAGCAATGTATGTGATGTTGTCTGTAAAAAAAAAAAGTTGTGATAATTTATTTAGTTTTAGAGTAACTCCGTCGATGTGCGCCGTTGACGAATGTTATGACTACACGTATAGTAAATTACGAGTATATAGATATAAAACATAACAGACATAGCTCTGATTCTAAAGGACCTAGATCAAGCATAACATTGAAGGTACCATAAATACATCTTCTATACTTATAATAAAATTCTGTACATGAAATATTTTTTCAAAATAACTATCAGGGGGTGATTAGTGATCGATTTCGGTTAAATTATACCTACTTTTCATCACGCTACAATCAATAGGAGCAGAGCAGTGATGGGAAGTGTTGGGAAAACGGGTGAAATTTTTATCTGTATGTTTGATCGCGCATCACGCGAAAACTACTGCATGGAATTTAATGCGGTTTTCACCAATGTATTGCTAGAGGTCTAACTTAAAATTTAATGGAAGTCCGTTTTTTTGAAACCCGATATCCATGCGTGCGAGGCCGCCGGCACAGCTAGTTATAAATAAAGGCCGGCAGCGACCGCAAAACTCGATTTGAGTTGACATCGGGCATCACATTTGCTGCTGCCTCTTGCATGAAAAAAAGTATGTATGTTTGTTCATATCCACGCGGGCAGAGCCACGGGCGGCAGACCATATAACCATAGATATATATGTATACGGAAAAGAAATATTTTATTCATACATTTGTATAAAGAACCGGCAAACTTCACGGAAACATTTTTCATTACGTACCCGCAGTACATTCCGCTACGTAGTGTATGTGTATTTTATTTTATTACTTTACGATTTTTTCTTTGTTTTTCTTGTTTTCTCGTATCATGTTAAAGGAATTCGATATGGGTCGCGACTGTAGGCTCACGTGAGCTATATGAATATTTTATTTGTGAATATTCGGAACAAGGGATGGTTGTAATTACACGTTCTCTGCCGTACGTACATCGTACACGAGCGTAATACTCGTACATTATTATCGAGAGATATAGAAGACAGGTAAATATTAAATTATATTACATAAATGTTATTATTTACGTATCTATCTATCGAAAAACGCCGGTATGTTTATGAAACCATGAGAATACTGTACAGGCAATCAGCGTTCGTAGTATAAAGTATGGTAAACCTTACATCCGCCCCACCATACCCTAGATAACTAAACTGTTTTCATTGTTTCATTATAACTACACCTTCGTCGATCGGACTACGCAATGAAAGATTGAAATATAATCAAAAATATTTACTTAAAGTAGGAACTTGTTACATGGCATAAAAGTCAAGTTTATAATTAACAAATTAGATACAAAATAACTATCATTGTATATGTCTACACAATGACTACACATATCAACATAGTGCGGGCCACAAATAACCTTTCTACATTTGGTGCAACGGTGTTTGGTCATTCTCAGGGCCTTTGACGGGCACAGGTAACAAATTTTATGCGCATTGGACGTAGATGGAACTGGAGCTTCTACTGTAGAAGATTCCCCAAGAATATCCTCAATCGTGACCCTTAAATTACCTCTCAAACTCACGGTCTGTAATCGTTGTCACAGCCAGGGCTCCATGAGCTGATCTCCTAACTTCATTACAAAATCATGCCGACTCATTGGATTTTTCTCATTCCTCACGTTGTGTGACACATAAATAGCATAAGCATTGATTGAAGATAGATTAAGCATGTTATAGAAGATACACATGGGCCATCTAATGGTTCTTTGATTTGTGCTTATATTTGAACACATTTGGTCAACAGTGTCCACTGCCTCTTTCGTGATATTATAAAAATTAATTATTTCCTGATTTCCGGTTGTTTCATTAATGCTAGGTTCATCATGAATGGTTGACAATAGAAAAACCATATCGTCTGTCTCTAAAATGTCTTCCCAGAAACGGAAGCTGAGTTGTCAGATCGCTCTTCTTGTTCGCTTTCCGGTTCTTCCTCTAGCCAACGGTAAATTTGCTCCTCTTATCTTCTCAAATCTATATAGAATAGAAATACACCAAATAAATAAAATTTATGTACCTAAGTAAGTATCATAAACAAATTTAAAAAATCTACAATTTCGTATGATTTACCTGTTCTCAATCAAAATAATAATACAAATAATGATTAGAAGTAACACTTTACTTAATTGTTTGTAAATAAATCAATAGAAAGTAGATATACAACCAGAAAACGATAAAAAATTAGAATATGTAATCTACATACCTTGAAAATAAAAGTGTCGATTTAACTAAACGTTCGTCGAGCGGGCGACGGGATGGTCGTAGATCACGTTCTATTATCAATGTGGCCGCAATCGCGTCACACGTTGCACTTATTCAGGCAATTAGGAAGGTAAAAGAAGAGTCAAGGTCAGGGGGCAACGCGGTGTATGTGATTTCGAATTTCGCCGAGTAGCGCGTAGTCGCCTCGACGAGCTATTAGTTATCTAGGGTTAAGCTATGGTACACTCTTCCAACACACATGTTCCCTTCTTCTTATACCCTTGAGACTAACGGGACATAAATTGGCATTTGTACAGGCCGTCATAGTGTGATCGATCTGTGTTGTACTGTCGAATTCGACCTCGTATGCTTAACATCGGACATGATGCAGTCATTATGACGTGCTAATATAAAAAAGAAAATATGATATAACTAGCGACCAGCCCCGGCTTTGCACGGGCGCAATACTATATGGCACACATTTACGCACATAAACCTTTCTCTTGAATCCCTCTATCTGTCAAAAAACCGCATCAAATCCGTTCCGTTCGTTGTTTAGTTTTAAAAATATAAGCTTACATACGGACAGACAGAAAACAAAAGCGACTTTGTTTTATACCTCGAGTATGTTGTGATATTAATAAAATGTTTCTAATCGACTTTGATCACAGTCAGGGAGAGTAAGTTAGGCAGTTTTTTAAGCAAACCACTGCCATTTAAATGAAATTGGTTCTGT
The DNA here is from genome assembly GCA_031163375.1 of Conogethes punctiferalis. Taxonomy (NCBI): domain Eukaryota; kingdom Metazoa; phylum Arthropoda; class Insecta; order Lepidoptera; family Crambidae; genus Conogethes; species Conogethes punctiferalis. The sequence goes on along the minus strand of CM062082.1, from coordinate 15,221,568 downwards.
TTGATATCAAAACCATATTAATCGCCTATAAGTGCAGCACCTAAGGGCCAATTATAAATTGATACTTCACCACATCAGACGTCTATAACGACTTAAAAACATCATCATCATCAGCCCACATCAGTCCACTGCTGGACATAGGCCTTCCCCAATACTTAAATACGTTCTAATTCAATTATGACGACGGTGATTATTGAAGATTTTATATTTAGGTGATTTAAAAGAAATTCTAAGTTCCTTACCTTATTTAAAGCTACTCGACCGTATAACAACTAAGACTACATTTCTTTGCACAAAAGCATTCTCCATGATATTTAAGGTAAAACACTAAGTGAGTAAGTCTATTCTTGAAACTATACATTTTCTAAGTTCATGACGTTACGTAAAGCTACTCGACCATATAACTTAGTACAGCTTGCTTCATACAAAAAGTAGTGCACTTAAAAAAGCGGAGATAACATTCATCAACTTATAATATATTGGACAAAGTTTGGTAACTAGCTCGAGCTAAAATTTAGTCTTGAACTATCCGTAGTGGAGGTATGGGCCTTAATTTCCCACGCGGCCAAGTGTTGAAGTTTCGAGCATAAGATAGCAACCTCTGACCCGGAATTTTATAGTAAACTAGCAGTGCTCGCGACTTCGTCCGCGTGGAATAGTTATTTTTTCCCCGTTTTTTTTTACATTTCCCATTATCTCTTCGCTCCTAATAGTTGCAGCGTGATGTTATATAGCCTATAGCCTTCCTCGATAAATGGTCTATTCAACACAAAAAGAATTTTTCAATTCGGACCAGTAGTTCCTGAGATTAGCGCGTTCAAACAAACAAACAAACAAACAAACAAACTCTTCAGCTTTATAATATTAGTTAAGATTAAGATGTAGGCGAAAATACTTAGCGTTCGTTATATCCGGAATTCCTCAAGGCACTGTCTAGATTATTGCAATTATCTTTTGTATTTATTGCTTAATTCTAATTGTCTTTCACCCAAAATATTAACAACAGATATTAAGCCGAGATGCGTACCCAGGACTGGCCCGTATTTGTCAATGTATTCCCGATGTAAAAATAAATAAGAGCATTATTTTATGAACTCTAAACATTAACTTTTTGTTTTAATCGCATGCTTACCATATCGTAGAGTCGTCATGTGACAGTTACGACAGTGTCCGTGAAAATTAAAAACAGTTTGTACAATACATAATGTATATCGACAAGTGAATTGACCTAGATAAAATTTTACAAGGTATTTGTGATATCGACAGCGCTTCGTCGGCTTTAACTGATTAAACACACGACGGCTGAAAGCGCTACCATGGCCAGCATTGTTCCCCATCCCACACGATTAAGTCGCTTGATTTATTATTAACCGACCCCTTGTACTGACCTTTATGAGTGTTTAACGCGCCAAATGTTTACGGTGGCTTTTTAAGGGCCAACCCTTGTCTTAAATAAAGAACAAATATCTAGATGTGTACGGCTAATGGGACTTTTGTGGTAGATATGTTATACAATGTGTCACTGTTTTGAATATTTCGTCAATATTTATAGTAAACTAGCGACCCGATTTCTAAGATTTCGTGATAAATTAGTGAGTGGTATTTCTATTTTGAAATTAGGAGTATTGTCCCTTATTCTGAACGAATACTCTAAGTTAAAGGCAAGGAAACAATTTTAATTTTCATTCTTTGATACCCATCAAGTTACTCCCATGAGTTCGATTTTAGAAAGTATTATAAATTTGATAAATATTCAATTTTTCAATCTATTACTTTCTGTAAAACTCATATTTTTTAAAATATTTACTTAAGTTAGGGATCCATGCTTAAACTGCAATAATATAATGTTACTCAAGGTATGAATAGATTACCAAAAAGCATTCTAACAAACTGACGCGTCTTGAAAACGTTACCATAGCAACCTAAACTATTTGTGATTAATTTTAATTTGTCATATAAATAAATAACTTTAATATGAAGTCGTACTTTTCACATTGTTACTGAATTATAAATACGTATTAATTGGTGTTTTTCTGAAATACCCGAATTCAAGCGAGGTCGGTTCGCTAGTATACCTACATATATTTTGTTTCTACTAAAACAGAAGTGTCCGCTTTATTTCTACAAATAACACCCAAACTTAATAACGGCACCACTGGCCAGTATTCACTTGTACGTTAAGCTTCCCTGACCTCCTAATAAAAGAATTGCTTCGAAAATAACACACCTAATAGGACCCCGAATAGAATGGGCGAAATAAACGTCAGAACTTTAACAAGAATTTACTCTTTGGGTCCTGTTCACGGCAGTGGGCAACGCGAATTGAGCCGTTTGGGCCAAACGTTGTCCCACACGTTAAATTAGAATCATTAAAGCAAGGGGCTACTTTGTCCCTTCATAACTTTATACTTTATTGGTGATACGACGCCGTTAATTTTAGGGTAAGGGATGCTGTTGCGTTACAAACGAGGCGGTCACTTGAAGGGAAGGAGTTGTTTTTTTTATATTGGCTACATTGTGGCGAGCTTGGCTACGATCTACGTTTCCTGTCTTTTATTTTTGGCTTTTTATAAGTTAGTCCGAAAGGTCGTTTGTAAAACAAATATAAGATAATAAATAAAATAAATAACCCGAGATATGCCACGCTGGGCCAGACAGCGCCATCTAGCCCCTGACTATGCCAAAACCTGTACTACGGGTACTAGACATATGGTAAACTAACATAGACACTTTTTTTTGTAAATAAATACATATTATATAACACCTAGACCCATACAAACAGACGTGTTCATACACACAAATGTTTGTAATTTCCAGGGATCGAACCCACGATCCTTGACTCACTTCCTGCTTTTTTACTGTCATAATCCGTTGGGTTCGATACAACTGGAGAGATAAGACGTACGACCAACAGTCGCATTGCAGATCGCAGGGCGTAGCTCCTCGCTCCGGTGACACTCCTGCCCGTCATATGTGTCTGCTGTATTTAACAACGCCTTCAATCGTATCGGTATACAGGCACCAGTCAGTAGCCAGAGCGTCGTTTATTCGGCAGGATGCACCACGGGCAGATAAATGTGGCTTGGAGCGAAAATTTAATTAGTCACTCCCTTATATGCCATCTATCTTCTATACTTATAATAAATCTGTAGAGAGGTCAATTCTGTACATTAAATATTTTTTCAAAATAACTTAATATTAAAAAATAACATTTTTGGCATCAGTATCGATCACTAATCATGCCCTGATGCATGATTAGTGAACGATACTGATGCCAAAAATGCAATCAGTAAAATTTTTGTCTGTCTGTCTGTCTGCATGTTCGTTATAGAAACAAAAACTACTCAATGGATTTTAACGAAACTTGGTACAGCCGGCACAGCTAGTTTATATATATTTTTTTTATAATATTGATCCTAATTCACCTGCTATTAGTAAAAAAAATCTTCGTCCAATCAATCGATAGCTCAACCGTTTCTAATATGTATCAAAGGGCGATAAAACGCCATGCATCGCTCTCCCCGCTGCAAAATAACGGCGTACGTTAAATCAAGTTACATTTCAAGTTCGTTAAACTTTCATCAGACGATTCTTGATTGGGACTCTCTATAAAGCCCGGAGCTCGCTAAATTTCCGATGCCGATTTTTGAATGCGCATAAATAAAACCGCGGCTGTGCATATTCGTATTGCCGATTCAATTGTTTTAGAAGTCCGTTCTGAATTGGCGATTTATAAACAAAAGATGTCTGTAGGCTTTACTAACACGTCATAGTTTTTGAGTGGGGCACTTCTGGTCCGTAATTGCTATTTAGTCATAGAGAGCTTTTATACTTAAGTCGGACAGGGAGAGTAAGCAATATTTTTTTTATTTTTTTTTATAGTAGCTCGACGTAATGGCTTCCCTTCGCCTGATGGAAAACGAAAGAGAAGCCCTAGTCGCTGCGACAACTGGCAAGTAACTGGTTAGTTACCTGTCAGTTGCCACTGCCATGCCGGCCCAACCCCAACCCCCCCACGAGCTCCGGAAACCCTACTCACCAGCAGAAACACGACCCGGAGGTCATTTGGCTGCGGTATTCTATAGGGTGGAGGTCCTTCCCCGGACGGGCAGCTCAATATATTGTATCTGGGTGTATTTTACCACATTTTTGCAATAAACTATTTGAATTTAAATTAAGAGAGAGATGTAAAATGATATAACAAGTCATCAACTCATGTACAATCCCATCAAGGCTTGGGCGTACACTAGACTAGGACTTGTTAGCAACGATATTTTGGCAAGCAACCTCAGAACATCTCCATAATGTAGGTATCCTCACAATGTTTTTCGCCATCATATAACTCTGAGGGACTATATGCACACACTTTTTACCTACGAGTATATATAAAGCATTTAATTTCATATAGGCATAAATGCTATATTTAAACATACATAAGTAAATTGTGTACATTTCTTTTCAATATTAAACAACGCGGAAATAATTGATATTGGCCATATCAGTAAGAGGTTTATGAGTAGTACTTAGCAGAAATCATTATCGGACTTTCGCTTTTATTTTAGACATAGGCCTCTTTAAATTATCGTTACTTTGCTCATCATAGGTTTATTATTATTTATACGAGTATAACTCCAGTTTAAAATATTATAACTACCCATGAATTGCTATATATTATTATCGCTTAGAAATGTACATAAAAAACCAGGTCAGTAGTATTGCACAGAATCAGCCGTAAGTCACACCAATTATTTAAGTTATACTCACTCCAAATTATATGACATATGAGAACGCTCTCTCCCCACGGCCGACATTTCGGATGAATATTTCACAGAGCCAAATGCTTAATTCGGGACACCCCGAATGTGTTATACTCCCAACCTACCATGTTAATATTAAAATATGTAAATCACAGCATTACCATGTTCCACCTTCTTTCCGCGGAATCTGCATATAATATATGCATCCGGCATATTTAGCTACGTCTTCAACCGTTATGGTTATACTGCCACCAGCCAGAGCCTCGTCTGGTATTCGGCAGGATGCACCTTGGGCAGGTGAGGATGGATCACAGCCTATAAAACCATCACGATTCAATATGAAGCAATAAACCACAGGCCGATGACGGATAGCAGCGTCACCGGAGTGAAAAGCTAAGCCCTGCGATCGCCAACCCGTCTGCCCAGCGCGCGTGGCGATTCTAAGTAAAGCCTCCAGGCAATCGCCCAGAGTGGAGTGGCTTATGTCCAGCAGTGGACTACAACAGGATGATGATATTAAAACAAGGCATCCAATGCACCTTGAATCCCCATCTTTTTCTCACTGATTTCACTGAATATTTAATTTCACTTTCAGCTAAATGATTCAATTTGGTCGGTTTGTGCTTTGCATAATTTTATCCCGAAAATTTTCTTCCCGCTGTCTACCTGACACTTTACTAGCCAATTTCGTCTCATTTACAATTCAATACGCATCTAGAGAATTTTATGTTTAGTAGGTAACTAATTTGATTACGTTTGTAAGATTTCATTACGTCGTAGGCAGTACTTGTTTTCTCTTTGAAAGTTAATTTTATAATAATCTCGCTTAAGCTTTCCGCCCACCTTTTCTTAAAGATGATCGGAAGTAAAACTTTGAAAGAAAGTTAGATTGTCTTGCGTTACACTGATTAAGGAAAAATCTTGTTCTTACGAATATCACGAATACGGCTGCGTGTTTTTGTTAAAGAGATTTTTTTTACACAGAAATAGTGGAAGCTTTGGACAGTGTACATTTTTGTCCTGAATAAATACGATTTTATTCCGGGAATTTCTCGCGAACAAAACTGCAGCTGTATGACAAGATAGAATAACAATTGGTGTCTCTCGTAATTCGTAATTAGAGAGTAACTGGACATTGAATTCTTTTTTAATTAGCAGCTACCGGACTATTTGCGAAATATCTGGCACTGTCGAGTAAAAGTTGACAAAGTTATATTACAACTCGGATCTTTATCTTCCCATAAGCAGATTTTAAGTCGTTAATTAACGTTTATGTGACGAACTTGTTTTGTGTCTGGGTGTTAATATTGTATTGATTATAAGTTATTGCAATCAAATACGCGTTCTAAATGTATTTTTAGAACTTGTTTTGAGGAGAACCCGTAATCTAAATTAAGTTTGAACAATAATATTATCCGATAATACTCGTATTAACATCATAATGCATAATAATATATCTGACTTTTTAGGTAGGTACTTATTATATCTACATTATAATTTGGGATAAGTGTATACCTACTAGGCTTATGTAAGAAGGTCAGGTATCAAATATAGATAACTAATAGTTCTGAAATTCTATTAGTCTATTATCAGTATCAAGTCTATTATCAGATAATTAGTTTATTAGACTTCAAAAAGATTATAGAGGTGACAAAACCCCTTCTTAATAATAAAGTAGGGTAGGTAGGGTCCATCCGTACCACCTGGAGACGATCTTGTCCAGAACTGTTCGTTTTCAGCGTTCATTTCTTCCACGAACTTGTAAACTCTGGAACGACCTCCCAGCCGCGGTATTCCCTGATCGCTACGACATGTCCTTCTTTAGGCGCGGTTTAAAGAGAGCTCTTTCCTCACGGTAGATAGTGGCATGGCTGTGCCCCTGGCATTGCTGATGTTCATGGGCGGCGGTTACTGTTTAACATCAGACAGGCCGCCTGCTCGTCTGCCACTAATGGCAATAAAAAAAAGAAAGTGTACTAAATATTTGTTATCGGTGTTTTGGTGTCGTAAGAATTACATAGATTTGAAAAAATGACTCCGTGTGATACATTAAAAACAAGAAGTGATCGTCGCTAATCCAGATTATATTTCAGTGACTCTCTCACTCACTTGTCTGCGCTTACAGTAGATCCAAGATTCGAAGTCAAAATTATTGCTTCATAACTTTTCCTTAAACCAGAGCTTTTGGTTGACTTTTTACGCAAAATCTCAATCTTACGACGTACTTAGATAAAGTTAATGGCCAGACCTAAATTGCTACTTCGAAATATTATGTAGGCATTTCGGGGGAGAAAATCAAAATGAATGACTAAACAGGTAGTCTAGAGTAGGTAATATTATATTACGTTCTTGCTTAAGATTACTTTCATTTTCTTTTTGCGGTGTTTGATAAAACATTTTTCTGCCTTTTACAAGTCTGAAGTACACTGTCTTATGGTTTCTTTGCTCTTCGAACTATTGTTGTAGAATTTTTGAAGGATATCATCTTCAAGTTTGTCTTCAGTATCGAGTAACTGGTTACGTACACAGCTTGCTTTATAGCCGTTGATGATTTAAAAGATAAATATGATAACACCCTCACATAAGGATTTTTTTTTACTATTATTACATGGCTTCATTGCAAACAAAACTTAAATCTATACTAATATTAAAAAGAGGAAAGATTTGATTGTTTGTTTGATACGAATAGGCGCCGAATCTACTGGACCGATTTGAATAATTCTTTCACTGTCAGAAAGCTACACTATCCCCGGTGAACATAGGGTATATTATATCTATAAAAACGTTAGGGATTCGTGCTTAAAGTTTAATAATGTAACCCAAGGTATGAAAAAATTGCCAAAAAGCTATCTTTCAAACTGACGTGTATTGAAAACGTTACCATAGCAACCTAAACTATCCGAAGCGAAGCGAGGGCGGTTTGGCTAGTACACTATAAACTTATAAAGTACATAAATATAAATAAACAACTAAAATTGTTGAATCACATAAAAAATTCAATTTCTAAGAGTACTATTTGTTGGAGATTCTAATCAGATGTTTAATGCGAATAACATCAAAACAACCTTTTAGTCCCAAAAAATATCTCAAAGAATACATTAATCCAATTTACGGATTAGCGAGACCGTACCGGGTATGGGTTTCCATTTCCTATACCTACCATTATCCTAATTTCCCTTTTGTCCGGCACAGATTCCACCATTATTCTCTTAGTAGGATTTTTTCTCGTTAATGGTAACTCCCTTCGAGGTACTTTTTGCCAAATATTAGAGAAAAAGTGATACAATTTGCGCCATTCCAGATTAGTGGTTGGACTTATTTCAATTCATAGATTGTAAAGAATAGATCAAATTACATAGTAAGATATTAAATTTACAATTAGCATCATCAGTAATGAAAAATAAATATTAATAATAATAGGTTCACTCGTTTATTTCTCACAACAATAAATACTACAATCAATTATCGTAACTGACAGTAAAATCAGTTTCAAGGACACTAATGCCTAATAGGCTAGGGCTTGTATTTCAGAACGCTACTACACCATAAATCAACACTTTATACTCACATAAACTAGAGAATTCGATTCTAATTCGAATAAAAATTTCGATTCTAAACACAAAATGACATAACTCAAGAATTGATCTTATTTGAAACTAGTGTCCAAAAAACTATTTTTATCAGCATCACCAGCCTCTCTCAGTCCACTGCTGGACATAGGCCTATTCAGTTGTTCACCACCTTATTCAAACATATTCAAAAAAACTATAAGTGTCGTTAAAAATTCTATGCCAAATATATTTTCAGTCATTCTAAAATAAAAAGCCTAAGGAAGTTAATATCCCGTTCAACTACCTAGTTGATAAATATTTGTAGGGTACCTGCCCCACATATATTTACGAAATCTATATCGTACTAGTTAAGTGAAGCTCATATAAAATATAAGATTTATATTTTTTTTTCTCTATTAAACTATTATTCTATTGGCACAAACTCATTCGCATTCATCACCTGAACATTCCCGGAAACTGTCTTGGGATATTTTTTTAGGATTTATGAAGCAAAGCGCACCATTGGAACAATGTTATGATAGCTAACCTTTTTCTATCTTGCTTTTACGGTAAGTTTTTACTACTACTTTGGTTTTACTAGCTGATTTATCCTTTCATAAAATCGTTCTATCGTAGCGGATGCATTAGTAAATTCGGGATTTTTGACTCGTCTAATTCAGATCTATAAATGTATAAGTAGTTAGTTAAAGTATCCATACCTCGTATTTTGTGTAACATGGCTCTATTGCAATGTGTGGACATACTTATTTGTTTCATCTTTATATAGATCATAAAATAAAACAGTATCAGCCTCACTGGTGTTCGAATTCTTCAATTTGTGTCTTTTGTAAAGTGTTACTTTTACACAATTAATAAAAAATGAAAACAAACGAAACTCTTTTAAATCTGATCAATTAAAACATAAATTTAGTTTCAGTCAATTAATAACGAAAACAAAAAAAGGTTTTGTTTATATTCATTAATTTTTTCTTTTAGTAGTAGTCAGTGGGAGAGGCCTACGTTCAGCAGTGGACATTTTTAGACTATTGATAATGATATTATGATGAACTATGACGATTAAAGTTGGTCTAAAATATATTAGTAATTCGAAGACCTTGGTATATAAATGATGATAAAGTTGACGTTCAATTTCTAATGTCTCCATTTGTAGAATTTTTGTCGTTAATATTAATTGATATTGAATGATTAATGGGTGTTTTCTATGTATAATATGTATTTATTTACAAAAAAAATGTATCTAATTACTTAGATACATTTGTCTAGTACCCATAGTACAAGCTTCGGATTACTTTGGGGCTAGATGGCGCTGTGTGGCCTAGCGTGGCATGTCTTGGGTTATTTATTTATTTAATTATTATCAACAATATTGTATTTATAAGAAGTAAAGTTCTAAGCGCGTACAATCCAAAAGTTCCGGGGTTGACACCCAGTCCGTCATTGGGGAATTTCAATTTAATAGAATTTTATTGTATCGGGTCTGCGTGTTTTGGTAGAAGTCCCGAGTCTAGTACTAATCATCTGATACTAAGGTACAGGAAAGAAAAGAAAGAAAGAAAAATTTATTGGCAAGAAAAACCCTTAGTCCTATGTCAGGTGATTGGTGCGAATTGTCAGGATTTTATCATCATCACCAGCCTCTCGTAGTTCACTGCTGGACATAGGCCTCTCCAATTGTTCGCCACTTTGATCCATTCAAGATGGATGCTTCCGTAGCATTTATTTTTAATGTTCATAATTATTTTAAAAAAAACTTCTAATTCAAATACAACTCCTATTATATTCCTATCAGCCTTGCTTAATGATGTTCCAACTACATCTCATTGTAATAATACAACCCTGTTTACTTTACCGTACCCTGTTTGGGTAGGGTTGATAAGGATAATTAATCATGAATAATAAAGGTACAAAGTCTACCGAAATTTAAGGGATGGATTTATAAGTTGATCTAAGCTATTCCGAAAATTGCTTAGCATTTTAGGAAAATTACTTACTTATTATTATTAGTCAGGCAATATTTCAGGGGTGGCGTTTATGGGTTTAATCTTCAGACGTTTGCCCTATGTGGCGAACAACTGGAGAGTCCTATGTTCAACACTGGACTGCAATAGGACGATAATGAGGCAATATTGAACGAGAAAAGGTCTTATATTTTAAAAAGCTTTTAGAATACAGTTTATACTGTCGCAATTAAGACATAATTAGCTTGTTTCCCATTCCCGAATGAATTAAGACACCCGGAAATACCCTCCACAACTGAGTATCGTCTTTAATCCCGCTAATTTCCCTAAGAGTATTAACGCATGTATACGAAACTTGGGACCGAAATCCTCGACGGGGAATGGGCGAGTCGCAAGTTTTGCATTATTTACGAGGTCCCGACCCCCGTACTTAATGTTTCTACTTAACTACTAATTCTCATCGTTATTGCAAAGAAAAAAACCTCAAAAAAGCTTTTGAAAAAATCTAAAAATTACAATACCTTCGGACTGCCCAATAAATCCTTTCTCGGTAGTAACAGACACAAAAACAAACAGCACTATGTTATATAATGCGATCGCGTTCTAACACGTCTGTGAGAATATTCTGGGAGCGGTCGGGAACGACACGAGCTCTGCTCGCGGTGCCCAGCGGAATACTGATTCCTGTCAACGTCAACACAGCCGAGTAAGGAATGGTGTGAAATGCGCAAGTCACGCTTAACTTATACACCTACTTTTGAATTTCAAATTGTCATTTATTCTCTCTTATTATACGGTACACACGCGGAGAGGCCGCCGTTCGTTGGGAATAAATTTCCTGTAACATCCTACGTGTCTTAACGGTTCAATTGTCGCGTCTTTGGCTCGTAATGTTTAATGGTTTATAGATGACACGTCCAACTAAGTAAGTTGTCGCGAAGTTTTTGACATTTTTTGGAAGTAGAGTAGCTAAAACATTTTCAGTATAGAAACCAAACTTAAGTTTTGGTTTGAGTAAACCTTTTGGGAGGAAGTTTGAAATATATACGCCTAATTTTGAGTACTTTCCGGAAACTAAAGTTCGGTTAACTGGCCACATTATTAAACAATGATTGATTGTAGATTCAATTAGATTTCCAAAGAAACACAGTTTTTTTTTACTTTTAGGCCAAACTGCTAAACTCTGCACCTATAACCTTAGTATTGTTATTTCATATTATACGAGTATTATGTATGTTTTTATGAGAAATAAATATAAAATAGAATTACTATTACTTCATGAAACTTTAAAAGAATATTGACTTTAAAAGAATATATTATTACCGATGTGTTAATATTATATGAGATTTTAACCTATGAAAGAATCGTATTTCTAATTACTTATTACGAATGTTATTAATTAATTACGAATTTTCGACTTTGAAATTAAATACCAGTAATTTAAAGTACATTTATTAAATCAGCTGCAACATATATCACAGTAGTGTTCAGAGTAAGTCATAAACTAGGTTCTTGTACGGTAAGAAATGCAAAGCATTCTAAGCGAGTTCGGAGTTGGAGTCAAAAGTTTCGTAGTCAGCCGTAGTCGCAGTCGTAGACAGCGCGGTACGAAATCTCGACGTGTGTAGCTTAGTGCCGAGTCGTAGCAAGATCTTCCGTAGCATGCAATGGGGAATAATGCACTGTTTTTCTTCGGTTAAAAGTCTTCCCATTTCTAATCTTTTTTATATCTCGTGTGTGAATGATCTTTTTGGAAATTAATCATCATCATCACCAGCCCATTGCAGTCCACTGCTGGACATAGGCCTCTCCAGTTGCTCGCCACTCAGGGCAAACATCTGGAGGATATGCCCATAATCGCCACGCTGGGCAGGCGGGTTGGCGATCGCAGGACGTAGCTTCTCGCTCCGATGACGCTGCTTCCCGTCATCGGCCTGTGGTATTTAGCTTCGCCTTCAATTATGATGGTTATACCGCCATCAGTCGGTTGCCAGCGCCTCGTTTGTTGTTCGGCAGGATGCACCACGGGCAGGTGAGGTTGGCTTGGAGCGAAAAGATGATAGGCCACTCCCTTACATCCCTAAATTTTTTTGAAATTAATCAATTTTTGCGAAATTCGGTCAGGAAACTTGATATAATATCATCATCGTTATCATCAGCCTATCGCAGTCCACTGCTGGACATAGGACTCTCCACATGTTCGCCACTTTGAGCAAACACCTGGAAGTTATACCCTTAATCGCCACGTTGCGCGCTGGGCAGGCGCGTTGGCGATCGCAGGGCGTAGCTCCTCGCTCCGATAACGTTGGTGCCCGTCATAGACCTGTAGTATTTATAGCCTTCAATCGTGATGGTTTTACAGCCACCAGACTAATTTTGAGGTGTATCTATCTATATAAACTTTTACATAGTCAAGCAAATTGTTTAACTAAAAGTGATAATCTTCACGTAAAACGACTTACTACCTACATTGTTTCAAACAATAGCTAAATCAACATACTAAAGTAAATTACTTTAACTTAACATTGTCAAAGTTTAAGTTAGTATACAGGCTTTAAGCCTCGTTATTATAAGGGGCATCACGTGTGCACAGCCTAAACACGTTTGAACTTTGATCTCAAAAGCTTTGCTACTTCCCTCTATGCAGAAGCTCTCTTAGATTGTCGAAGCTTTAGTGTTGAAATTTAGCACAATGTACTACTTATATAATTGCTTATAGACAATTTTTTTCTCTTATGTTAAAGATAAAAATTTTGATTTATAAAATTCAATTTCAATCCGAATGATTTTTTATACAATATAAATAAATATCACACATTACTCCAGTCCCAAAGTTCGTAGCTTAAGCACTTGTAGTTGGTATATTAGAAAAACGAAAATACCACAAACAACTTAAATACTTTAACTTAACTTTTAACTTACATACAAACATAAACTCTTAGACACGAAAGTAAGAGAGGTAGGGCATAGCGAATCTTCACTCGAATTGAGCCGCCCGTCCGGGGAAGGACGTCCACCCTACAGAATACCGCAGCCAAAAGCGGTGTCGATTGCTTACCATCAGGCATCACACTTGCAAAAAAGATACTCACACGAATGTTTGCTTCGGGTCCGAAATGAACCCACGAGCCTTGGTTCAGAACGCAGGGGTCACTACCGAATCAGCCAACGGATCAGTAAATTGATGTACATGCACACACCTGATAATAAAAACAATACTTTTACATGAAGACAATTATGAAATTTCTTTTTGAAATTTTATTACATTCCATTTGAAATTTCTTTTTTTTTAAAAACCGTTTCTAATGTAATCTAAATACAGGAAGGGAATACAACAAAAACTGGAAGTATTTTTTGGCACGTCTCTTTCGATAAATTAATCTAATCGCCCACCCGATTACCGATGCTAGAGATAAATGACTTTCACACAGGACTTTGAAATATAATGACGGCTACAACACTTGGTGTATTGGACATTGGGTCAGCAGTGCCGCCGGAGCGAGAAGCTACGCCCTGCGATCGCCAACCCTCCTGCCCAGCGTGGCGATTATGGGTATATCTTACTCCTGTATTATTTGTGTGAAATATAGTGCATATAACTACTACAAAAAGAAATTACCCCTTCGGTATAAGAACCATTTTTCACGGTACGTTACTCCGCTAGATATGTAATTTATTCCACTAAATAGTCCACAAACACTTAAGCTCTCGAGACAGTACCCACATTAAGATTTAACAGTAGCCATTACGTACCGTTTGTCGCCTTGCTAAACAAATAAATGTCTTTCTAAGTACTTAGTGCTTTTAAAGTCTTGGCATCTAGATTTCATCATACTTTTGTAATTGGATTTTTTTACATACATACATAACGTCACGCCTTTCTCCCAGTGGGGTAGGCACCATGGGAAAGATCACGTCCTTCCATTTGCTACGATCCTAGCACACAACTTTTGCTTCGTCCACATTCATCAATCTTATATTTATTTTACATCTTATATTTTTATAGTAGGTAAATCTGCTGTAGTGATTTTCTCTTTCCGTCACCTTATGGAATCGAAAAAACAAACTCAAGTCGCTCCTAACTAACCAATTCAATCATTTATTAATTTAATTTTGATTGCATATAAACATTGTTCAAAAGGGTCCGCCTTTTAATTTAATGCCCCGTAGTACGTATTATACTAAGATGACACAAAACAAAAATAAAAACCAACAAATAATAACATTTTTAAATGTTGGTACAAACATAATATAACGAACTGAAACGGCATCTCAGTGGACCTTCAGGGTGAGGTAGACAGGCGCAATGGGTTTGTTCTATTGTGCCTGTCGACCTAACATTTGGACATCACGACCGCTTACCATCAGGTGGATTGAAGTCATCCTGAAAGCTCTTTTTATAAAAAAATTACATAATATGCATAATGCATATTATAAATTAATAAATATTTTACTATAAATAAATAAATAAATAAATAACCCAAGACATGCCACGCTGGGCCACACAGCGCCACCTAGCCCCAAACTAAGCCGAAGCTTGTATTATGGGTACTAGACAACTGATAAACTTACTTAGATACTTTTTTTTTGTAAATAAATACATATTATACATAGAAAACACCCAGACCAATACAAACAGACATGTTCATGAACACAAATGTTTGTACTGTGCGGGAATCGAACCCACGACCCTTGGCTCAGAGGGCAGAGGTCACTACCAAATGAGCCACCGAGCCTGTCAACTACTTGTCTTTTACTTATACTATACTTGTCAATGGCTATCACCCGGTCTCTTAGATAATTTCATTAGCTATTACGAGTATATACGACACCTAGTGCAAATGACTGTAGGTCATATCAGATTGATTCTCTTTTAAATAGAACTGCCACCGTAGAACTACTAAGATTTGATTACACCATTCCCTAAGAAGAAGCTTAGGTCCTAAGCTACCACATCTCACTCCCTGCACGGTGTTCTTATTCAATTAACCCCCATATGGACCCTTCTCAAACGTTTACCTAAACACAACCCTGTCACCACAATATCGATCGCGGTCAAGCCTCCTACCTACTCACATGTAATACTTACAAAACGAACCCAGAAGCCGATGTCCAATATTTTTTCTCCAGATAAGATACAAGCAATAACAGCATTTTGTTTATGTTGACGTCGGTGTAACCTCGCGGGAGCGCAGCCTGTGTAGTTTATAAGAACTATCGGGTTGTTGGGGTCGACCAGTTACCTACGATCTCTCTCGCAACAATGTGACTATACGTTTGAAGGGCAATCCTACCATCGAGCGGAGGTCTGACTACGTTTGACGGGCGAAACAGACGCTGTGCCCTCTGGGATATCCCTACATTCTAAACAGGGAACTAGAGTGATAGACTGCTTGGCATCACTTTCAAGCCCTTACTTAATTAGAGTCATATTACGGCGTGCTCAGTAATGTAAGTCTTTCCAAGTGGGCCTTTCATTGCGCTAACGATGTCGGTATGAAAACTTAGTGGTGATATGTTTGGTTGAGGTAATTGGAGAAAACGCTAGGTTGAACATTCCATTAGTAAAGACATCCAATTAATGGAGTATTCATTAGGAAAGATCAAAAACACAATACGGCTGATTTTTAATGCCAAAATCTGTAAGGAATATTCCTGAACGGTAGCCAAACAATCTTTTTGCGTGATTTAATTCTCATGAAGAAGCTGAATGCTATTAATTTAAAAAATATATTATAAGAAAACTGTAGATAATGATAACCTATCGAGATACATGAATGCTTCATATTGTTAGTTACAGAGCAAGTGAAGCAAAAAAACTTAAAAATATACTTATAGAAAAATAACATTTCTATATTGGTTCTCGTGGGTGCACGGGGAGACGCCTCCGGGCATAATAATTATCCAGTTCTCATAGTACAAGAAAAAATCGCCACGCTGGGCAGGCGGGTTGGCGATCGCAGAGCGTTGCTTCTCGCTCCGGTGACGCTATTGCCCGTCATCGGCCTGTAGTAGTTGCGCCTTCAATCGTGATTGTTATACCGCCACCAGTCGGTTGCCAGAGCCTCGTTCGTTGCAGGATGCACCACGACCAGGTGAGGATGGCTTGGAGCGAAAAGATTATGGTAAGTTGCTCCCTTACGTCCCTACTGATAAATAAAAATGCTAATGTTTTGCATATAAAGCCTATAGAAAATATTGTAAAACATGAATAATTTCAAAAGACCTAAAACAAATCGAAATAAACATAATACCTATTTACGTGTCGCATATATCTGGCTCCCAAACTATGTTCGCCTTAAAAGCGGGGTTTATTTATCCGATGGTGGCATGTGATACGCCGCATGCAGGTATTGCTTAAAACTCCAAGTAATATAAATGTAAATTCAGTAAAACAAAGCCGTGGTCGGATCAAGTCGCAACTTCTCCTCCTATAACGCTCGGCGAACAGGCTTGGGTATATTCGTGGGCGTTTTGTTTCGAAACTGATTGAACTAGGAGATTTATTGATGGAGTGAGCGGTTAGAAGTTACGCTGCGTACAGACGGGGACGGGGCGTCCTTATGAAAGTAGAAATGATACGGACGAAGAGCGAAAACATTTTATTTAGACCAACGCTGTCCGGCCACGAGTTATAAAGCCAATTTTCGTTAACTAAACTAAATTAGTTTAGCATTGCAACTAATAAGTTTTTAAAACACCTTTGAAAGTAAAAGCTAAGATTTGAATAGAAAATATCTTTATTCATATAAACTTACTAGCTGTGCTCGCGACTTCGTCCGCGTGGAATTGTCATTTTTCCCCCGTTTTTTTACATTTTCCATTATTTCTTCGCTCCTAATAGTTGCAGCGTGATGTTATGTAGCCTAAAGCCTTCCTCGATAAATGGTCTATTCAACACAAAAAGGATTTTTAAATTCGGACCAGTAGTTCCTGAGATTAGCGCGTTCAAACAAACAAACTCTTCAGCTTTATAATATTAGTTAAGATAAGAAGCACTCATGAATCGTCGAACACAAATATGATTGTACTAAACTAAAGCTTTCCCTTGTAGAATGACCAGATGATGACTGGGGGCATCTTCCAGAACACCCAGACCCGAGACAATTTAGACAAGTCCATTCCCTAAATTTATTCGCGAATTGAACCCGGAAAATTCTAGTTGCTATAGTTACCTACTCGACGGATTATCTACGTATCCACACTTTTGTAAATTTCTCATTGCTAGTGAATAGATTTTTAATTAAATAACCCAAGACATGCC
Organism: Conogethes punctiferalis; assembly: GCA_031163375.1. Lineage (NCBI taxonomy): Eukaryota > Metazoa > Arthropoda > Insecta > Lepidoptera > Crambidae > Conogethes > Conogethes punctiferalis. The sequence goes on along the minus strand of CM062082.1, from coordinate 15,204,017 downwards.
ACCCTGGGCCACACAGCGCCACCTAGCCCCAAACTAAGCCGAAGCTTGTACTATGGGTACTAGACAACTGATAAACTAACTTAGATACATTTTTTTTGTAAATAAATACATATTATACATAGAAAACACCCAGACCAATACAAACAGACATGTTCATGAACACAAATGTTTGCACTGTGCGGGAATCGAACCCACGACCCTTGGTTCAGAGGGCAGAGGTCACTACCAAATGAGCCACCGAGCCTGTCAATTAGGCAATAAATATTCTTTAAACCTAAAATAGATTAAAACTTAACTACCTGACCTCACGGCACGATAAGGTCGTAATTGATTCGACAATATCACGGACCCAATAAAAATTCGTTCCCCTAATTTCGTTCGGCGAACGTAAAGCGAACCGGCAATTATTTTTTATTTTATACGCCAATAAACGGCATAACGGTCACGTTTACGGGTCCCCTAAACACATACATGTAAGGACAAAGTGGACGCCGCTACAAAGTCACATAATTAAAAGTGTGAAGCGTGGGCTGACGCGGACGCCGTTACAAGTTTTATCGTGGAACTGCCGCACATTACTTGGTACCAGATGGGAGTGTAATTCTCTTACGAGGGCCGTTTAGACTGTACGATAGATGCAACGGAAAGGGCTATGTTCGGCGGCCCTCTGCGGGATCGGATCCGAAATGAGGTGACTCGGCAAAGAACCGAAGTCACAGACATAGCTCACAGGATTAGTAAGCTGAAGCGGCAGTGGGCTGGTCACATCAGCCGCCAAACCGATAACCGTTGGGATAAACGAGTTCTGGAGTGGAGACGTAATGTGGGACGCCCTCAGGCCAGGCAGAGTATTGGATGCGAGATACCCAGGATCGATCAAAGTGGCGAACATTGGGAGAGGCCTATGTGTCCAACAGTGGGCTGTTACAGGCGGATGATGGTGATGATGGACCAGGAGTGCATGCCGCTGCGGTTGGCGAGGGAAGGCAGGGATGCGGCCATATACTTCTGGGCTAGTACCTGCCATCTAGCGACGCAGATCGGTTTAGTCAAAGTTAAAAGTCAAAGTCAAAAGTCAAAGTCAAAAGTCAAAGTCAACAGTCAAAGTCAAAGTCAAAAGTCAAAGTCAAAAGTCAAAGTCAAGTCAAAGTTAAAATAATCTTTATTTGTATAGGTTTTTATGAAAAACACTTACAAATCGTCGAAGCTACCACCGTTAAGCTTTTAGTTACCACAAGCTAGTGGGTATGCCCTCCAATTCCGGGAGGTGTGACTCCCACACACCACGCAGACTTCCCTCGGATAAGGTGTAAAGGTGCCTAATTAAGGCGTCCTGAGTCCCACATTCCCGCATATGGTGAGGATAAGCAAAACATTTTGCCTAAAACTGGAGGGGGGGGGGGGGGGGGGGGGGGTACCTACATTGTTTATACAATTTTAGTTGATCAGTGATGTTGTAAAAATATTTTAAAATGTTAAAATGCTGTAAAGATATTTTAAAATGGAACTTGGATAAAATATTCTGAACTATTTTTTATACCTTCACTAGACCTCTTTCCCAAAGGAGCCTCGTCTAGACTTAAAGGTTATCTGATAGAGATCAAATACCTAGCTTTGAGAGCGTCTTAACGTATAACAGAATTTGACGATTTTGGTGATCTATTGTGTAAGGTTGTGTGTTAAACCTTCAATAGGGTCAAATAGGCTACGATTAAATGGAAAATCGTATAGTATTAGGCTCTGGGTACTTTAAGAGGCGACCTCGATTATTCATTTTCGCCCTTTAGGGCGAACATCTGGAGGATACACCCGTAATCGCCACACTGGGCAGGCGGGTTGACAATCGCAGGGTAGTAGCTTTTCGCTCCGGCCTATGGTATTACTACGCTAGCTACGCTACGCTCTCAATTGTGCTTCTATTGCCAGCGCCTCGTTTGTAATTCAGCAGGATGCACCACGGGCAGATGACGTTGGCTTGGAGCGAAAAAATTATAGGTCGCTCTCTTAAATCCCTCTTGAGTTGCATTTAATGAATTGATAACACAGTTCAACGTAGTAATGAGGTATCACCATCCTACAAGATTCCATAGACCATTCACAAAACCCATCGATTACACCCCTAGGTTCTTACTCGGCATATTATCGTATCGTACCGTATAAAAGCGGCTCGGCGAGTAACGAGCGCCTCCCAACCTAGGACCCGTGAAATTAATTAAACGAAATGCAAAGGATCATTCTGGAATGCAACGACTCGCTAATCCAGACGCGCGCTAACGAGTAGCTCCGGCGTAAGACGCGCGTCACTTATGCACTAATGAAAAGCTGTGTAGTTCACTTCGCAATTTTTTTTTAAGATGTTTTGCTAGATGAGTTGTCTTTATCTAGCGTGCTTATGAAGTTACAAAATTGGGTAATTGTGAAGCGATAAGTGCAAAGTCTACTCTAAGCCTTACGAGTTCTAGGTCCGAAACTTCCTGATACCCTAATTCATCATCATAATCATCAGCCTATCACCTTAGAACTGATGCAGAAGTAGCAAATGAATTTGAAAACTACTTCTCTAATATACCTATATCAGTTACAAGTAAAGTAAAGTCATGTGTACATCTGGCTCAGTCTTTCCTTAAGGACAAAGTAAGTACATGCCAAATCTCATTTAAATTTTCTCATATAGATTTCATCACTATATTAGAGACCTTTAAAGAATTAAATTTAAAAAAGACTGAAGACTTATGGGGAATCTCAGTTGTGGTTTTAAAAACAATTATACCCACTATCGCCCCACATTTGGCTATAATATTTAACGAGTGCGTAAATTTAGGCCAGTTTCCAAATTTAATGAAGTGTAGCAAAATTGTTCCATTATTTAAATCGGGACAAAAAAGTGACCCTTCAAATTTTCGACCTATTTCTATATTGCCAGCACTTAGCAAAATCTTTGAGAAAATAATTTTTAACCAGCTTGTATCTCACTTTAAGGAAAATAAATTGTTGCATGAAAAACAATTTGGCTTCACTAGAGGTAAGTCCACTACCGATGCAGGAGTGGCTCTCATGAAACATATCTTTGACGCATGGGAAAGAAAGCAGGATGCCATAGGTATTTTCTGCGATTTGTCAAAAGCATTCGATTGTGTTGAACATACTACTTTAATTATGAAATTACAGCATTATGGTGTCTCAGATGTTGCGCTAAATTTGTTGCAGTCTTACCTTACAGACAGAATACAGAAGGTTGTAGTAAATGGAGTTGAGTCTCCAGGCGCCCCTTCTACGTATGGGGGTGCCCCAAGGCTCAATATTAGGACCCTTACTTTTTTTAATATATATTAATGACCTTCCATATTTTGTTGAAGGTTTATGCGAAACAGTGCTGTTTGCTGACGATACTTCTTTGATTTTTAAAGTTGACAGACACAAGGAGGTTTCCGTCGAAGTGAATAGTGCTCTTTCCCAAGTTCTGCTTTGGTTTGATACGAATAATCTTTTGTTAAATTCTAATAAAACCAAATGCGTTAAATTCACAATGCCAAATGTGAGGCAAAGTAATACTAATATAGTTATAAATAATGAACAAATTGAATGTGTCAACTCTACCACTTTTCTGGGTGTAACGTTAGATTATAAATTACAGTGGGCTCCTCATATAACCGCCTTGGCTGGAAGACTCAGTTCGGCTGCATATGCTGTTAAAAAAATTAGGAACCTAACAGACATTGAAACAGCAAGACTTGTTTATTTTAGTTATTTCCATAGTATCATGGCGTATGGTCTGCTTCTGTGGGGATCAGCTGCTGATATCCAAACCATTTTTGTGTTGTAGAAGAGGGCCATTCGTTTCTTGTATGGACTTAACTCGCGTGCTTCACTTAGAGAATTATTTAAAGAAATTAATGTTTTGACTGTAGTATCACAATACATATTTGACTGTATTGTGCACGTACGAAAGAATATTCATCTTTACAAAAGAAATGCTGATTGCCATAAATTTAACACGAGAAACAAGAACAAACTTGCTGTTCCAAATCTCAGGCTGCATAAGACTGGCAATTCGTTTGCTGGGCTAAGTGTAAAATTCTTTAACAAAGTACCACAGAATATTGTTGAATTACCAATACATAGGTTTAAGTCTCATATTAAGTCATGTCTTATGAAAAAAGGATATTATAAAATACAAGACTTCCTAGACGATAATATTACATGGACATAATGAGCTGCTCGCCTGTACTTAACAAATATTGTATTAATGTATGACATCAACAGTATAATGATTATGTATATTTTTGAAAAAAGCCAAAATTGATGAGTTTCTTGCGGCACTTCTTCTCATCAGGCCTTATCCTTATCACGTCGAAGTGCTAGTAGGGAAAAAAAAGTTTGACGTGCAAAAGAATTTACTTGTAAATCTACTTGCAGAAATAAATTATTTTATTTTATTTTATTTATTCCACTGCTGGACACAGGCCTCTCCAGCTTTTCGCCACTTTGGGCAAACGCCTGATCTACCCATAATCATTGCATTGATTGAAGGGCGTAGCTTCTCCCACCGGTGATGCGGTGGTTTTTGGCTACGCCTTCAATCGTGATAGTACCACCAGTCGGTTGCAAAAGCCTCGTTTGTTACTCAGCAGGATGCACCACGGGCAGGTGCGACCCATCGACCAATCGACTCCAGGGTGGCTTGGAGCGAAAAGATGATGGGTCGCTCCCTTACCATCCTAATTAAAGTTATGTACTATAATAAGATGTGGTATACCACAGTACAGTATAATAGTATACTATGTACTTGGCCTTCTTAATATATGTAAGGATGCAGTTAATTCGATGAGCTAATTGATTTCAATTAGCATATTCTTTTTTTATTTTTTTTTATTCAAAAATGAGTTTGCGCTTGACTGCAATTCGCCTGATGGTAAGCGATATCGTAGTCTACGATGGAACGCGCACACCCAGCTAAAACCGATTCACTCTCGCCTTGAACATCGGAAGATTATATCTCTCGGGGAACAAGGAGCCCGGCAAAGAGTTAAATTAAAATATATATCAAATATCCATATATATACCCGAATATCAAATTAACTGCAATCTTTATAAATTGTTATCCACGCAAAACGTATCTATTAAAGCTCTGAGTTCATCTCACGTGCTAGAGAAAGGGCGAGATGAGTGCTATGTTGTAAGAACTCTCGCTTGGCACGTGACTTAACATTTGATAAATGGCAGTGCATCTTATAGCATTTGCACCGCTTGATTTCATATTCGCATGCACGTAGGTACGTGCTGTAAAAACGACAAATATGCAAATAGTGTCACGTTTAAATTTTGCGAGAGTAAGCTTGTGATATGTCTGCAGTATAGAAGCTTTATGTGACAATAACGTGTCGATTGACTAATAAACTTGAGGAAAGAAAAAATACCTACAAAACTCATTTGTTTCACGCTAGCTGCACCAGCGAACTATTATCGCCAAAAAAAAACAAGGCTACTGAAATCGAGCTTCTATAAAAAAAAACTAAACTTTCACATGGATAAGATGAATATGACTTTGAAGAACGAAACCTATTTTCTCAAGGGCCTCTGTGACTCTTGAAGTTGTGGTGTCTATGAGATGACGTGATTGCTTACCACCAGGTGACCTTGAGACCGGTTTGCCACATCTGACATAAGAAAACCAGTTATGTCACTTTTGACACTCGACTTTGTGAGATAGTGTATCTAGAAATTTCTAATTCTATGCAGCGTACATTTTACTTATAGTGCTTTCATATACAGTTTATAATCAACTTTGGTAAGACTAAGTATTCAAAGAACTATTTAAGGCCACACCGTCAAAATAATAAGCTCAAAACATTACACCAAGAACTTCATTTCTACTTAGAAAACAAGTTTATTTCGCCATCACAATACGATACGACCCAAGCTCATCATTCCCTGCTTACCAGAAGACGAAACCGAATCCAATCATTTTCGCATTAGTTTTCGGAGAGTTAACTCCAAAACATATCTGTGGGTTTGCCCGAAGGCTCGTTACCTCAGCCTAAGGCTGCGGTCTCGACGTCAGCGGGTGAAAGGTGGTAGAGGCGGCGCGAGTGAACGGAACCGTTCTTGAAGACAGTAGCGCAAGGATCGGTGTGTAGTTAAGCATCATCATAGTTCATCTAAGTTATGATCATATTATTTTTTGGTTTGGTTTTTACGAGTCAACATTATGGCCTCCGACGCTTTAGAGAAATAGACGAAACATTTTATTACAGACTCTTATAAATTAGTATGAGATTCAAAGTTTACATGTAAGCAATAAATATAAGTTCAGAGGTAAATAAATTACGTATTTATATGTGTTATTTGTAAAAAACAAGCCGAAATAATTAAGAATGCTACTCAAAGACACTATAAAGAATACTAAAGACGGACAATGATGTTTTGGCACATGGCCGAATTCAGAGTCAACATCGTCTTCATACAAAATGTCACTTTAGACGTTGTTTTTTGACCATTTGTTTCACGCTAAGGAGGCCAAAACCGGACGGTCGCGGTGGGTATAGCGCGATTTACTATGAGAAAAAAAATTACCAAGTTGCCCAAGCCATCCCTAGTAGCGTAGTTGCCGCCGTGCTCAGTCGCCCCGGAAACCCTACTCACCGGCAGAAACATAACCCGTATAGACGTATTCTATAGAGAGGAGGTACTTCCCCGGGCGGATGGCTCAATTTAAGCGAAGATTGACTATGCTCTACCAAACCGCCGCCGCTCACGCGATCCGTGATTTACTCGCTTACTTGCTTTTCAGCTCCGCTACTCTTGACGCTCCGCTTCCCGCTGACTTTGAGACCAACACCTAATTGTTTATAAAGAGGATCCTCGTTGTATCCTGTTTGAAATGGATTTTTGTTTGTGCACCTTGTTTTCACGTTAACGAATTGTGAAGGCTTAAGAGGATTACTTCCGCCAAAATAAATCAGCTCGGCAAGTTACGGCCGTTGTGGGGATCACTCAATTTATAGTAGCGTTGTATGGCAATCGACGGCTTAAGTGTCGATAGTTTATAAATTTAAGAGTCTAAGTGCGCAGTGGAAGCGTGCTGGGCCCATAACCTAATGAAATCTTAACAAAGGTACTTGTGAAGAAAACTCGATGAAATTGTTAATAGAAAATTTGTAATAATTATATCACGTTTTTACAAGTTATTGGAATTGAAAGGAATGAATCAACGGCGGGGGGGACGTATCTGTCAAAAGTGACAGATTAATTTTTATGTTCAGAAACTCGCGGCCATATTTCAACAGTTTTATTGATAAAATGATTGGAAGTCATCATGATTACCTAGGTACTTTTTTTAACCTTCCTATACTCGCGCCAATTTTTGTAACACCTATACTCGCGCACGGTGTCACAGACCGATAGTTTGTACCCCTACAACATATATTTTTAACAAGAAACACATAAAACTATTACTATTTTTTTAAAGTTTAGAATATAATGAAACAAAACATTATAACTTAAAGTTATTTTATTAATTATTTTACCGACTTATAGTTTATCAAAAATTAGTCTAAAAATTTGAGATTATTTTCTTAAGTACTAAAAAATATCAAATAAAATCTGAACTTCTTTTTATAAACAAATTAAACTTCTTATTAATAACAACAAACATATCAATGAACATATTTATCTATGTTTGACTTAGTTTTGAGCCTCGCCATAGCAATCAGGGCATACGGTTACAGCATGCTCCAAACAAAAGTTTTTTTTTGCAGGTGGCACAGTTGTAACGTATCTTTTTGAAGAGCAGTATCCACCAAGGCCTACTTTATTATTGTTAGATATTGCTGCAGACTCGGGTCCATCTAATTTGCATATTTCGGTGAGCCTGAGTCTTATGCTTCTCGGCAAAGTTGAAGTGAGAGCCCGTCGTCTAAGTTGCGGATTGATCAGATCGTATGCTAAGGCTTCAAGGAAGACCCGATGGCTAATTTTCTTGTTAGGGTTATTCTGCAGGTATATTATAAACGTATTTATACCGGCTACATTCATTAAGCTGTAAAATATCACCATTGGCCATCTATTTGTCCCACGTGCGACATCTTTTCCTAAGTAAAAATCATAGGATCGTTCATTATGTTCTTCCTCAGATATCTCGTCACTGTCATCGTCTTGCTCGGTGTCGTATGTCTCTTCTAGTACCTCCACGTTATCTTCCACCTCACTATCATTTTCGTCTTCATAGCTTGAGCTAGAACTTAATTCTTCCAGCAACAATCTGATTTGACCATCGTCCATTTCGATATGAATTAAAACCTAAAAAAGAATGATAAAATTGGTCAAAATATAATGTAGAGCAACATACATATATATATTTTACTATATATACTTTATAAAGTAATCAAAGTCCGTAAAAAATATACAAATGCACGAAATAAATTATATTAATACTTACACAAAAAGTTACACCTATACTCGCGTCGGTCTCGTGGACCGATTGGTGATGAGTGCTACAACACGCGTGTTTCGCCCGAACGCGCCGCGTGCACTAAAACGAAGTTAGCCCTAAATCCGGCAGCTAGCAAGGAACTCAACTTCTTAGGATTTATCTGCATAAAAATAATTACGAAAATGTGTTTCGTCGGTCTCACAGACCAACGCGCGAGTATAGGAAGGTTAAGATTCAGAAAAATTGTATGGCTACATTTTTTTTTGTAAATGTGGTGATCTTATGTCCCTACCTAGTTCCATATTATGATTGTCATGAGCCGATTAGAATGGAAAATCTATATATATAAAAGGAGAAACTGACTGACTGACTGACTGACTGACTGACATATCAACGCACAGCCCAAACGGCTAAACGTAGGCACTTGAAATTTGGAAGGGACGTAGCTTAGGTACCGTAGGGGTGCACTAAGAAAGGAATTCCCGAAATTCCCACGGGAACGGGAATTAGCGGGAAAATCCTTTTGTATGAAAAATCTAAACCGCTTAAGTTAGACGCTTGAAATTTGGCATGCAGGTACCTTAGTAAATATAAAGTTTAGTTATGGCTGTATTTTGAGAAATTCCCACGGGAACGGGAGTTAGCGGGAAAAAACTTTTGTATGTATAAATTTAAACACGCGGACGAAGTCGCGGGCAAAAGCTAGTATTATATATTATTAGAAATAATAAATAATTATTTATTATTTTCTATGGCTCATGACCTTGCATTGACAGTTATCTAAATGTCTCGGTTTTTTTATAGTAAATTGACATAATGCCTTCTCTCCGCCTGATGGAAAGCGAAGAGAAGCCCAAGTCACTGGGACAACGGGCAAGTAACTGGTCAGTAACCTGTCAGTTGCCACCGCCATGCCGGCCCAACCCTAACCCCCCACTTGCTCCGGAAACCCTACTCACCGTCAGAAACAAGTAATAGCGATAGACTATATTCCTCGATACACTTTCATACAACACTAATTTCCACATTGGAACCAGTTACGACCGGTCGCTCGTGTAAATAGGACGCGGTGTGGCGGGATGGAAATCCCACTCTGGTTCGTACAATTTTTTGGCCAACAACGGAACCGAATGTGGTTTTAATCTAAAATAACATTTACAAGGCAATTTTGACGGCCGAAATTGGGCAGTTTTTGCGGCTACACTCACATTCACTTGTACAAAGGATTTGTGTGATGAAAAACTCGTTAAGTTTTATGCAATTTTGTTTGAGGCAGATTGTCACTTTGTTTATCATGATAGCGTTAGCATGGCTGCACGTTTAGTTAGTTTTAGAGCTATTAAGCCTGAGCTACACCTGGGTATATTTTAAGAGAGGTAGGGCATACCGAACCTTCTTTCGAATTGAGCCGCCCGTACGGGGAAGTACCTCCACCCTATAAGAATACCACGGCCAGATGAGTTCTGGGTAGTGTTTCTGCTGGTGAGTAGGGTTTCCGGAGCTCGGGGGGTCAGGGTTGGGCCGGCATGGCGGTAGCAACTGACAGGTAACTGACCAGTTACTTGCCTGTTGTCACAGCGACTTGGGCTTCTCTTTCACTTTCCATCAGGCGTAGGGAAGCCATTATGTCGAGCTACTAAAAACGAGAACAAAATATGCATGACAGATGTCAACGTAGGAGCAAAATAATACTTCTACGACTATTATGATTCGACCTATTCTTGGTTCTTTATTTATTACGATGCAACGTCTTCTATCCGCTCTCTGAAATCCACAGGGAGCAGTGGCGTATGTTCAGGGAATCCCCCAGCCGTAAGAGCCCCCGGTCAGAGGAGAATGTCAACTACCAATAATAATTGATTATATAGCCATGGATACAATCATAGTTATTTATTTGTGATTACAAACATTCATATTCACCAATCTGTTTATGAAAATAAAAAATAAAATATCATCAAAATATCGTTTCACACCGAAATTTATTGATCAAAGTGTTTAACGCAATTCCCAACAGCTAACACAGCAATTTTAGATACACGAGCAATATCCATTTTCAGATTATCGAGTCACATTTGCAAACATTCACCGCGCACCAATATGAATTTAAATATACGATATTTATAGTACGAATTTATTGCAGGCAGATAACCGTTTTTGTGCTAAATTATGTAAAGATTTACTGGACGCGGTCTCTCGTGCCCTGTGTTTTATTCTGGTGCTGTTTAATTCTATATCAAGATTCTTTCTCTTTCACTTCAAATGTTATTTGTTAAAGAGTGACAGAGATAGCAGATTCAAAAGATTCGTGAAGCTCTCCAGAATTAAGACCGAAACCGCTCTGCTTTCGCCAATTTACATTTTTATCATCTAACCCCAACGGTTTTCGTTGCATTGCAACATTTTTCCTAAGCTGTAATGGGCTTTTAATTAAAAAACGGGAATGTATTTATTATTTTACGAGGGCGGCAAATTGCCTGCACGGGTGAATTGTGAGATGAAGGTCTTAGCAATGTTATAAATGCTAAAGTAATTTCGTTAGCTCGGGCTCACTGGCGCTTTTTAGTGACCAAATACGCGTTTTGAATACAAACACCAGTAGTTCGTTACTTCTTTTTGTGGTTACTGGTCATGGGATTATAATAGACTAGCTGTGCCGGCGGCGTCCCACGCGTGGATATCGGGTTTTAAAAATAACGGACTTCGATAAAATCTAAATTTAAAGTTAGACCTCTAGCAGTACATTCGTGAAAACTGCATTCAATTCCATGCAGCAGTTTTTGCGTAATGCGCGTACAAACATACAGATAAAAAATGCTCCCGTTCTCCCAACACTTCCCTTCACTGCTCTGCTCTTATTGATCGTAGCGTGATAAAAAGTATTCCATAACCTGCCCAAGAGTATGAAGAATAATTGTACCAAGTTTTGTCAAAATCCGTTCAGTAGTTTTTGTTTCTATAACGAACATACAGACAGACAGACAAACATTTTACTGATTCCATTTTTGGCATCAGTATCGAATATAGATTTATCCGAGTACGTTATTATTGAGGAACTAACAAATAAAACTACAAATACATTTGCCGTTCAGTTTATTACCTTAGTTTGATGTAAATGGAAAAATGATTTCTCATGATCAGAAAAAGAACAGACATTAGATGTATAAATTGTTACATTTAGATTTTTTGTTACATTAGATGAGTTTCGGGACAAGATTTTTCTTCAGCAATGATTGCAGCTTGTTTGAATTTTGGCTGTGTTAGTCATAGTATTCTCCTTATGACCACGCTTTTCAAGTTGTAAGTAAATAATGTACTACATAAAGAAATGTCTCGCTTGAGTTCCGTTAATTACGGTTTAAGATTTATTCAAGCAGAACATTCTTACTCAAACCACATTTCGAACAAAAATAATACTTATATCAAAATCAGACTTTTTATTTGGAACACGTTATAGAAGGTAAAATGCTAACAGTTACTTCAAACTTATACCACTGCCTGAAATATGTGGTCACTTTCACTGGCCTGAGAAGTATCGCTTCCTCATTCTTAAAAAAACCCAGAACAACTATTTATACTGCAATAAACAAACGCCAATCGGTTTTCTTGTTAATCGGAGTCTCGGCAAAAGTAATTAGTTGATCCGGACGAGCTCTATTTATTTGTCTGTCGTCAGCCGGACGGCGATGGATAGTGCACGTAGCTACTGCAACTTTTACTTCTAAGATAGATTAATCTTTTAATCCTAATAGCGTGTCGGGCTTAACTTCTACCTCTTACTGTTAGTTGGGTTTGTTTTTAGGTGACCCCAATGGCCCAGTGTTGATTTTCACTTTCAAACTATTGGAAATTTGGAAGTTGACAAACGGACTGATATTTGGGAAGGCTCTTGAATGTTTATACAAAATTATCTTTGGTACTTTTGGGTTCAGATTCTTCCGCTGCCTTGCTAGTCGTTTAGATTTGAAATATATAATATTTTTTTATCTCTTATTAAATCATTTATCTATTCAAAAACCTGCTTTATGTACCTACTAAATGATGGCTGGGAGTTAAGAAATTATATTTCATATTTTATTTATAACCTTTTTCATTGCTATTAGGATATTTTAAATGTTTTTCTACCTGTGAAAAGTTATTTGAACAACACAAATATTTAAACTATTCAAGCATTACGACTTATCTACATTATCAAATTCTTCGCTTTCAAACTTACAAGGTCTAAGCTTACATAAAAATCTCGTTTTCAATAATGGAATTCTCATGTTCTCGTAAAAGTTACACTAACATGGGCAGAACATATTTTATTGATCCTGTTTTATATTGAAACATTAACATACTATTTTGTTTTGAGTATAATATTTCTATTGTTGAGTCTGTGTATTCAAATTTTTGTTTAAGTATATATTTATGGTAACTTCGTTGTTAAACCAACCCATAACAACAAGTGCTTAAGCTACTACTTCGCATAATAATTGTTGTATGGCCTATTTTTATAGTGGCACAGCTAAGGTTCCCTTCATCTGTGAAGCAAAAGAGAAGCCCCAGTCGCTGTGGCAACGGACAAGTAACCAAACCAATCACTTGCCGGTTACCATCGCCGTGCTGTTCTGTAAGATAACTCTGGGCGTACACCACGGATGTATTTGCTTCGTGGCATACACCGACTGTTCCCGAAACGCGATCGAGGACTTTTACGCAATAACGATTTATTAGACAATAAAGTGAATAAAATCCTAAGTATATTTGATAAAACGAGACGAGAATGCAAGAGAATTGTGCAAAGATGGCTTCAAACTATGGATTACAGTGAAACGGAGCATCTATTGACTTTCAGCACACTGTAATTTCATTATATATGGTTGTATTTCCTTAAGTTTTAAAGGGCTACATTTAAATTCCGTAAAGTTTAAATTATTTCCAAAAAAATTATAAAATAAAAGGTCTTTGTAACATAATCATGTCATACTAGTAGGGCAGGGTCCTGGTGACCCAAGACACAGGGTCTTCCCTAGTTTGGGCACCAGTCCCCGCTGTTGCTTTGTTTAGTGTTACTTCTAGTTAAGGTTCTAGTTAAGGTTTATTAGACGGAGTTTCTTATCTGTTTTAAGTACCTAGGTAAACAATAAAAATTGGATGATAATATTAATAGGAACATTATTATCATTATTATCATCATCATCGTCATCAACAGCCTTTCGCAGTCCACTGCTGGACACAGGCCTATCCGATAGTTCGCCACTTCGATTGATCTTGAGCCTCTCACACTTACCAGATCGTCACTCTACCTTTTTTTTTGTTTTAAGCCTTCACCTCGCCTTCCAGGGGAAGTCGTGGTGTGTCAAACACATCTCCCGAAATGGAAGGGCATACCTACGTTTGCCGAGACGCGGTCTCCACTCCAGAACTCGTTTTTACCCCAACGGCTATCGGTTCTGCGGATTATGTGGCCAGCCCACAGGAACATTACTAAGCAATAATAAATTTTTATTACAGCATTTCCTTCACAAACAACCAGCAAGATCTCTTTGCCTACGATAATATCCCTCTCCCCCCGGACCGCGTAAGCGATAGGACGTGTGGACCTGTGTCAGTTTATTTTTATTTTTAATAAATTATAATTCACAAATATTTGCTAGTTAAAATCGCGTAAAGTACCAGGCAACCATAACGCGCGAGAAGTGTTACGAGCTGCAACACCGAGAGAGACAGCAATAGCTCCTGAGTCACCGAGCGGCGACCGTACGATTCCTAGCTCGACTGTCACAGTATAGCTGTATTGTAAGTAAGTTCACTCCACAACATGCCCAACTTACCTCGATCTCCGCCTCTTAACAAATCTCACAGCATGTCAGAAACGGATGTCGACAAAGTAGTCCCTTTCTCCGCCCCTCGGGAAGAACTTATGAATGTAACACAGCGTGAAAGTAAGCGCCGAAGGGTCACCGATGATGACGACTCTGAGGCAGGCCCTGGTAGCTCGAATATCCGAAGAATAATACGTGAAGAGCTACAACATTTCAGACGTGCTTTTCAGGAGGAGAATAATTCTCGTTTGGATCTATTGGAAAAACACATATCTGATATCAAAACACAAATGGATTCTACACTTACTAAAACGCACGAAATTGAGAAGTCCATGGAATTTGTCACTACTAAAGTGAACGACGTTCAGCACTCTATCGACCGCTTGGAGAAAGAACGAGAGCAGTTGGAAACCCAGATAACTAGTATTGAGACAAAGTTTGACTCTTTAGAGAGATCCACCCGTAAAACATGTGTCCAAATCCGGAATATACCAAAACAAAAAACAATAACAAAAGAAAACCTTTTCAACATAATGAAGAAGTTGTCCGACATCATAAAACTGTAGACCCCTCAAAAATTCCACAACATAAAAGACGTGTACGTACGCACGTACCCAGAATAAAGTCAACTATAGCAAGACGCCAAACTATATATACAGGGGCATTTCTCTATAGGTATTTCAACGACTCCGACGTAATTTACAACTTAAATAGGGCTTCTTTAAAGCAGCTGCTGACAAGGAAATTGCAGCCGCTGAATTATCGAACTACTGAAGCAATCCTTCGGAGTTGCAAGTAAAGGGTTCTGGGGTTGTTCGGACAATGTATTATCTGTTTGTCTGAATTATCCACTGAAAACACGACAGAACAGGTGGCATATAGTGTGCATGATTGTCATTAATTAATTAATTAATAATGCTAATGCTTACATATTTTATTTTTATTATCCTTTATGAATTCAATGTTGTCTGGAAGTGCCGTTTGCATGATACTTATTGGTTGATGACGACCTTTTGCAATATGATATCCAATCAGTAATGTAGTTGCTCTTCTCTAATATGTTTTATGCTTTCACTTACTGTTCCTACCATATACAATCCATAGGTGCTTAACTGTTGGCTTAATTAATTTCACAAAAAAATATATATATAATAATTACTTAGAACAAAAAACGTAGTGTAGCTTAAGGCTTAACAATTATGTAAATATATATATGTAACAAAATATTGATAATGGATCATTGTATGGGGTGGAGGGCTAATAACCTGAGATACAGGTTTTCCTAATTCAGGTATTAGCCCGCCATAGACTTACTGGTTCTTTCACTTTACTGTGTCATCGTTGCATTCACTTTGAATGTAATTTACAAAACTACCTACAATTGTTTAATATCCAAAATGTGTGAACTTACCTTGTAAAATGTAATATCTTCTGTGGTGAGAATAAATGAATTTATTATTATTATTATTATTATAATAAATCTCTATTATTACAAAATGCTATATTTCACTAATGCAGACATGTAATACACTAAATCATACTGAATCTCTGCTAGCTCATGGTCTGCCGAGGAGGATAAAATGAGTGTGAGTTATAATGCTATCATCTTATAAGAGCACTGGGCTATTAAGGAAGGAAGTGCAGCGTCGACTTAAGACCTTGTGAAATTTAATATTTGGCTGTGTTTTAGAGACTTCCTTAGGGACAATTTAACTCGGGCGCCTCGATTATAGGTACTGCGGTTTTAATGTGGCATGGTTCCTTGAGACACTGTCTTTGAAAAAAGAAGGTTGGTACCGATAGTGTTTTTTTTCTAATGCTATAATTCAACTTATAATGATCCTAAATTATGAGGAGGAAAGGAGACGACAGCGGCAATGATCTAGTGGTAAGCCTTTGATATCTTTGCGTAAATCAGAGGTTCCAGGTTGAAATTCCATAATATGAACGTTTGAGGCTTTTTCGTTGAAGACATCGCGAAGTAATCTGCACACCTGTGAATGAATTCTAAGGTCGTATCGAGCCAGCCAGCTTGCATTTGGTCGTTGTGGTTGACTAAGCCTTTGCTTTAGATTAGAGTATGCTTTGGCCCCTTTATGGGACATATATAAGCTGTTGACGAGCCTAAAAAGGATATCTTAAAACCTTGTGCCGGTCGGCCAAGACATAATTTTAATCACCAATTTTTTTATAAGAATAAGAATGTATGGAATATTTGAAATTAAAAAACGTGCCAGCTATAAATACTTATTATTAAGGATATAGAGAATAGAGGTAAAATATTATTGTGCATGCAAAATTGATATCTAGCAATTTTCATACAAACCAACATGTTTAGCAATTCGATAAACATATTTTGATAAAAGATAATTGGGTTTGTTAGTTATGTATATTACTATGTATTATGAAAGTCAAAGTTCCATATAATAATAAAGTATGATATCTAGCAGACATGGCGTTCAGAATTCTAATGCAATTATGACTGAGCCGAAATGCGGGAATGTACTTATTTGAATTTTAGAGAAACGGCCTACGTAATTATTCCTCGCTGTTTATTCTGAAAATTCAGCATTTAATCCTAAAATAGCCAACGGAGAGGTTGCTTATAATGAATGGTTATAAATTCAAAGCATTGATAAACCAAATGCAAATGTGTGGCGTAGTACGAACGTCTTCATTACACGTCATAAAGCGACTGCATGCAACAGAACCGACGTCAAAGGCATCGCCGGATATTGCAATTTGTATGCGATGCAGCGTCTTGGATATATCTGCCTACACCTCATCACACTTGATATTTCTATACGATTTTAAACACTCTGTCGCGATTTCAGGCGTTTTGAGTGACGCCTCTAGTCTTCATTATCATCATCATCTATGTAACAGATGATGACTAAAGGTTTAAAAACTTGATAATCAGATTGTCAGCAATATGTCAATCATGCTTTCGGTAAAATAAAAATATGGAAAATAAAAATGTGGCAAAACGTATTCTTGATAATGAAGTTTGTACTAAAAAATCGGATTTAAAATAGGTAACCTATTCAGTTTAGAAGGCACTGGCTACTACCAATTTTATGGGATGTAAGGGAGCAACCTATCATCTTTTCGCTCCAAGCCAACATCACCTGCCCGTGGTGCATCCTGCCGAATAACAAACTAGGCGCTGGCAACCGACTGGTGGCGGTATAACCATCGCAATTGAAGGCGTAGCTAAGTACCACAAGCCGATGACGGGCAGCGGCGTCACCGGAGCGGGAAGCTACGCCCTGCGTTCGCCAACCCGCCTGCCCAGCGTGGTGATTATGGGTACATCCTCCAGGTGTTTGCCCTAAGTGGCGAACAGCTGGAGAGGCCTATGTCCAGCAGTGGACTGCAATTATAGGCTGATGATGATGATGATGACTACCAATTTTGAGCCATCGGGCCAGAATTTTAAAGCAAAAATGTTCAAAGTTTCCAAATTGCAGGGTTTCCATTTGTTAAGAAGCCTCTGTTTCACTTCCATTAGCCCATTCAATGAGGCCCGAATTAATAATTTGCTTAATTTGTGTTCGCCTCAATTTCATGCGCTGATGCACATCAATTTGCAGGTGCCAGGAAAATATTTGGTCCGTTTTAATATTCATAACCTTTTAAAGTAATTAGTTAATGACGCTTTTTAATTAATTAACCGTACGCACGAGCGTTATTTTCGAACAAAACTTTTGCATAATAAGTCTACGGTTGTGCTCTTTTGACGTATACAACAGAACCTTGTCAAAGATAAAACTACTGAAAACTGTGTGAGGAACTATTTCATAAATAAGAAATAAATATTCTTTAAATGTAAAACGGCCATCAAGTCTGTTGCCATCTGCCACCTGGCAGTTGCCAGATGCTATACTCTACATTTAAAGGATGCCATATCAAAGGAAGGTTCAAACACGTGTACTGGCAATGAGTTCCACATTTGATAAAAATTGGAAATAAAAACTGGAACAACTCAGTCTAGGACATAAGGCCTTGTAGCGTAAGAGGGAAGAAGATTGTTTTTTCCCCTATGTTTAGTTAATTTGTTTTACTCTCGTTGACATTGATTTCTTTCACTATTATTACACCACAGTTAAAGATGATAAATTATAATAGGTATAGAATAGGTAGGTATTTCTTCATATACTTATAAAGTGTCGGCACTGCAATGGCGACGGCCGCAGCAGATTTATTGCTATGTGCCTTTGATGGCGCGCGTCGGTCTACGCTCGTCAGCGCCGCGTGCGTCGGTGCGCTGACGCGTTATAGATCACTATTGCGCGCTCCGTGCGAAGCTGACCGCTACGCTGTATGCACGTATACGTGGCACAGGCGATCAGAAAAGCACAAGACTGCTCCCCACAGCGATCAGTTTCGCAGTGCGGGAATTTTTAAATATCATACGCGGCCTTTGGTACCTACGCGCGACTGACGTCAGCGCAGACGTCAGCGTAGAAGAAAATCAAGCCGTACGCTGAATGCGACGTGTTACGCCCCGCTTGACGCGACGCGTTTCTTAAACGATGCCTTAAGTTAACCTGATTACTTTAACTTAAATATGAACTAGCTTAATTCATAGTAATTTCGCATAATCACCTACATTTAAGTGTTTGTCGTTCTTAAAATTAAACTCGTGAATATTACGTGGTTTACACAGAAATTGTTGTTTAGTTGCAATCTGCATATATTTCGCTACCTTATGGAAAATGCAATAAGCACGAATTTCTGAACCCCGCTTAATAACAATGCAGTTAAGGACTAAAGTTAATTAGTATTTTAATTTGTTTATAATGACTTTATTGTCCGTGTGGTTTCCGGATTTAGAAAAGGTAGAGAATGTCGTCGTCCTATTTATTATTATTCTATTATAAATATGTATAGTATTATATTTGTAAGTATATGAAATATTTATTAGTTTATTCTAAACATATTATACTATGTAAAATTATATTTTATTCCTTCTTGCATATGATATTTATATAAAGATATTTATTTATGTAGGAATATGTATTTTATGTTACCATATTATTATTATTATATTATTGAGTTATTGTTTTTCAAATTAACTTTGTAGCACACTACCTTAAAATTAGTTTCTGCTTAGCCCAATGGTTGACTGGTAGAGAATGCCTATGTGGCATTAAGTCCGCCTTTTGTACACTACTTAATTGTGCAATAAAGATTAAATAAATAAATAAATAAATGCTCCTAGCATTAAGTTCGCTTTTTGTACCATTTTGTGCAATAAAGTTTAAATTAATAAATTAATAAAAAGGGTGAAAAGATGAGGTGGGGTTCCACCTCATCTCGTGGGTATCGTAGAAAATGACTAAGGAAATATCATGAAACTTTACGTTTAGCTAGGTACAAAGATAAGGTGTGGTCTGTGGTGGAGCATGCTAACTTAGATAGTCTTTTTTCACTCTATCCTTAAATATTTCCAAGTTGTACCTATTGTTCAGGACCGACCAGCTGGTAAGATTTCCAGATTTTAGCTGTTCGCGGAAAAAAAGAATTTCTCTAAATATTGCGCTCGCGCATCATCTAGTAAACATCTGTGCCGGTCTGCTCCGTAAATATATTTTTCAAATAGTCGTAAAAAGTTAGCTATCGGAATCGAAAGTAGTATATTCTTAAAGCCTATGTACTGGGCTATCAAGTGGTGCAATTAGATTTTTGTATCGTATTCTAATATTAAAATTAGAAGCAAATACATTCCTAAAAATTGTATTCGGCCGTTACGAAACTGACCTACGACAACTCGCGGCGCGCTCGCTGCTGTGAATCACCGTCATCGCTCGTCGCGGCGCCCGGCGCGGCCGCTGCCTACTGCTACCTACAAGCTGTGTGAATCATCGGCGTCGCGCTCGCTAGCGATTACTCCGGTCGGCGCATAGTGTGGTGCGTATATTTGCCTACCATACCTACCTATAACTGCGGACAGCAACGATGGCACCTAGGAAGGTACCGTGTGCGGGATGCCGCGGGGAAGTAAGTGAGGACGGCCCATTTATGAAATGCGTAAAGTGCAAGCAGATTTACGACATTATTTGTGCCAATTTAACTACCGATATGTTTAATACCTTATCGGTGGAATTTAAGAAGTCTTGGGTTTGTGTGGAATGTCGCAGTAGACAACCAAAGGGAGATAACTCCAGCACCCCGGTGCGCCAACACTTTATACAAGACGTAAATACTACAACAACCAGCCACTCCCTGGACATTCCTATGCAGAGTCCCAATAATGTGACAATGCGCAGGCCGCGATTGCCACAAGCTGCTGTTGATAAGCCAGAAGAAAATACTTTACTACTAAATAATCTGAAGGATAGCATTGTCCAAGAATTGAAAACCCTACAGGTAGATTTTGAAGCGCAGCTTGTCAGTAAAATAAATAAGTTAATCAATGAGCAATTTTTGACATTTAAATCTGAATTTATGGATAAAATTAATATAATTACAAATAAGGTTTTCCAATTAGAAGAATTATACAAGTCAAAGATAAATATTGGCTTCCAAGCTGCGCCAACATCTCAAATACTGACGCCCACCCCCCCTGCTGCTGCGCATGCAACCTGCGACAACAACTTAACGTCGGGAGGGAGTTCTTCACAACTGAAACCGCGACCAAATGTCAAGTCTCACAGGATCGATATAGACTCATCTGCGTCTAGTACAAGCAAAGTGTCACTGGGGGCTCCTATTCCTAAAGACTACACCCAAAAGCTCAAACAGGCCAAACCTTCGGCATCGATATCGATATCTGCCATAAACGGCCAAGACTGTGCGGTCACTGATGAGGGAGACTGGGAAGTGGTAAGGCGTAAACGGTCCCGAACCTCATTGCCCGAGGTACTAAGAGGTACCGCGGCGCCTGGAACTTCGATATTGCAAGCAGCTGAGAGGCGAAAGTACCTACACCTATATTACGTGCAGGAAGGCACAACAGTCGAGCAAGTTCGTGAACATTTGAGTTCTATATGCGGCAGTGACGAATGCACGGTTGAAAAGCTGAAATCACGTGGACACTATGCGTCATTTAAGCTAGGAGTTGCATTGAAGCATGCCGAGAATGTAATGTCATCCGAAAGCTGGACAACAGGCATATGTGTCAAGCCATGGCGGCAGAACTTTCGTTCTAAAAACAAGAACAGCCAAGTTCCGACCGCGATTCCATGAAATCAATCTATGTTATCAAAATGTTCGTGGCTTGAGGACGAAGACTCATACATTCCTTAATAATGTAACGCAGAGTGAATACGATATAATAGCTGTAACAGAGACCTTTCTTACGAGCTCAGTGTCAGATAGTGAACTTTTTCCATCATGCTACCATGTCGTGCGTAAGGACAGGTCAGGTGACTGTGGATGGGGAGGAGTTCTTTTGGCGTTTCGCGGTTGTTATAGTGTGAAAGTAGTTACGGATATTGTTGGTTTGACCGATGACAAAGAATTATTATTCGCTATAGTTACATATAAGAAAATGAAAATTCTATGCTGTGTTGTATATCTGCCCCCTAGTTATAAGGACGAGAAATACTTGAATGTTTTGACATGTATAGAAAATGCTATTTGCGCTTATCCTGACATAAATGTTTTAATCCTAGGTGACTTTAATTTAAACTCATGCAGTTCTAATGTAAAAACTAATTTTGATTTTTTCTGTGACTTTTGTTCGTTAAAACAATACAATAATGTTTTAAATGATCACGGCGGTATATTGGATCTGGTGCTGGGTAATTTTGAACCCGATCAGGTAAATGTATCATGTGGTGAGGATCCTCTAGTACAAATTGACCTGTACCACCCTATGCTTGACATAATAATAAGACTTCCACATGTTGAAGTATCGTCGAATCCATCCCTTTTACAGCCCGAGACTACTCGCTCGGAAACCAATCCAGATTGGAATTGGCGCAAAGCAGATTATGAGGGTTTATATGCGACATTACTGGAATTGGACTGGTCCGACTTGGCAACAAGGACCGACGTTAACAGTGCTGTCCAGTGGTTCTACAGTGAGCTATATGAGTCTATAAAACTTCACGTACCCTTGAAAAAGCGATCAACACGTAATCAGCGATACATTTATCCAAAATGGTACAATGCTGAAATTATTCGTAATTTAAAATATAAACACTTCCATCATAAGAGGTTTAAGAAAGAGGGGAAGGAGTTCAATAAGGCCATGTTTATATACTATAGAGAGATAAGTAAAAAGATGATTAATTACGAATACAAGAAACATTTAAAATCATTAGAAAAACAAATTATAGAAGATCCGGTACAATTCTGGAACTATGTTAAAGAGAAGAAAAAAGACAGACGGAATGTAGATACATATGAATATGAATGTACCGAGGTGACGGGACAAGCGGCAGCTGACGCTTTTGCCAAATACTTTGCCTCTGTATTTCACGTAAAGAAACCGATGTTAAATCCAGACATAGCCGCACAAGCTGCACATAGTCACAAAGATTCGTCCTCGGTCTCTATAGTAGAAGTTGATGAGATCGATTTGAAAAGGGCAGTGACGCGTCTCAAGCCCAGATCATCCAGTGGACCAGACGGTATACCTGTTTTTCTGGCCAAGGACTGTATGTCTGCTTTAAGTACGCCCTTACTTTACCTATTTAATCTTTGTCTGGCTCAGTCCACATATCCGGAGGTCTGGAAACTGTCGAGGGTCACCCCCATTCCTAAGAATGATGCGGGTTCGAATGTAACTTCCTTCAGACCTATTGCAGTCTTGTCCGTATTCGCTAAGATCTTTGAGGCAATACTAAGTGATCGTATCAACAACCAAATCGGTCACAAGCTACACAACAGTCAGCATGGGTTTCGTAGTGCCCGCTCCACCGTCACCAATTTGGTTGCGCATGTGGACTATGTATGCTCTCAGATGGATAAGCGGAAGCAGGTTGATGCGACCTATTTTGACTTTAAAAAAGCATTCGACTTGGTGGACAATGACATACTTGTAGAAAAATTAGCGATTATTGGATTTACGCCACAGCTTTTGAAATTTTTTGCATGCTATCTAAGTAATCGTCGACAATTTGTGCGGTTGAATGGATATAATTCCGAAGACTACTTCACGAGGTCAGGAGTAAGTCAGGGTAGTACCTTGGGGCCGCTGCTTTTCGTCATATTTATTAACGATTTGCCAGAGGTCGTCCTGACTTCGGAGTGTCTCTTATACGCGGATGATTTGAAGTTAACATTGGGTATTCAAACCGAAGCTGATGCGGCGAAATTGCAAATGGATATTGATGCCGTATCTATGTGGAGTCAGGAAAACCGCCTCCCATTCAATAACCTGAAATGTAAAACGATTACATTTTCACGGAAAGCGCAGCCCTTGATGATTAATTATAATTTATTAGACGCCCCTTTGGATAGAGTTAATGACATTCGTGATTTAGGTTTAGTATTAGATAGTAGGTTGGACTTTCATATGCATATTATCAACATGTGTAAGTCAGGGCACAAAATGCTGGGCTTCGTCATGAGAACAGCATCACAATTTGGGAACATTGAAGTTGCAAAAGTATTGTACAATGCATACGTGCGCAGTAAGCTAGAGTATGGAGCAGTCGTCTGGAATCCTCACGAGGAGAAATATAGTCTTATTATAGAAAAAATCCAAAGGAAATTTGCTCGTTGGATATATAAAATGCGATATGGCTACTATCCATATTTATATCCTTCCTTATTCGTCGCTGGGATGGTGGACATGGAAACGCTGAAACTCAGAAGAGCCATGTTTCAAATCGTGCAATATCTGTTAATCATCTATAATAAGATCGATAGCCCCCAAATATTGGAGCAGGTTCACATCCTGGTTCCAGGGAACATACCTCGCGACACGCTCGGGCAGGTGGCGCCGCGCCGCCGCCCGCGCCTGCTGGCGGCGCCGGCCGCGCGCACGGAGCGCGGGCGCCACGCGCCTACCGCCCGCGCACTCCGCGCTATTGGGGACATACTTGCTCAGCACCATGATCTCGACCTATTTGCCGATGGACTAGGGCATTTACTTATTAAATTCCGTGCAATTTTAAATGACTAATTAATGTTGACATTCTATTTAATTTTAATTTTATTACATATTATATTAATCTAAGATGACATACCACTTCATAATAATGTTTTGACTGATATAATTTCTGTATATTTATTAATTTGATAGGCTCATCATATAATGTAATTGTGTTATTTTTATTTTAATCTTGTAAGCGTTTTGGATAGTTATCTGTTAGCTTGTAAGAGACTCTGAATAAATGAAAATGAATTATGAAATGAATTATGAATTCTCTTCTACAGATTGGTGGTATACAAAACAAACGAAAATCCGTTGCGTGACAATGTGCATAATGCTTTCTCTATTTATACAACTGATATCGATTTAAGAAATATATTTGCCTCTAACGTTCATTTTGACTGAGTTAGAGATGGATGGATTGGATGGGTTAGAGCAATAACCGCAGTCAAAATCAAACCCCTTTCGATACGAAAACAAACCACTACGAATTCAATTCGCCATTAATTTTATATCGATTCGCGGGGAACAGGAATGACAACTGTCGCCTACGCCATTTTGTTTACCCAAACCCAATATCGTGTTGAACAGTGATCGGTATGCCACTGCGTCTATAAATTTAATTGTGTTTCGGTTATAGATAACTAGCTGGTACCGACTTCATTTCCATAGATTGTTTAATAACAATACCTACTTACATAATTCTTACTCAATCACGACTTCTACATCAAATGTTCCAGGTCTATTTTTGATAGGTCAGGTCAGCAATGAACCCTCATCAGTCGAAACAATTGGTTATTTCACAATTTTTTTTTGCTTTCTCTCGATAGACTAGGTACTTGATTAAGAAAATATTGGTGAAAAATATGTTCGCTAGCTTTAACTGTCTCCGAGTTATCACAATTTCAAATCACATCACATAAATGGACGAGTCCAAAACCCTTCATATAAAATGCGACATGCGCATAACTTTGCAAGCCTATTGCGGTTCCATTTTGCAACAAATTTTAGTTGCGCTTTTTTATATATCTAAGTCATTTTTTATAGATTCCTTCTGGTCACTATGAAGTAACATGCAAAATCGAACATAGTTAAATAATAAAAATATTGTAGCCAAGGGGCCATTTTCATATCTCTGACCGGGCTAAGAGCAAAAGTGAATAGGCTTTTCCTAAGTAAACATGCTCTAACCTAGCCCACATCATCACTTAACATCAGGTGTGATTATGGTCAAATGATATCTTAGAATTTGTTATGAATTCACACGATGGAGTGTGTGGTTTCAAAATAAAATATTGCCCATAATTTTGTTTACCAATAATATTTTACTTTCTTTCTATTTTAAATATGTACAGTACTTTTTTGTCAGACTGTGCACATCCAATAACACGTATCCCCCCTATAGAGTAAACGATTTTAGCTTTAGTAGTTGCCACGCTTTAAGCCTTAACAATACAGGTGAGTTTTGATTTACATTTACGATAAGCCCCAGTTAAGCTCGGTCGGCGAAATGGAAACCAGACCGATTTGTATACTTTGGAAATTGGTAAATAAAACAAAGGTTAATGGAAGATAACAGTGCAATCAGGATGATTGTTTTTCTATAGAGAAGGGGTTAATGTACCAAGTATTTTTATGTATAGCAACGCTTGGCTTGTGCTTATGCCAGTTGAGATAAAAGTTTAGGAAACGAGTCCCAAGATTTGATAAAACTGAACGCATTTTGGGCAGCGTTTTTTAGACTTTTTTAAAATACTTGATGGGTTTGTGCTTGGCCACAATTTATCATAAAATCTATTAAAGCCTACGATGGAGCGCTTGAAATTTTTATTTCTGTACCCCTTTGGCGACCCAAAATTTAAAATAAATATCAATGATTTATTCTTTATAGGAAATCATTTACATTCTACAATTGTGTGCCTATAAATGTTGTAGAACTATTATACCATCTTCATCATATTTAGCATGAGGGTCCACTGCAGGATATAAAGCTTATAAAGTTTGTGCACCTTTGACTCATCTGGTGTTGCGGTATCTATGGGCTGAAGTGATCACTTACTAATAAGTGATCTTCATGCCCATTTGCCTCCTCTGTCATATCCAAAAACAAATAAATTTATTTGCTTGTATGTGGTACATATGTGGTACGTGGTACGGTAAAGTGAATAAAATAGTATAATTATTAGTGTAATAGTACATCTTTAGTATTGTAAAAACATTTCAAATTGTGGCTTTTCAATACAACAAATTATTTTGTCGATATCGGAAGTTGCATTCAATATCTACAGTGTTCCATTGATAACAGTTTGTTTTGCATAATCATGAAAAGCTTGCGTTTCTATTCTGCATCTTACTCATCAGGATGAGTTTTACGATTGTCTTTCTTCATTAAGTGGCGATAAACAGTGTGCATCTTATGTTATTCTAAGTTTTTTCTCTATGTACCTACCATGTTATCTGTATACATCTGGTTAAGTCAAATGGCTGCTCATTGGGGGTAATAATCATATCATCTTTACGGATCTTCAGTCTCTTTGAGATTTTTAAATGGGGCTTGAAGCAGAATCTGTGCAGGCCATACACTAGTATGGAATCTATTGCACTGACTACCTACGCGATATACCTAGATTGCCTGTAGGCATTTCATAGAATTTTCTAATGATTGTATGTCAATGATCAATCGTTTTTTAATGATCTCCTGCTTAACCAGCTAGTGGTATATAGATGTCTTAGATAACTACGAGTATATCTATTACACCAAGCCAATGCATCCGCATCTATCTAAATCCGAGATTAAAATTATGGACCCGCCGCGGAGTGCTGCAAGGAGTTCGCGTTCTCGCGAATTATTGCCTTCCCCGGGCCGTTTAAATAATCTCAGCCTGCAATAAAAGCTGCCTGGGCAATATATTGCAAGCGTTGAAGCCATTAGGGGGCGCAACGCAAACATCCAACCGATTAATGGTCTGGCACGGGCAAACTTGAGCTTGACGTGACCGAGGGTTAAGCAAGTTTGTGTTTAGATTATACTGTTTACACGGGCACCGGAGATAAACGCGTCTTGAGATAATGTGATGAATGGACTGCAGATTTGTAAGGAGATTTTCGAGTGGGCATTTAACTAATTGTGTTAAGCGGGGGTCACGTCTCTGCTTAGGTTAAGATAAACGCTTATGGATTTATAGATTTGAGGTATTTTTAAACCGACTTCAAAAAAAGAAGGAGGTTCTCAATTCGACATATTTTTTTTGTTGCATTTTTGTTACCACATAATCTCCGATTTGTGAACCGTTTTTAAAAAATATTTTTTGTTCGAAAGGGTGTAAAATTCCGAGTTGGTCTCATTGTCACCATATTGAAGTCGGCTTTTTTTTGCTGAAAAATGCTTTTATATTTTCTTATTATCTAATACCTCTTTACTGCTTACCAAAATAATTCACTTACAACTAGGCAAAGTTAGCAGTTCTTTGTCGTACAATTTTGACGACCTTATTGTTATGAGCGATTTTTTAAGACAAACTTTGGGTAAAGAACAGTAAGATAGAATAGAAAGGGTGAAGTAGGATTATTCGATATCATCATCATCAGCCTTGAGGTCTACTACTGGACATAGGCATATAATTATTCGTTATGGTATAGGACATCTTGTAGTAATGAAAGGGTAAGTTAACTAAATATGTGTCTCACCCAATTTTGTTCAATAATTTGAAACCACTTTCGAGGTCAAACGACCTTGGTACACAGTTCAAGGCGTTCGCTTAGAAGGAAGTACTGAAGGTTACAATTGTCTTTCAGGTCAATTAAAGAAACCAACTTTAATAAATTGGATCGGATTAGGGTGATTTCGATGATCGCCGCCATTTTTAAATCGTTATCAGATACTCATAGTACATAGGTACCTACCAGTAAACATTATTAGTTTAGACCAGATGGGTGTTCTTTTTCTTTTCGTGTCAACGATTACATAACTCTAAACGAGATCACACATGTTCCAACCAAAACTTGGCAACCTATTATACACCACTGTCGGTTGCCTGGTAGAGATCCTCCATAGTGCAGGTGGATGGGCATAATGGACGGGTTATAAGGTGCGACGTAGTTTTAAGAGAGGTAGGGCATAGCGAATCTTCGCTTGAATTGAGTCGCCCGTCCGGGGAAGGACCTCCACCCTATAGAATACCGCAGTCAAATGACCTCTGGGTCGTGTTTCTGCCGGTGAGTAGGGTTTCCGGAGCTCGTGGGGGGTTAGGGTTGGGCCGGCATGGCGGTGGCAACTGACAAGTAACTGACCAGTTACTTGCCCGTTGTCACAGCGACTTGGGCTTCTCTTTCGCTTTCCATCAGGCGTAGGGAAGCCATTATGTCGAGCCACTATAAAAAAAAAAAAAAGAGGGCGAGCCGCAATCGCATCCATCCAATGTGTACTGGTAGGTATTATTCTATATATTGATCGGTGGAGTTAAAAATTTACATAGATATTTAAATTTTTCTTTTCCAGATTACCCCTAAAAGCCATATGGCTTTAGACCACCATCTAACCGCAACGGTTAGATGGTGGTAATAGATTTCTTTATATAAACAGAACTTGCACAATGAATATTGCAAGAGTTAAAAAAACGAAAGTGCCATAATGGCTCGTTGAAAAATGTTGGAAATTTAAACGAGATCGCGTACTGTGGCTATAAGTACTATACGTAGATTGTAAAAATACTTCGTGTTAACAGGAACTTTCCGTATTGAACACGAGTAAGTTGCGAACTTTCGCCATTATCAAGCCTTCGTGCTACTACACTTGGGGGCCTGTTGCAATGAGATGCTTAAACTATACTGTTCTCAAAGGATATTGCGTAGTTTTTATAACAACCTTTCTTTTTTTATAGGATCACGACATAGTGTACAGTCTGTGTGGTTTCTGAATTAAGAATAGGACAACCTCATGGACAACGCCAACTCACTCCGTGAAAGTCGTAAAATACTACTAAGAGAATATCAGGAACAGGGCCCCTACCACCAAAATCGAATACGATGGTTCGTTGAACGGATCGCAAACGTTCGCTCCATGAATCCCTTCTATTTGTACCTGCCGTGTTCAAATATACGAACTAAAATTCGTCAAAGTCGATTTTAAATAAATAAATAAATAACCCAAGACATGCCACGCTGGGCCACACAGCGCCACCTAGCCCCAAACTAAGCCAAAGCTTGTACTATGGGTACTAGACAACTGATAAACTTACTTAGATACTTTTTTTTTTGTAAATAAATACATATTATACATAGAAAACACCCAGACCAATACAAACAGACATGTTCATGCACACAAATGTTTGTACTGTGCGGGAATCGAACCCACGACCCTCGGCTCAGAGGGCAGAGGTCACTACCAAATGAGCCACCGAGCCTGTCAATTTTAATTAATTTAATTCATATATTCGACCACAGGAGGGACAAATGGGTGAGATTTATTTTGCAAAAGTACGCGATCCGTTCAACGAATGATCGTTTTCGATGTTGGTGGTAGAGGCCCTGGACAGCAACATTTACCATTTTATATGAGGTAGGGCATAGCGAATCTATAGAATACCACAGCCAAATGACCTCCGGGTCGTGTTCCTGCCGGTGAGTAGGGTTTCCGGAGCTCGTGGGGGTTTAGGTTGGGCCGGCATGGCGGTGGCAACTGACAGGTATCTGACCAGCCGCTTGCCCGTTGTCACAGCGACTTGGGCTTCTCTTTCGCTTTCCATCAGGCGTAAGAAAGCCATTATGTGGGGCTACCAATAAAAAAAAGGCTTCGCTAGAATTAAGCCGCCCGTCCGGGGAAGGACCTGCACCCTATAGAATACTGCAGCCAAATGACTTCCGGGTCGTGTTTCTGCCGGTGAGTAGGGTTTCCGGAGCTCGTGGGGGGTTAGGGTTGGGCCGACATGGCGGTGGCAACTGACAGGTACTGGACATGGGCAGGAACATGCGAACTACTGGAACCATTGCTGGACCTCTCTTAATGGAATCTATCATTTGGGGGGATTGCCACGTTTGGCAGGCAGCACGTTTTGGAACTTTTATTTAAGTAACCTGTCTTTAATTGAAGCCCAGTGAAGTAACACCCCTATGCCTGCAATAATACCAGAACATTTTGAGAACCGAGCTTAAGACTATTGTCCCGTTGTTTCACGGTTTACATTTTTGCTTTTTGTATTCAAACTCTTTATAATTATCTTTTTCAATCTGTTAGAAATAAGTCATGTTTCTTGGTATACCACGCAGTCCGATAAGTACTTAGCCTCTAAGCCCGATGGGGCCACTAGCGTTAAAAAAACTTTACTTTATATTTACTTTGATTTATTTATTTATAAATAACGTAATAACGTTCCGAAACTTCGCTAGCACACTTCAAAGTAGGCCTTTATCCCGAGACTAAAGCCGCGGGTTGCATCTAGTTGTTTATAAATCTAGGCGCCAAATCTTCAATTACGACCACTTAAACTGCTCCTAAGTATCCGCTTACCGCTAAACATTTCTGCGAACCCTTGTATATTTACGAGTCGAATGGGAAGCGTAGTCTGCTAATGCCGCGTATTGTAGGAGTAATCGCCGCATTATTGTGTGACGGGCATGGTCTCGGATTACCGGAACTATTCCCGGGAACATCCCACTCGCTTAGGGTTGACTATGATTTGGATGACGCAGCTAATTAAGTTTAAAAAGTGTAATATCAATATACAAACAAAAGATAATATGAATTTATTATCAGTTCTGAATCAGTTAAATGGCACCACGTTTCTTTTTATAAGAGTTCCGTAGCAAAATAGCAAAAAAAGGAAAACTTAAGATTCGTCATGTTTGTCTGCCCGTCCGGATGTCACAGTCACTTTTTTTTTTTCGAAACTTTAAGAACTATACTGTTGAAACTTGGTAAGTAGATGTATTCTGTGAAGTGCTTTAAGATTTTCATACAAAAATAGAAAAATATAATGAAACGAGCAGCGAGCGGTATAGTTACCGACCATTTACTCTATTTTATATAACCAGTGTATTTTTTTTTTCATTGCGTTTCCTTTTGTACAGTCACCACACAACAAATTTAAGGATAACCATAGGATTGACTGGTAGAGAATGCTCTAGGAGCATTCCTAGTCATTAACTTTGTATTTTGTTTTGTACAAAGTTTAAATAAATAAATATCCATTTTTCATGAAAAAGTTACTTAGTTCATGAAAAAGGTATCAACACTAACGGTCGTATTCCCAAATGTTACTATGCGTCGCGCGGACGCACAGTGCCCAAAACGCTTTAGTTTTTTGGTTACCTGTGCGTTCGCGCGACGTATAGTAAGGTTTCTGAATACGGCCGTTAGTTATATGCTATGTAATTAAATAAATTGGCAACCCTGCAAACAGATACATTTCAGGCCGACCTATTTATCGTCGGAACGGAGCCGTAATCTTTTAAGTCGCGATGTACTCGTACCTACGTTTAACTAGTTACCGAAATCGACAACGGACTGTGTCTCTTGGGTTACATTAGAATTGTGCGTTAACATTTCAATTCATATACGCGGGAAAACATGTCGTAAAATGTACCTAACTAGCAATATTGTACATGTACGTGTGTAGCTACTTTTTATTAGTAAATGGTAACAATCATTGTTTTTATTGTATGGATGGGGGATGTAATGTAAGGAAGCGGCCTATCATATTTTCCCTCGAAGTCAACCTTACCTGCCCGTGGTGCATACTGCCGAATAACAAACGAGACACTTGCAACCGACATCTGTCTATGGTATTTAGGTACGCCTTCAATTGTGATGGTTTTACCACCACTAGTCGGTTGCTAGGGTCTTGTTTGTCATTCGGCAGGATGCATCACGCTTGAAGATGGCTTGGAGCAAAAAGAAAAAGAGTATGGCGATGTGAGGGAGCGACTTATCTTCTTTACACGAGTACCTTTATACTTCTTACGAGTACCTTACATACCTATTTAGTGTTAGTAATACATTAATTGTATTTGTTTAATCGTAATCAGGAAGTAATAACACTCGGCCATACTCTACATCATTCCGGCAACACTGCGTTACAATGTTGCGCAGTATTTGTTCCCTAGTGGGTACTGGCTTAACTATGTGCGAACAATGAAAACAGTTCAGGCCGAACTTCATTGCAGTACAAACTGTACGTACAAGTGTATTCTGTGAGCATAGTTCCTTCCATGCCACGGATTCCGTTGTTAGAACGAGGAAATCGTTGGCTCATTTCACGGTAGGTTGAATTATCTGCGTCGAATCGATGTAAATAATAATATACTGTTTTTGTGAACATCCACTGATGAGCACGGAATGTGAATTGTTAAAAAAATATAATTTAATAGCGACCCGCCCCGGCTTCGCACGTGGGTAATGCCAAATGCTTACATCCCACTAATGCCATTCCATCCCACTTCCCACTAATATTATAAACGCGAAAGTTTGTTTGGATAGATGGATGGATGTTTGTTCTACTTTCACGCAGAAACTACTGAACGGATTTTAATGAAACTTTACAGGAATATAGTTTGTACATCAGATTAACACTGATGAATACACAATGACTGACGTCTGTCAGTTTTGACATACGCTATAATAAGACAGAAAAACACGTACATGATAATAAGATAGATGAAGTTCTTCATGACAAACCGGTGTTCACGCAGGCAAAGCCGCGGGTTGCAGCTAGTTATACAAATAAACCTTCCTCTTAAATAACTCTTGTCTATTTAAAAACAGCATCAAAATCTATTGTGTACTTTTAAAGATATAAGCTAGCATACATAGGGTAAGAGAGAAAACAAAAGCGACTTTGTTTTATGCTATTTAGTGAAGACAAGACCTCGTTCACTCGTTTAATAATGTAGCTATCCAAAATACCTATTTAAAAATAGACAAAATCTTAAAACATTATTTTGCGGTGGTTTTCGTTACTCTGCCAGAGTTAAAATACCTACATTCTTTGAAAAAACAAAGACCATTCTATTAATAGAAGCTCGTTAAATGTGCTTATACAAGGGTTCAAGTTGGCTAGAAATTGCTTGAGGCGAAATGATGAATATCATTTAGCTCGAGTTATTTTTAAACCATATTTCGAAGAAGTATAAGATGCACAAAACATAACAAAAGTTTTATTTAACTGTTTTATGATTATAGATAATAATCCCTATGGTTATTAGAAGAAGCAATATGAAGCTTTTTTCTATTAATTATTTTAAATCATCATCATCATCATCAGCCTATTACAGTCCACTGCTGGACATAGGCCTCTCCAGTTGTTCGCCACTTAGAGCAAACATCTGGAGGATATACCCATAATTTTCACGCTGGGCAGGCGGGTTGGCGATCGCAGGGCGTAGCTTCTTGCTACGGTGACGCTGCTGCCCGTCACTGGTTATTTTAAATAATAGGATTATATTAGGATTAGTAAGCTGAAATGGCAGTGGGCTGGCCACATCAGTTGCAGAACTGATAACCTTTGGGGTCGGTATGCGAATGTAGGACGTCCTCAAGCCCTAAGTAAGTATATCAATTGTCGAGTACCCATAGTACAAGCTTCGGCTTAGTTTGGGGCTAGGTGGCGCTGTGTGGCCCAGCGTGGCATGTCTTGGGTTATTTATTTATTTATATGTATGATATTAGATTCATTACAATCTGTGCTTATATGTCAATGTAATTACACCCGCGAGATGATACTAAAAGAAATGCTTTTAGTGTAACTGAGTCTATTATCACATTATCTTGTTACTTAAGTAGTAAGATTATGAGCAAGATTAACCGAAAATAGCGTAATAGTTTCTTTTGCGTCTGAGTATTAATAGAAGCTGATTTACATGATAAATGGAGCTTTATTTATAGGCTGTATAAAGTAACTTATGTTGGAAGATTGGCATCATACATTCGGCTTATAAACTTTTTCGTTTTCCATCCAACGCAATATGTGAAACACGTCAAACGTAATGAAGTAACAGATTCATTACGTTTGACGTGTTTCACATAGTAAGATCTCATCAGAACTTCTTATCAGTAAGATCCATCCATCCATTATCACCCCATCGCACTCCACTGCTGGACATAGGCCTTTCCAGGTATTCGCCACTTTGGGCAAACACCTGGAGGTTATACCGATAATGTGATAGTATTGTTTTGTTCTAAACTATCACAACTACCGATAGTCCTATCATCATATTCGGATGAAAACTATGTTATCGATTATTAAACAACAGTCCGGCAACGCTAGTTCCCTTCATTATAAAAGTACAGTCGGCGTGAAAGGTCCAAATTTCCCGACTTATTTTTTATAAGATAAAGCTTTTTATTCTCTGTTAAACAGACAAATCGGATTTAGACTGGATTAGATTGTCGCCATTAATCTTATTACGCGACGCTCTCCGAGTGTTTGCATGATTTAAAAATTGTTGAAAAAAGTCGGTGTAAGCCATGGACGTAGAAAATAAACGGACGGAGCATTGGTTAAATAAGGAGTGAAGCACAACAATGGCGGCGACGTACGGTTGTGTGAGTTGACGGAGAGTTGCCATACGCGGAAAATTACCCAATAATTACAAAAATGTATTTCAATTACTAAGTGTCTTTTTTTTTGCATATTTTGGCATTTTGTCTGTTGCATCAATTCGTATATAATGTAATTTTACACTTTTTTATCAAACTAAATAAAAGGAAAAATAAAACGATCAGTAATTTTAATCATTTATTCGAATATTACAAATATTCGTAACTGTTTCATACAGAGGCTCATTATCATTCTCTTATAAATTACAGCTAGTATCGTCTTCATACAATGATTTCCTTTTCCACCTAGATGCCCACCACACCATTATACTAAATGTGGCCTTTGGGTCGTAAGATCCTAGGCTCTGTCTACCCAGTCATAGATAGAATAAAAGACGTGATAGTATAAATTAAAAAAAAATTCTTCATTATTAATTTAAAGACACGATGAGATGAAAAATATAGCACAACAAATGTAAAAAGATACAGAACATACAGAAATCTCCCACGTTTTAGGGTAATTTTTATATTCTATAAATGGCAACACCAGTAATCATAGAAGTGTCAGCTAATTTTCTTGCCTACAAATTATGTATTTTTTGTTTAATTATTAAAGATAAAGTAATTGACTGACTTACCTATGATAGGTTATCCCCTCATTTTTTTTAGTTAAACCACTATTGTTTCGACAGCATTTAACAACACAGGATGGCATTATAATTTTTCTACAAAATACGTATGACCGTGTGTCAACTTCAACTCGCGCCGAGACAATGGCGGCCGTCCGTCTTACTTTGCTGTGAGTGTGTGCGTGCGCTCGTGTCGGTACGATACGCCGTCTTACTTTGATTGCTTCACTATTGATGTTACTGACGCGGTGTCCGTTTATTTTCTACGTCCATGGTGTAAGCATACTCATACGTATTAAATAAGTGTGAGGAATGAGTAATGTATGTTGAAACGCTTCATTATTTTTCTCTCTTGCGGATTGTAATATCATCTCTGCACTGGGATCTGAACAGCAAAGTTCTTAGTGCAGGTTTTTATATCAGAGGGCTCAAGGTCACCTGATTTTAAGTGATTTTTTTATAGTGGCTCGACATAATGGCTTCCCTACGCCTAATGGAAAGCGAAAGAGAAGCCCAAGTCGCTGTGACAACGGGCAAGTAACTGGTCAATTACCTGTCAGTTGCCACCGCCATGCCGGCCCAACCCTAGCCCCCCACGAGCGCCGGAAACCCTACTCACCGGCAGAAACACGACTCAGAGGTCATTTGACTGCGGTATTCTATAGGGTGGAGGAATACTTTCAGCACAGGAACTTCAACTTTTGAAAAAATAGGCTCTCATCTTGAAGGTATTATATTAATAGGTTGAATAGGCAACTGTAAGTCTAAAAGGTTTTAATTATTCTGACACTATCAGAAATAAATCAATGGAACATTTGGAGTCAGTATAATTTTAAGTTGGCGCCAAAAAAGACACGAGTATATAAGTACCAGTACCACATAAGGAAATTAAAGGAAAATTGCGTTTTGCTTTTTGTTTGTGTGAACACCATTTATGATTATTTTTGGGGGCACTAAGTGCTAATTTATTTATACTAAACATCAAACTTATTTTATACATGACTAGCTTTTGCCCGCGACTTCGTCCGCGTGTTCAGATTTTCACATTCAAAAGTTTTTACAATATCGCGTTGCAAGTAAGCTTTACGTTCAATAAGGTACCTTGCATGCCAAATTTCAATCATCTATATCTTACGCGATTTAGATTTTTTCATACAAAAGGTTTTCCCGCTAACTCCTGTTCCCGTGGGAAGTTTGCAGTATCCTATTGCAACTGAAGTTCACTAAGGTACCTGCATGCCTAATTTCAAGCGTCTAACTTAAGCGGTTCAGATTTTTCATACAAAAGGATTTTCCCGCTAATAGGATATGCGAATATGGATGACTTTTTTTTATGAAATAAAAAGATAAAAGATCTCACCTTTATCTTCACCTTTTATCTCTTAGATACATAAATATCGAAGAATTTTTAAACTATCTTTTCTATTAAGCGTGTTATAAAGCGTTAAAGTTATTGCTTAGACAGAGATATCCGACGTGGCGGATGACGTCACGTACAGTGCGCGCCATACAAACTCCATAGAAAAATCTGTTTTTGTGAGAGAGACGGATATAATAACTTTAAACGACTGTATCTCGCCCATTTTTCAGCCAATTTTGATTTTGTTTTACTATTGATAGTATATTTTTATCTATTTTACGATAAATTAGTAAATACATAAAACTATTTTTCATGCAATATCCCTATTCTCGTTTCCGTGGGAATTTCAGGAATTCCTTTCTTCGTCTACCTCTACGGTACCTAAGCTACGTCCGTTCTAAATTTCAACTGCCTAAGTTTAGCCGTTTAGGCTGTGCGTTGATATGTCAAATCAGTGAGTTTCTTTTCTCCTTTTATATATTAAGATTTAATTTGACCGGTAACGCCACTTATTAAGAGGAATTAGTAGTTTTGGGCTATTTTATTTCTCGGCCTTTTTTTCCCTATTTTATCACGTAAAGGGTTGATTTTAAAATTTGAAATTTTATCCCTTTCGGAGTGGAATTTATAGAAACCCTTTCTTGGCAATATCTACCACGTCATGGTATAGCTTTGTGAATGCAAAGTCTTAGCCCGAACGGTTTAAAATTGACAAAGTTTCATACAAATTTTCATCCTCTATTATATTCCCTTGGGAGCAGAAATTATCAAAACCCTTTCTACGTTATAGTAACTTTATGAATGCGAAGTCTCAGCCCGAACGGTTTAAAATTGACAAAGTTTTATACAAACTTTCATCATCTATTTTTATCCCCTCGGGGGTTGAAGTTGAAATGATCAATACCCTTTTTTAGCGGATGCCTTCGTCATAGTAGCTTTATACATGCCAAGTCTTAGCCCAATCGGCTTAAAATTGACAAAGTTTTATACAAATTTTCTTCCCCTATTTTATCCTCTTGGGGGTAGAAATGATCAAAACCCTTTATTAGCGGATGCTTACGTCATAGTAGCTTTATACATGCAAAGTCTTTGTAATTGGCTGAAAATTGACAAAATTTTATACAAACTTTCATCCCCTATTTTATCCCCTTGGGGGTAGAAATGATCAAAACTCTTTTTTAGCGGATGCCTACGTCGTAGTAGCTTTACACATGCAAAGTCTTAGCCCAATCGACTCAAAATTGACAAAGTTTTATACAAACTTTCATCCCCTATTTTATCCCCTTGGGGGTGGAATTGATCAAAATCCTTTCTTAGCGGATGCCTACGTCATTACATCTACCTGTATGCCAAATTTCAGCTCGATCGGTCCAGTAGTTTGGGCTGTGCGTTGATAGATCACTATGTCAGTCAGTCAGT
Organism: Conogethes punctiferalis; assembly: GCA_031163375.1. NCBI lineage: Eukaryota > Metazoa > Arthropoda > Insecta > Lepidoptera > Crambidae > Conogethes > Conogethes punctiferalis. The sequence continues at coordinate 15,165,792 of CM062082.1, read as the reverse complement.
CAGTCAGTCAGTCACCTTTGAGTTTTATATATTTAGATTTATTTAAATAAATACTTATTTCCATGTCTAAGTCCTCCTCTGGTGGGAGCATCATCGGTATGCTTGTTGTCGCCGCAACAATTCTTACAACAATTCATTTCAGTGGCTCCCCTGCAACATAAAAAATATGTATCATAAATAACTGTAAATCCCACAAACTTCCTATTGCCATAGGTGCCACATTTTCTTATTGCATACCAAAAAAAATACTTAGAACTAGACAAAGTACACAACACAAGGATTGCGCTTCACTCCGGTCCGGTTAGAGGCCCCAAGGAAGATGACGACTTCCCTCGGGCCTTGGGCCATGCCTACGCGCCGCCTACGCTAGGGACAACCGCGCAGCGCTACCGTACTGTGGGAGTTGCGCCCAGTACTTCTGAACATCCCGACCCCCTCAGACCACTGTCTGCACACTCGCTCGTAGCGCTAGCTGGATGTTCTTCCCTAGATAGGGTGACCCAGGTGTATGCAAGGCATTCCCGACGAAAACAGAAAAATAGCCTAACAACAATACTTCGAGGTATATAATTAAATAATTTTACACTTAGCTAGGTATTATTCCAAGGTTTAACTTGACATTCAATTTTTCCTTAACGTAGGTATTTTATTCGTAATAGAAAAATACGCTCTAAATAGGTATTGGATGTAATAAACAATTAATTGGTTACACCAAACTGTGACCTATGAACATCAAACAGAGATGAAGGTAGGTACAGTTTTCTCAGACAAAAGTTATCAGCGGTTTTCCTGTAAAATAAACATTGCTTATTATTAGGTTATGGTGTCCTCTTCAAGCAATTTCCCCTGGGTTTGTGTGTGGATATAACATAATTTTGTTTTATATTAGAAGATGTCTTTTTTTTTATTTTAGCAACGTCACGTTGAGAACGAATTCCAATTTAATGCGGGCGGTTACAACTGATTTTTTATGCCAATGGGTAATTCAATTCTTATTAAGCGGATACAAGCTTACTAGATCTCTTTTTCTTTTCTTTTTTTTATAACTGAGGAAGGCAAGCGTTTCATAAGATGTTAAACAGTTATGGACGTTTATCAGTGTTTAGGACAAAACGCCTGTTGGAAATATGAAGCAACAAAACTGATCAAAATATTTTATTATTCTGCCACCTTGAATATATTTTAAACACTTCTGTCAAAACCCATTTCACAAATAAGACACGTATTGTACATCTCTCGATATTTTAATTAAAGACTTGAGTTTAATCTAAGTTTGAATCTATTATTCCAATTCCAAGTGTTCACTACGAAACAATCAGAATCTATGAGCGACGATATAGCCGTTGCAGTAACCAATGCCAGGGACATAGCTAAGTCGCTACACATAAAATTATAACAAATTTTTAAATGCTACATAACTAGTTATTACCGAAACATTATTCAGCAATCAAAAGAACATCAAAGTGACTTCATGTACACAATTTTGCCAAGCTCAAATGTGTTTGTTCATGGCGTGCAATTTCACGTCGCCGGACCATAAAACAGCAGGACTAAAAAGCAGTAGGTTAGGTGTACCGGAGCATAAATGTCAGTGTACCGGAGACGCGAACGAACAAAACATATAATTGACGGCGTCACTGCGATAAGCTGGGGTCTATCGTACACGCAAGAGACATTTAGCGAGTGGTGTAGAGAAATTGGTCAGATGGATACATTTTATAAATAAAATATATATGACTGGGTCGGTGCCTCTGCCTTCTGAGCCAAGGGTCGTGGGTTCAATCCCTGCACATTACAAACATTTGTGTGCATGAACATGTCTGTATGTATTGGTCTGGGTGTTTTCTATGTATAATATGTATTTATCTACAAAAAAAATGTATCTTAGTAAGTTTATCAGTTGTCTAGTACCCATAGTACAAGCTTCGGCTTAGTTTAGGGCTAGATGGCGCTGCATGGCCCAGCGTGGCATGTCTTGAATTATTTATTTATATAAATCAGACAACATGACATACATTATCCTAATCCCAAAGTAAGTAGTTTGAGCTTTTGTGCTAAGGATATCAGAATAACGAAGGTACAAATTTATGCTTAAATAAAAATACAAACACCCAGACACAAAACAAACACAATGAACATTTGTTTGTTCTCTGTCTCTACAAGTTTTTTCTACTCTACCTTGGAACTATCTCCCAGCCCATGATTTTCCTTTTTCCTAAAACGTTGAGTCTTTTAAACGGGGTGTACGTGATATTAACTTAGAATAACACCATTACTGCTTACTTTAACACAATACCTACAAGACCACTGTTTCGGAAAATTTTTGCTAGACAAAATATTGTTACAATTAAATCATTAGGACTGAGCAATTTTGGTACTTATTATTATTATGTATTCTATAAACAACTGTTTGTGAGAAAATGCTTATCTGCTGAAATTCCATCAACAAGCTTAAGGCGTTTTCGCTCTAGTTTTATTCATTTATTCACTAAAAGTGTATAATTTAGATAAGCCTTACAAATATAGGTAACTTATCTCCTAAAACTATTTAAATAAAATGGCATAATAAATTAATGGCAGCCTACATTTACTCAGCCTTTCATTATTATGGAACCAAGCAACGGTTTGACAGAGATTGAAATTAACGAGGCACCTGCTTCTGTTTTCGGCACAAAATCTCTAAGGGATCAGTAAATATAGGTAAATCCTTATTCGTATCTACTATTATTCGACAGATTACGCAAAACAGTTCGATCTTTATATAGGCCTTATCAGTTAGAAGATAAAGTTCTATTTCAACAGGCACCGGTATTAGTCTTACCTACAACTAGGTTTGATTTATCTACCCAACACGGGCAATTTCAAATAATATAAATTGATTAATAGTCTTTATTCACAAATGATAGTTTATAATACGCTTATTTGGTACACTATTTAGGCAAATATCACGTTATTTACTAATTTACGAAAACAGTGTCAATTTATCGAAAACACGTATTATACTATAGCTGATAAAAGGTCATAAACCTATTTCAATTTTAATTATTTTGGCTGCCGAATTTCTTGCTCAAGCACTTGGAAATAATTCACAATACAATTTTACCGGAAACTGTGTATTTTTGCTTGATTTCATTTCTCTTCAATCGAACGCTAAATTAAACTTTTCCGTTCAGTCGAACACATTTTATAACTAATTTCAATTGAACGGTGATTCTTTTCCAATTGAGAGGAGAGCAGTGTTAACGGTACTTCAAAGAATTCAATTAAATGAAAACTATTTGCAACACAACAGAATGAAGCTATAAATTGGCGAGTGGATTTTATTGTAAGACTCGTGTTGAAACCGCGTTCTTAGCTTTATTGCAGGAAAAGTCTTAGTAAATAATTTGTTTCAAAGAAATATTAGACATAATCAGATCAATGTTAGTCCTGTTGAGTCGAATAACAAATTCGTAGACTAGTAAACTGTAAAAAGTAATTTAATTAATATTTTTGGTCATAGTACAAGAACTTTCCCTTGCCTAAACTGGCAACTAGGGCTTCCCTTTCGCTTTCATTGGAAACTCCCAATCGCTACGGTAACAAGTCCGGTAATTAATTGTCAGTCGGTATTTAGTCCGAAATACCTTACAGGACAGCGTAGTGGTAGCAACCAACATGTGATAGAGTTTGTAACTTCTACTGCGGCCACAGTGACTCGGGCCTCTCTTTTACTTTCAATCAAGCGGTGGGGACACTAAACTATCAAAAATCATTAACATACAAAAATGTTATGTAGCTTCTGGAACATAAAAAAGAAACTTAATAGTTTGTTCGTAATAGCTACCAGAATAGTCCCTTAACACAGCTATCGACGTTAGTCAGAGCAGGCGATGCGATTCATCCCCTCACGTCACGAGGAAAATCCAGACTTCACTCCTAACTAGCCTGTCGACCGTGCACCGCCCGACACAGGAAAAACTTCACAAATTGGAACAAGCTCGTATTTCCCTTTATTTACCAGTAATTTCCAGGTTACTGCGATACTCACTAAGAAAATCGAAATAGAAGTTAATTGTCTTTTTTGGGCTGTGTGTGGTGGTGCAGTGGGCTGGTCATGTTTGACGTAGAATGATAAAATAGGTAGAGCAGATGAGTCTTAGAGTGGACAGCATTATTAGGGAGACGGTAGTGTAGTCATCATCATCATCAGCCTATTGCAGTCCATTGCTCGACATATGCCTCTCCAGTTGTTCGCCACGTAGGTCAATCATCTGGAGAATATACCCATAATCGCCAATGGGCAGGCGGGTTGGCGATCGCAGGGCGTAGCTTCTTGTTCCGGTGACGCTGCTGCCCGTCATCGACCTGTGATGTTTAGCTACGCTTTCTATCGTGATGGTCATACCGCCACCAGTCGGTTTGCCAGAGCCTCGTTTGTTGTTCGGCAGGATGCACCACGGGCAGGTGAGGATGGCTTGGAGCAAAAAGGTGATAGGTCGCTCCCTTACATCTCCGGAGGTAGGACGCCCAGCAACCCATTGTTCTAATGACCTCAGAGGAACCGCTGGCAGTGACTGCACGAGTGAAGCCCGGGATAAAGAAATATGGTGCGAATTAAAGGAGGCCTATGTTCAGCAGCAGCCTATGTTTTTTAGGTATGGCTTATTGTCTATTGACATCAGAGCTGATGAATTTCGCTCCACCGCAGTATACGTTTGTGAGTTTTGAAAATTGCAATGAAATAAGTATGTGAGCGGCAAAGTCGCGTCTTTGTCGCTCATTGTTGAGTCGACATGCAAAACTAAAATAACATGAAAGAATTTAAATAGGCCATTCCAAGAGAGATTCATTTAAAAATGGATAATATACCGACTAAAAATTTATACTATATGCTTAAATGTTTTGTACTAATTTTGTGCATAACAATGTTAACATGTACTTTGTAATAATAAATTTATTATCGGCTTGCAATATCCGATCAAACATAAATTAAATGATAGAAATATAAAAAAAACTAGCTGTGCTCGCGTCTTCGTCCGCGTGGAATAGTTATTTTTCCCCCGTTATTTTTTACATTTTCCATTATTTCTTCGCTCCTAATAGTTGCAGCGTGATGTTATATAGCCTAAAGCCTTCCTCGATAAATGGTCTATTCAACACAAAAAGAATTTTTCAATTCGGACCAGTAGTTCCTGAGATTAGCGCGTTCAAACAAACAAACAAACAAACTCTTCAGCTTTATAATATTATTATATTATATAATTATATATTATATAGTTAAGATAGTTAAGATATGTTCATTGGGAGCATTTAATCATTAGTATCATATAATTTTAGCTCCCTATCAGCATTTTCCAATATTTGCATAATTTACTATTCTCGTAATGTAGGCGTCAAAATATCCTGCATTAGCGGTATTTGTGGTAAATGTAAACGTTTAACGCAATCCAACCGGCGATAGACCGTATTGCGAATTGAAATAAATTGGTAACTATTATGTTAATTTATACTTTAATCCGCTATATCGCTTATGGCCAATTTAACATTACGAAGTATCTGGTAACTAATTTGAACACAAACATGTAGGTATGTTTTATAGACACTAAAAAATCTTTAAAAAAACAATAGCATATTCGGATAATGGAAAAATGCTTGACTTAAGTAAGTTTCAGACGTAAGTTTGTGGAAGACTGTACGCAAAAATCTCTTTATATCCATCTTCTTCTCCTCGTGAGACCAAAACTCTGAGGCACGGATAGCTCTATCGCTGGCGGTCAGCAAGTCTTCAACAATAGCTGCCTCGTCCAGCGATAAGACTTCAATGTTGACCGACATCACACTCAGAGCTGGCTTTGGTCTAGATATAGTCGGGCCCCCGCTTTGTGGTGGTTCGCTTTTTTAGCCCTGACAAGGACTGTTTAATGTTTATTTAGCCCTAAGGGCTATCTGAGCCCTGGGAAAGGCTTAATTTCTTTAGTCATCGTGGCGTAAGGATCAGCCAATGTGCGTTTCTGACTAGCGATGGGAATGCCTTTACACATACACCACTGCCGCTGAGCCATCCAGGTACAACATCGAGGGGACGGTATAACAGAGGTACCTACGTCGTATACCAGAGTATCGCAGGCATTAAAAGGCTTGGGGAACGGGACTCCAAACCATACGTACTTATATGTTTAAAATGTCAAAAAATTCCTCAAGCGTAAATTAAGAATGTAACTCATTGTCATCATTATTATCATCATGAGCCTGCAAACGCCCACTGCTGGACATAGGCCTCTCCCAAAGACAATTGTCATAATATGGGAGAAATGACCTTATACACCCACCCCATTGTCATTTACCTTTGACAGTGCTAAAACCAGTAGACTTACGGGAGGTTATCAGCTATCCAGTTGCAGTAGCAGCTCATCTTCATCCCCACCCCGACCTGGTCTCCGTCGCACTGGGCACCCCCCAACGTCACAGCCACCAGTTGTCCGTGACGTACAGCTGGAGCTCCAGAGTCCTCCTGTGTAACGTCATCTTATAATCATCATCATATTATAACCATCCTCTTATAATCATCATCATATAATTATCATCATATAATCATCACCATTATATCATCATCATTTACATCATTAGTCAAAACCAAAACTCAAATGTTTTCTTTTCTTTAACGATACCTGATGCATAGTTTTAAGCTTCCGCTGTCACTATCATAGCTTTATTTATTTATTTAGAAAAAACTTTACTTCTTCCGTACCTAATTATGGTAACAGTGCCAATATATTGAAGCGTCAAAAACCAGGTAAATACAATATTTATGTAAACTTTATGTATTAAAGTGGTTTTTACCGTAAGCTATGATATAAATACTGATAACGTACTAGCAACCCCTAAGATTGCAGCTATTCAATTTTTTCATTTTTTCATCAAATAAACATCTCGGCGAACGTCACTCGTTCTAAACTGTGAGTAGCGTTCTAAACTGTACATTATCTTTATTTGAAAACTAATTTAAAAATTCGGACTAAAATTTGGACCAGATACATAACTGTCCCCGAGTGTCAGCCAGTTGCCATCGCAAACCTTTTATTTGCCCTCGCCTCTTACGTGTCTCTCAGTCTGCTTCGGTCATAATCCGAAATTCGGGCGACACTTTTCTCACACAAACGAGTTCCCCTATTTCCTCTAGATTATGGTATGCTCTGTGATAAAAAATTTCCGCCATCTCATAATTCACTTTTATGTTTGTAAAAAACCTGTTTTAATTTCCTATTGTGTGCATTTTTATGCAATGGATGTCTGAAGGGGATTTCTAACCGGGTATTTATATTACTTAATTTTTATATTTTTTATTGTATTATATTTTTTGAATACCTACTAAAGATAGCAGATTATATGGTATGTTAGATAGATAGATAAATATTGTTTAAGGCACACCATCAAAATTATGTCATGTTAATGTTTCACGAAACCACTAACGGAAATAGAATTTTATTAATAGCACAGCCGGTTTACACAAAAGTAGGAATTATTTCCGTACAATATTCTACTGGATTCTCGGAACGGTTGTCTGTCATTAAGATAACTCATTCATTCGTTCAGCCAGCGGTCGTTTTAGCAAACATTGCCCGCCAAATGGATGGAACTGAGTGGTGTAAAGTGATTCAGCTGAGTTGACAACTTAAGCGAAGCTTAGCCACGGACCTAGATTGGAAAAGTCATATGTGAGCCTAAAAATAAATTGTCTATATCATCTGTTGGTTTATTAAAGGTTTTTTATTGTTGCAAACTTTTTACTTGTTAACTTTAAAGTTAGTACCCTAATTTCTAAGCCCAGCACGCACTATTCCCAACTTATTAAACTACCCCTTTCAGGTAGAATTTTTAGCTGTGTACCCCAATATACATATACTAGCTGTGCTCGCGACTTCGTCCGCCTGGAATAGTCATTTTTCCCTGTTTTTTTTTACATTTTCCATTATTTCTTCGCTCCTAATAGTTGCAGCGTGATGTTATATGCAGCGTGATGCCTTCCTCGATACATGGTCTATTCAACACAAAAAAGAATTTTTCAATTCGGACCAGTAGATCCTGAGATTAGCGCGTTCAAACAAACAAACAAACAAACTCTTCAGCTTTATAATATTATAAAATATACATACATATGTATGTAAATAAAGCTCCAATGTTTACATTTTTGGGGCAATTTGCCAGAGAAAAGATGTCAACGTGAAATTGTAAATACCGTTAGTTTAAAAACTATCTCGCAAAATTGTAAGATGTCGAAAAATTGTGAATCGTGACTCGATCGAAGTGAATTTAATAATTAAAATCTGTCGCGCGTTATACCACCAACAAAACGGAATAACTATACCGTATTCCAAAATGGTGGCTTATCCAGTAAACTGTATGTAGAAAATAGGAGAAAGACTAGAAGCTGAAAAACTCCTAAGCATTTCGAGATTTGCCATAGTGAACGAAATTCTCTCTCTCTCAATTTCCTCACAGACTTGATTTAATATAATTTATTGTTTTTGTTTTCAAATAGAGTTTTAGATACACGTAATGAAAGCCAGAGGTATTGAACTTAAGCAGCGGGTGGAAATGTTAGCTAGTTCTGACATAATAAATGATTACTTATGAACACGACCGCAGTATAGTACAGGATTTCAAACTGAGATTTTCTTGTAAAAGTCCATTTACTTGTTACAACAGTATACGAAGAATAACCAGTGATATTATTTATTATTGTAGAAAATTATTGTGGAAATATGATACCAGTCCTCTGCGAGACCACGCCCGTTGTAACACGGTTAAAACGTCAAGCTAAAAAAGTATTAGCACGTTATATCGCTCTATTCCCAATTTCATCGGATCCCGAACATTTCATGTATAATGGCTGCTGTGGCTAAAGTTCAGTCGGTGACTTTAAAAGAATGTGTAATTTTTTCTAAAGAGACATATTCACATACATTAATATTGACAAAGAAAAAATTAGAACAGGAAAATAAAAGCGATAATTAAGGATGAGTGTGGCTGCTGATGGAACAGATTGGCATGTTTTGGGAAAGTCCTACGCTACGTCCAGCAGTGGATTACCTAGACAGGATGATGTTGCATTAAAACTGGTCACAGTCCAACGTGATATAAAAAAAATTAATATAAAAAAATATTAAAGAAAATAAAAAAAATAAAATAAAATAAAAACGTAAAAGGGCCAGATTCAGCAATTAAATCGTGGCCAGCGTCGCAAGTCGAATTATGTAGGTAAGCTCACACCCAGTTCCGGAAATGGAACGTTCAACTGAGATTCCTCAGTGTTACTTATTTCACTATATTCCCAAGCTCATTACTTACATCTGTTAAGTAATGCTCCTCGCTCGAGTAACAAGAGACTTCGCCGTTTTCTGAAACGAAACAGAACAAAACCATTTTATTCGTGGCGCGATTGGTTGCTTTACATTTTCTTGCTTTTCCTTTCTAAATAGCCGGCAAAGATGCGGACGAAGCAAATACTGCTAATGGAGAGAAATAAGGTCATAGATTAACCTGCTATCTGCTATCGGAGCAGTAGAGAGGCGAAGCTAGATATAAATCTCCTGTTTATTGGTTGAGTACAAAAATGTGAGGTTTGAATTGAATATATTTGACTGGCTCGGTGGCTCAATTGGTAGTGACTTCTGCCTTCTGAGCCAAGGGTCGTGGGTTCGATCCCCACACATTACAAACATTTGTGTGCATGAACATGTCTGTTTATATTGGTCTGGGTTTTATTTACAAAAAAAAATGTAAGTAAGTTTATCAGTTGTCTAGTACCCATAGTTCAAGCTTCGGCTTAGTTTGGGGCTAGATGGCGCTGTGTGGCCCGTTGTGGCATGTCTTGGGTTATTTATTTATTTCTAGGTCAGCTCTTTGGCGTATTTTAGACCTATCTGCCGCGAGAGGGAAGAAACAGCATGGAATTCCCCCCTAAGAGATGGATCGATGGGATGGCCAAATTGGGATAGCGGGTATCCTTTGGATGTAGACTAATATAAACTGGTCTATGTGGAGGTCATTGGAGGTGGCCTTTGTCCAGCGGTGGACATCTTCAGGTTAGTGATGAAAGAACAGGTTGAGTAAAATGGCAGCTATTTGTGTCCTTTGAAGTTGATGTGCCTAAGACCACTTATAATTTTATTGTAATCACTAGGACTAGATAGTATTTTAAAAGCATTACATTAAAAATGAAATAAAATTATTTATTTCTGCAAATAGATTCACGAGTAAACGATCGATCAAGAATTTTAAAATCAATTGTTATTATTATATCGATGATATACTTCGCATACGAACTATAAATTTACAATTACTGTACCTAAATTAATAAGTCAACTAATGCCTATCTATTATAGGTAATTACTTAAACCACGCTACACTGTACAATTTTATTTCACGAGGCAACTCTCATAACTCCGTGGAAGAGTTTAATTTATTTAAAGGCACTTTGATATCAAAAGTTGAATATTCATCGGAAACGATCTCACTCACTGATTTCATAACGAGACGGCATCGCTCCTTCCACTATTTTCTTACACGTTGCTAAGTTCACGAAGCCGAATAATTCAACCGTTAATCGGTTTTGCTGTAACAAAGGGAGGAATAAGATAACAATAGGCCTGTTGCCTTAAAAAATGTAATTAGTCCGTCTTTTAGCTTATTCAAAAATAAAAGACACGTATTTTTTAATTTGTAATTTAGACTAAATATTACAAAGTTATAGCCCGTTGACATTGGGCGTAGCTTCTCGCTCCGGTGATGCTGTTGCCCGTCATCGGTCTGTGGTAGCTACGCCTTCAATTGTGATGGTTATACCGCCACCAGTCGGTTGCCAGCGCCTCGTTTGTTGTTCGGCTGGATGCACCACGGGCAGGTGACGTTCTTACATCCTTTTTTCGTCGGGTATGCCTTTACTCATGCGTCAGGCCCTTTGTACAGGACACCTGGGTTATTTGGGACTTACTCCTGTCTAATGGAGAATATCCACCAATCCCGACAGTGGTCAGCTACGGGTCACACTCGATCTGAGATGGGTCGGGATGCCCCATATGCTATGCAACATATGCTATGTTTCTGATAACATAAGTACAATAAAATTGTAGTTTCGTCTACTTGAAAACACTGGCTTTGTTTTCCGTAACAAATTACATCTATAAACTTACTTGTGAGCCCATATTTCTTCTCCAATTCTTGTAAAATGTTTTAATATTTTCCAAAGGCTTAAGTGAAGATCTTTGAACTAAATGCCCACGTATACGAGCTTCTAATGCCTAAAAAGAATAAAACAAATTGTTTTAATAGATATGTAATTAAATACTTCGACTTTCCGCAACTTGAAGTCTAGTAGGAGACTATTCATAATCATCATCATCCTATCGCAGTCCACTGCTGGACATAGGCCTCTCTAGTTGTTCGTCATTTTGGTCAAATATCTGGAGGCTTTGCCCATAATCGCTATGCTGTGCAGGTGGGTTGGCGGTCGCAGGGCATAGCTGCTCGCTCTGGTGACGCTGCTGCCCGAGATCGGTCTGTGATATTTAGCTTCGCCTTCAATCGTGATGGTTATACCGTCGGTTGATATTAGTAGGATTATAATAAGGAGGATCCTGGAAAATGTATTCTTCTTTAAAATGATTTATAACCTTTATTACGAGTATACACGAGTAGTAGTTTACTACGCTGAGAGTGGTAATTATAAAGTTACGTCAATTATCTTCAACAAACAATAGAGTATCAGACCGTTCCAGGAACCATCGATTGTTCACGGATCCGTCGCTTAACATGATCTCGCGAATTTTAATTGGAATTAAACAAGTTACGTGTGACACTCGAGAGACAATGTTGATATTGAAGAGAAGTATCGTTAAAGTCTCACAAAGTTCCATAATAACAAATTCCCATCCAATTAATGTCTGTTTTGTACGACAGCCGGGATCGTTGACAACGTTTATGTGCTAATCTTTGTGATGAATTCAGGGTGGTAAAACTAGATAGGACCGATGTATGTCTGGGTCTTTGCTGAGATATAATTATTTATTTCATTCCTACATAATATATCTCACTTAATTTTCTGGTGTACAAAAATTAAGTTTTTTGAATGGATTTTATTGGAATCGATTAAGGGAGTTGCTGTCCGCCGATGATTGGGTTTATTCGCGTGGTTAGCGACCTCTATACATTCGGAAAAACACCTGTGAACTGACTTCAGTCACGTTATACCTCAGAATTATATCACAGCCTCTATTTATTTCATCAAAAAGATAATTAAAAACTCTTATTAATAAACTTCAATGAAAAGTCTAAAAATAAAACCCCTATTTCATTACATTGTTTTCTCTCACCGTTACACAAGCGACCAAAAAGTTCAACATAACAACTTGTGTAACGAGCTGGCGACTTTTCTTAGAAGTGTGATTTCTTAACCAAACTTATTTACTGTGTACCCTTTTAGTTACTTTCCTTATTAGGCAATGCAATTAACGTTTTTTGGTTACGTACGAATACTGTATTGGTTGCGTACACAAAAATATATCTACATAGAACGGCGATCAAGTCTTCATTCAAAGAATCACATCGAATCTCTTTTTCAAGCGCTCGAAATTCGAACGCTATAACAATATGACACATATTGGCCGATCAAAAGTGGCTCAACTTCTATTATATTGCACGTTTTTTTGAACAAATGCAAGATAGAACGAGTATTGGTTGCGTAAGGCCTCGTTAAGGGAACGCAACGCGTTGCGCGACGCGAGACCAAAGTCACTCCACGTTTTATTTGTTTGACAACTCTAAAACGAGCTTATTTTCGTCAGTAATTAATTTTCACGCACTAGGAGCCTGGGTACGGGACACCAGGTTCATGTGGTACCTACTCACTTCTAAAACGGAGTGTATAGGTAATCTCCGGCCTACATTTACAGAAATTAACTTTTCCTTTCCTGGGATGTAAGGAGCGACCTATCACCTTTTCGCTCCAAGCCATCCTCACCTGCCCGTGGATCCTGCCGAACAATAAACGAAGCTCTGGCAAACCGACTGATGGCGATAAAACCATCACGATAGGAGGCGTAGCTAAATACCACGGGCCGATGACGGGCAGCAGCGTCACCGGAGCAAGAAGCTACGCTCTGCGATCGACAACCCGTCTGCCCAGCGTGGCGATTATGGGTATGTCCTCCAGAAGTTTGCCCTAGGTGGCGAACAACTGGAGAGGCCTATGTCCAGCAGTGGACTGCAATAGGCTGATAATGATGAATGATGATGAACTTTTCCTTTCGAACGAAACTAAGGAATAAGTTGACAATCCATTTTCTTACCCTGTTCGTCATGAGAGGACTAAATGTTGAGTTGGGATCTGACCGGGGCTCACAAAGTCGATGGAGACGTCCCTAAACAAAGTGTTTGGATGTATTAGGGAACTAAGAGAGGTAGGGCATAGCGAAGAGGTGAGGTCTGGTGATGTATCGTGGCCAAAAGTCTGTATTAAAATGTTCTAGATAGTAACCAATATTTATAGATCCCTTTTCCGAAGCCATACCTTCAGCAAAACTATATGTATCATCATCATCATCATCAGCAGTCTACGCTGGACATAGGTGGGCCTCCCCAATTGTACACCAATTTTCTCGACTCTGGGCTTTTCAGTATTTGCCAGCCATCTTGCGCAAACCGTAGCTCCGTAGCCTAAAGGCGTTCTACACCACGTTTGCTGAGAAGCGCTATCCATTCTAGAACTCGTTCACCCCATCGATTATTGGTTCTGCGGCTGACGTGGCCATTCCACTGCCACTACTTACTTTTATTATCATCAGCTACTGCTGGACATAGGCCTCATGTTCCACCAGTTGTTTGCCACTTTGGGAATAAACATCTGGTAAGCTTACTGCTATAAAACTGCGTAATTCACCTCAGTATCATCTTCATTCGATGACAAGTACCGACTCAGTTGTTTAGTGCTGGTGAATCTCTGTCTCCTCACAGTCATTTCTGTCAGCTCCTTGTCTCGTACTTTCTGCTGCAGTAGCGGGTACTGGTATAGCAAATCCTTTGGATTTATGTTCCGAAACTGCGTTCGGAATCGGTGGGGTTGACGTGTCGCTGTGATCTTTCCTTGATGTTTTTTCTGGACCAGCTACAAAAGGTAAAAATAGCCCATGTCAATATTTTTAAGTCACATGTTGTCACTTTTTAAGGGGAATCCTTATTAAGTTGGTTAATACCAATAAATCATCTGAGGGAGGCTGTGTAGATCCACTTCTGAACATAATCCTCTCTCAAAGACGCTTCTTAACATTATTTATATCATCAGTAACGATAATAATCAGATAAAGCGAACCTCATTAACCATTCTATTCAATATATAAGTTAGAATTTAGAAAACTTTATTTCCTAATTAACGCGACGGGGAATCCAAACCGGAGCCTTGAAACCGTCTTCGCTCGCTCAACGCTCTAACTATTCAAATCGTCCATAGTTAATGATTTATGTAGTTGGAAATTGATTCCTCTCCCAATTAGCTTATTCATTATGCCACACTTCTGTTATAGGTTCGATAGTAATATAGTTGACTTACTTTATGTTGTTCTTTTTGACGTTTTCTTACATGATTCGGTAAAATCCCAGCTGTGATTCTGACACGTTGATTGTCTTCTGGATCCATCTGTGAAAAGAGAAATTAATTTCATATATAGAACTAAGGTTTACAGAATGCATGATACTTCATTCTGTAAACCTTAGTTCTCCAGACTTTACTCGTGTAATATTAGGTATGCCACGTTTCTTTGTTTATTCTTTTCATACTTACATTGTCTTCATTAGAAGAAGATTCTGGACAAGGTGTAGTTGGATTCGTGATTTGCCAATTATTGTCAATCTGAAAAAAATGCGTAACATAACATAATTATAATTGTTTTTTTTTACTTTTAATGTCTTATGTTCTATATTTACTAGATAAGTTTTCTATAATAAATTTATTTCATTGGTGCACATGTTAAAAATTGATTCAATCCAGACATCAAGTTTTTACAGGACATGGTCAAATATTTATAATTCAGAAACACCGACTCTTCTTCGAACAGTATGGGTTATTATTTCAAAGCATTGATTAGCAAAATTTTCTTACCTCGCCATCCTTTCCATGTCCCCAACTAAATACAGTCACATTAGAATCCACCGGATTAGACATTCTTTCCCCAGCTAAAGGTATAATCTTCCCAGGCTTATCTGACGTCATACCAGCGAAGGTATACACCAAGCTCAAGTCTGCTGACCAACCGTGGAAGTCGGGATGGGTCAGAATTCTCTCGATTGGTAGATATTGTTCATAGCCGGTGTCGAACATCTTTTTGGATCCAATAACGACGAATGACGCCGTGAGCTCCGGTTTTATATTTTCATCGAAAGCGTGGACGCTGAAAAATAACAAACACTGATAATGTGCTTTCCTTCCAGTTTTCTACAGATTAAAAAGACGTTCTGGCTGTGTGATTCCGGAAACTGTAAAACTAGTATATAAAGTAGAATAGAACAGTTTAGAGTTAGATAGAAAACACAAATAACATACTTACCAACTGGAAATAGAGCCAGTCAGTTGCTGCCTACTTGAGAGAATTTATTTAGTTTAAGAAATTCTAATGTTTGTAGCAATTAAATGTAAAATAAGCATTATCAAATAAAACATCTCGTTAAAGGTCGTTGTATAACGGGATCATAGACAATCTGGTCTATAGACGAGATATATTTCGCACTTCCTAACACCACAATCAACGAGATTTGGAAAGGTACCATTATATTCTATAGAATCTTAGATATTTAATGATTTATCCACCGTTGAACAGACAAGTTATGAAGTAATTTATGTATGTACTTACAAGCAGTGAGCAGCAGTTATCACTACGTTGTCATGAATAATAGCTCCTGTGCATGATCTTTTAGTTCCATCCGAAAACACTATACTGAAACATAAAATCACGTTAAAACTTTAAAGTTTGTATTGTAGATTGCTAAATGTTTAACCGACTTAATTACACCATTA
This sequence comes from Conogethes punctiferalis, assembly GCA_031163375.1. Lineage (NCBI taxonomy): Eukaryota > Metazoa > Arthropoda > Insecta > Lepidoptera > Crambidae > Conogethes > Conogethes punctiferalis. Next base: position 15,149,747 of record CM062082.1, on the reverse strand, counting down.
CATTGTAGGAGGTCATCCAATCGAATCTTATTATTTTAATGCCTTTTTCAACATCATCATCATCAAATTCAGCCGTAAGGGATCCTGCAGTACACAAGTCTCCCCCAATGCCTTCTTAATCACAAATACTTTGTGTAATTATATACTTACTCTATTAGTGCCACAAATGTATGACTATCATATTCTGTTTTATCATCTTGTTCCTCTACTTCTTCTTTACCTACAAACAACATTGAAAAATTGTTTATTTCATGTTATAATATATTTATTTGTTAAGCATTAAAAGGTATTATAATGTTTTAAATATTCAAAGTAATATTAGTATGAATTGCAATGTGAAATAATTACTTTTTCCATCCTGAGCGGTGCACTGAAATATAACACAGCAAGTCAGAGCAAACGCTGTGTATCTAAAACACATTGTGAGATTAATTTCATATCCGTTTTGTAATCAAGTCGGCAAGTAATTTTCCATTCCATTTGACTAGTCGAAGTGCAACCTGTTGCAAGTTATGACCGACCTTCTGTATTTATTTCTTTAACTTTAATTGGAAGTAATAAAGTCATTTTTAATGTTTTTTTCATTTACAACAACTAGACTTTTCTACGACTACGAATTTATAGTCTACAATTGTTTTTTGTAAATAAAAATGCATCTTAATTACTGGGTATTTAATATAAAGAAGGAAACACATGCACTGAAAGTGCCTATTCGTCCAGCAGATTTACGATTCACCGTTAACGGTAAGAGTGCTAATTGTCTGCACAGTATGCCGGATTGCTGTAAAGGCGGTTGAACATTAATTATATGGGTTAGCAATATAGCGCTTACACACGTTCATAGTGAGCGGGGAACATTAATTTGGTGTAAACGATGCTTAAAAGCAACAAAAACGGTGCCGTTTAAAAGCCGTATGTTGCAGCATGTAAGGGCAGCCATTCCGAAACTTTCCGTGTTTTAACAGCCCGGCAGTTTTAATAGTAAGACAAATGTTGATTGCACACTATTCTGAATGTTAAACTAATGTACTTTTTACAGAAGCTTCTCTAGATGTTAATTATTTGTAGGAAATACTTAGACACTGAAACAGGCTTTGGGAACGCAATTTTCTAAATTGGCTTAGATCTATATCTATACACCTAGGTATGTTGTTCGGCAGGATGCACCACGGGCAGATCTCATATGATAGGAAAGCCTACTTTACTTTATTATTGGCTAGTAGCTTTGTACAAAAAAATATATTGTTATTCTTACATCAAGATAGAGTAACATTTCTCACCTAAAGTATTATATTCCATAGAATAGAACTCATTAACATGCTTTATTAACCATATCGTTCCTGGCTATATTCTCAAGTAGGTTGTTTCAAACGGGAAGAAGAAGATAGATTGCTTCTGTACAGGATGTTTAAAAAGAAACAAGATTGGGTACTCTGTAATAGCGTTAGATCGTTCTATGAAGATTCTAGATTTATAGATAGATAGATTATTCTAGTCTTATTTAGGTACTAAGACCAAGACAGGGATGTGCCTAAGCACAAATAAGTACCGTAGTATTGTTTTATTTTTTATTTTATGTTAGTCTTAAGATTGAAATGTCCCTAAGGACATCTCCAAACCAAATTTTATGTATGTGCGTGCGTATTATGTACATTTATTAAGAGAAGAAGAATCTTTAGTATAGCCACTGCACACAATCTTAGAATTACAGATTTCCTTCGTTTTTCTTTCGTAAGAAGACGTTTCCTTCCGCATTAGGGCGTCAAATAAACCTACATACTCGTACCTATCTCAAGTTTGAACACATTGGTACGTGGCGGGGTTTGAACCGCAGCCTTCCACATTTTTTTTATACCACTAAGGTGGCAAATAAGCCTACGGCCCGCCTAATTTTAAGCGGCTACAGTCGCCTATGGGCGTATCACACGCGCGTTGCCGACCCTTGAAAAAAACTAAATAACATGAAAGTCAATGACATTACTCAAAATAGTACCGATGCTTTTAATTTACCTAACTAGTTCAATATAGCAATTGTTGTAACACTCAAAACGAATACTGAAGTCATCAGAATTTTATAAGGTGATAGAAATAGCAAAACCGAGTGATTAGTAAAAAGTATTTTATTTCAAGAAACATACATTTTATTTAAATTGGGCACTGAATCCCACACTAGGATTCCCTGTGTTGTGAGATTCAGTCTCGTTCATACATATAAAAATGGAACAAAAGAAAAGCAAAATAAAATTAAGACTGAAGATTCATAGGATATCATTCTATTTCACTCAATGGTCATTGTTTCAAACTGTAGTTATTGCCCACACCCTGTAGGCTAGGAAACGCGGTGCTTAACTGAAATAATTTGTAGAAAATAAGCGCGAAATTTACTGCTCCAGGGGCTCTCTGGAGTTGAATTTATTGTACGTAGCGCAATCCCGGAATTTTAAGCAGTGTGCGCACTGTAGAGTGGAAGTTTCGGTAACGAAGAGTACATACCGTTTAGCGCCTGTTCATACTAGCGTTTATTTTCGTTCACACTAGCGGTTGATCCGCCCGGCGGCGACCGCAAATCGACCGCCGATCAACCGCAAAACGGCCGAGGTGTTCACACTAGCGGTCGCGGTTTTGCGGTTCGGCAGCTGGTAGTGTTGTAGATCGATGGTCGGCTATAGGTAATTGTTGATTCTTTAGTGAGAATAAATCGATTCAAGTACCAAATGATTTACAATCTAAACATCGATAATCGCTTTAAAGATAATTTATGTGTGACTTTAGTTACTCTGTTTTTGGGAATAGGATACACGACTGTTTACTGTTTTATATTACTTTCTGGTCACCTTAAGAAGAAGTACAATTTAACTTATTTGAGAGCCATGAGTACTAAATTGATTGCAAATGCGAAGTTTATTGATGACTACAAACTTCAAATATTATTACAAAAGTTAAGTTTTGATTATATTATAATATTATCGTATTTTTATCTATAATAACATCTTCATTTAAGAAATAAATTTCATAAACTCACATTTAATACAGTTGTCACAATTGTCTAAAGCGAACAGCAAATTATAAACGATTCCTAGTGATCGTTTAACTTTCTGGTGTCCAATGCTGATTACAATTTGTACTATTTACATATCGATTAATCATTATGATCCATTAGCGTAACGATTAAATTGTAACAACACTAAAAATAAAACAATTACGTATCTACTAACAGAACGTAACCATTTTTGAAGCGCGTTGCGAAAATAAAGAATTATTGTATTTACTTACTTCATACTAAAATTATGTTGTATTATGTTGTTTTACTATTGTTTTTACGGTAGATCTAATGGGAGTTTTCGTTCCCACAATAGGTACTTAAAGAAATTCTTATCAAATATTACAATGCTTCTTGTTTAGAAATTGAATAATTTAAACTTCCTATGTGATATGCACTCCTGGTACTTTCAATTAGAGAAGCACACATCAGTCATGTCGGTGCTATCGTCGACACGCACACAAACAAATCTCACAGGGTCGATACCGGTTCAATTGGGGATTTTCGCTAACAAATAAGTTTATGAGAACACAATAAAGATGTGTAATAAGAAACACAGTTTGAATATGGATACCACATAAGTACCGTATAAGTATTCATGAATTAATCATGTTCAGATTTCCATTATTTCGTATTTCATAGAAAATAATGTTTGATTTTTGGTATAGAAAAATGCTAACTAAAAATGTATCCATAGTTTAATAACCATTTCTAAATAATTAGTGTGGCCTCATTGTGTACTTATATTTTCCACCATAATTTATAAATTCAAATAAATTTGTTTCATATTTTATTTTAACCGTGTAAAGTTACGTTCTATAAAACAGAAGAAGAAATGTCACTAGCTAGTGATGGAGGTATAGTGCTATTAAAGTTTCGATAATATCTAAATATAATAAGCTGAAAAGTAAAATAATTTTAAATGGAAATGGATAGTTTCTTGAGAAAATATTTCGACAAAGAGTAAAGAAAGGTAATTTTTTTTATAGTGCAAACGGGCCATTATTATCACTTAGGAAATAGTTAAATAACTTTCTCCTTAGCTGTTGTGTAATGGTCGTCGTGGCCTCTCTCATCCTTTCTTTCCTATTCTATATTACCTTCGAGTACTGTTTTATGTAATGGGATTTGAAGGCACTGGCGGAGTTCAGGGAGTGGTGGATATTGCTCACCCGACAAGAGCAAACCTCTTTAGAATTAATGAATATGAAATTTTGCGACATTGACTTGTGGTAGAGTATATCTTCTAGCTAAAAATATTTAGTAGTTGAAAATTTTACCCAAAATATGGATAGTATTGCTGCCCACCAATTGTGAACCATTAATTACGAGAGTACCTACACTAAAGAACTTACGTCGGCACTAAGTTATTTTCCTAGTGACACTACGTAGTGCAGATACGCTTACTTTGCATATGTAAGATTCGCGATGGGCATTTGTCTTCTACTTTCATCGATATTCACAATTTGACTATAGAGCAGCCCTAGCCCGCCGATGTCAAAACGCGGCCGCCGCCGCCGATAGTATGCGGATCAACCGCCAAACCGCAGTTTGAACGCCGCGCCCCGCCGCGTTCGTAGTGTGAACAGGGGTAGCGGTTTGACGGCTGTTTGATGGCGGTTAAACGTCAATCTGAAGGAAGCCTTAGAGCCGGTAACCGGTTTTGTTTGGTCTCTTTTGGGACTGGATACACGTGCATTTTGTTTAAAAGTATCGGTCGCTGTCTAGATTTCGGGATGTGTTTCTTGTAAACTTTGTTAGTTTGGTAGGAGCTTGATGCCAAATGGGAATACATACTAAAAGGAATGCCATTAAATCCATAGGGTCTTCATTGTATAAAATTTCTAGTAATTATATAAAAATACAAACTATGCCCACTGAACTTAATCAAAGAACTTTACATGTAAGCATGAACTTACCAGTTAATAAAATGATGATTGGTATTTTTTAATCAATTATAACCTAGCGGTGCCGCTTGGCATCCAGTTCAAGCCGTTCATATTTACGCGCCCAACACACGACTCAAATAGTAAATACATGTGATTGGCTGTCGATGGATTGCTTGAGGGAGACAGCTAACATTTTTAATACTTCATGTCAATCAATGCACTTGTTGACACCCACGGTGTCAAAAGTGAGGAATGGTGAATTTAGTGGAAAAATGGATACGTATTTCAAACTAGCCTACTAGGCCAGCCTGATTTTAAGTGGTCACCGCAGCCTATGGACGCCTGCAACATCAGGGGTATCACGCGTGCTGCCCAACTCTATTCGTATTAGTAGTTGTATGTGACTCAAAGAAGGTAGCTGGCATGGAATGGATGCAAATTACTCGCGACCAGGACGGTTGACGTTTTCTGGAGGAACTGAACGTAGGCCATTCAGTAGTGGACAGGAATAGTCTGATTGATGTAAAGAAGATGAGGTCTCTTAGAACACCTGATCTTTTTGTTACAAACAAGCTGTTCAAGATACAGTCGTACATATGTGAGAATATGATAGACATCTTTGTGCCCTGATTTTATAAATAGAAATTTCCATATGCTATTAAATGGGTCTGTATTTTTAGTATTTGAATTCAGGCAAGACCCTTATCATCAGATACTGCTGTAGTTGACGCGAAAATTAAAAAATGTCATCCACATCACGGACAAAATTTTTAACAAACTTTTTTAACCTGAAAAAGCATAATGGAATGTTATATAACATTCAGAAGGATTTTTGTCATTTCGTGCTAAAATTTTAGAAAGTTGATTTTGTATTGTAAGGTGAAATTCAACAAAATATTCAACCATAAAACTTGACAGGTCAGAAAAGGGTTAGCTAATTCCATTTTTTAATATTTTCATAGCTGGCTCGACAAACGCTACCTTGTTCCTACAAAAATTCAACAGAAAATGTAATTACTGCTTAAGGCGCGTTTTCAAGTTTTGTTTCGTTTAGTTCTCTCAAGTGCCTATTTGACAATTTTATTATTAGTAATAGTTATGAAACCATTAAGCGAAACCTAGCTATTTCATTACACAAAAAAATTAAACGAATCTACGCAATCGTCTCGTTATTTCGCTGTTACAGCTATTTCCTAGAACCAACTCCAGTTCAATTACACCCTTGACATCAACAGGCAAGCTGGCAACTTAATCCTACAGGAACGCGAAGGGGCAATAACCTGAAGCAACAATTGCGTGACGCCCGGTGACAATAAACCGCTGCGGTGTGCCTCCAAAATACTGTCGACCGTTCGCTGTTTGCTTCGGAATGTGGGTAACACCGGAACTACGCCGGAATAAAGCGCGAGTCACAGTGAAGTGGGTACTGAGTGAGAGCGAGTCCACGCGAGTCCGCGATGTGTCATCGTATTTAGTACGAAACAAAGAAATGACTCCATCCGTAGAGAAAATATGCATGAATCTGCATGTACCAATTATTAATGACATAATCGTCTTCGTTTAAATATATCTAAATAGGTATATGAAAGTCAAAAGTGAGTGACTGACTGACATAGTGATTTATCAACGCACAGCCCAAACCACTGGACGGATCGGGCTGAAGTAGAGGGCGTGGGCATGCAGGAGGCATGCAGGTAGATGTTATGACGTAAGCATCCGCTAAGAAAGGATTTTGATCAATTCTACTCTCAAAGGGATAAAATAGGGGACGAAACTCTATTCCATGCGGACGAAGTCGCGGGCACAGCTAGTTAGTATATAAGTTGTCACTTTGATTGTGTGTTTTTGTATTTTATTAATTCACAGATCCGCTCTTTACTGAATAAAAAAGTCAGACGTCATCATTTTTGTTTTATTGAGATTCTAAAATAAGTTTATTCACTTGTATAATATACCTTCCTGTCCTATAATATACGTAGGTAGGTACGTAGCTATCACGTTTAATGTCGAAGGTACGAATTTGTCCGATGGTTCATTCATTTGGTTGATATGTTGCCATCTAAGCCCGAGGGTCGTGGTTATTAGATATTCCATTATTTTGATATTCTTTTCAGAGTTTGGTAAAATTTGTTATTTGGCTATTTAGTAAAAAGTATTTTCATAATTATTTGAAATTATTTACAACAAAGTGCTTGAGTAACTAACTCATGCACTTGATCAATTAACAAACCTCAGAATTACTCGTAAAACACAAATGCTTAGCACATCTTTGTTTGTTTTAGGTGGGAACCACAACTGGCGCTGACTTGCGACTTCGCCCAGGGTTAGTCATAAAATTAAAGTAATTCTATAAGACTGTTGACTCGCTCTAACTCGCGACTGAGTGTCACTCGCGTTTACTGTAATTCATGCTTTAACTTTAATTTTACTTGCGCTATTACAAACTACCTGCGTGTGCGTTGATTACAAAAGGGACTTTAGGTCTTCAACGGAATTGCTCAGTTTTCACTTAATTCAGTTCGTAATTAAGCAGGGTGAAACTATGGAGTGAAACTATGCGTGGGGTTGACCTCCAATTAAAGATATACTTACAGTTCGATGGTGACACTTGATGACGTAACTACTGGAAAACACTGTCTCATAATCTAAAAGTATATTTACATAATTCAATTACAAACACAAATTCAACCAGAGACTCCAGAGGGAGACGTCAAAGTAATAATCGGCGGGAACTCGATGATAGCTGTCAATGTCACCGTAACGTCAAACGTCAACTGTCAACGATAGTGCGGTGACTCCTGAACGTTGCGAAAAGTGCTGTAGTGGTTGATTATTCCCCTCTAACACTATATAGTAGAAACATTTGGTGTGATGGAACATCTTAAGTGTGATTGATGGCTATTGTTAATTTAATAATTCCGTCAAAACATAACCCAAATTGTTTTACACTTTTACACTTTAAAGCTTTCGATAATAATGTCTTAAAATTTAAATTGTTAATATAATTCCTATACAACCTTTAGCACAATCTTGTGACACAATCACCCTTTCTAATGCAAAGGGGCATGCCTTCAATTAAACCGTTTAGAGCGGCAATGTCACTTAATTTTCAGTTGGTTACTGTTATGGCAAACACCGAAGTTTGTTCGGGATCTAATTGAATAAGTTGGTATGTTTAGTTGTTTAATCCGTGTGCGATACTCATTAAGGAATGGATTTGATTATTTAAACATTTATGTGTACAGTTACCAGATTTAATAAAACGGAACACCCTTGATGTTTATAAGCAGTCCTTTCACTCTTATAACTTCCTGACTTCAAGCTATCACAGAGTAATTTCTTGACTGGAAAGTTCATTAACAAGTTTGAGGCCCGAAATGAAATTTGGACATCTTTAACCCATTACCGCCCACCGTACACAAGCAGGTACACCAATAAAAATAGCGATAGTTTTTGTAATTGGCAACAAATCGATTAAAAACTACTTTGACGGTAAAGACATAAGTACAGGTAAATAATTTAGATAAAATTTAACAAGTTGATATTTCTAATTTGTGAGGGTAAGTGGCTATTTATTCAGGGTTAAATTGAGAGCGCGAACTGGTAAGTAATTTAGTTATTATTTTTAAGTTAATAATGATCATACATAACAATACTTTTCTAAAACAATAGTTGATATACTATTTTATCTAATAAGTAACCAAAACCCAATGTAAAGTATTTAATTTACAAAAAAAATATGTTTTTCTTCTACTGTACCTGAGCAGGTACAATGGGCAGATGTATATTATTATTTATTTTTATTTCAGGTATAAGTATTTCATCAAAATGACCCGCAGACTCAGCTTTTCAGTATAAAAACATTATATTCAATGAGGGTTTCCTGAAAAAATTAAATCTACCAGATTCCACCACATAGGCAGCAGCCGTCCAGTAGGTTCGAATGTAACGTAATTTGTTCATTTTGTCATGGCACTGACATTTACATGGCAACTGACCAATCACATGATAGCCGGACCGCAAGGCTACATGACACCATCTATCGGATATTTCATTTTGAAACACCCTCATTAGAAGAGGCAGTTAATTATGTCATTGCTGCAGAAGATAATGATATTGATTACTACTTTCTTATTGTGCCACTAGAATCTGATGCAATAATTAACGAAGAGGTGGGTTCCAAAGATGATCTTGTGACACAGGTACTGCTGAGGGATGTTTCAGGGACTGTAGAAGTAGTACAATGTGGAAGAGAACTCTCGGACGGTGATAGCAGTGATTATGAGCCGTTATCGACATTTACGTCGACTTTCCCGATAAAAACCCCTTCGAATGTCTGGCTTCAGTCACAGATAACCCTGTTTGGCTAAAAACCTTACCAATTAACTCTATGACGCATAATATAAGTAATGCCATTGTAGTATGGTTGAATAAATCTGTATACTGATATAAAAGGATGCATGCTAATGATGCTCTTCGAGTAGCTTTTCGACAAGCAAGCTTGCGATTTGATAGTCGAACAGAGTCTTTTGTATGTAGGTCAAAATAATAGGCATGATATGGTAGTTTCGGATGTTTGGCGTTTGTATACTATTTCTTGAAAGAAAAAAGATTCTGCATTTATGGCTTAGTGTCGAACAAAACCTTCAGGAAACCGTTCTTCATCGAGCTAGGAAGTGGATATTGATCGTTAAAATAATGGCCATGGCCCGAAAGGACCACAAATCCACTAAGATGCGTCATATGCCCCAATAATGTGCGTTGGAGTTGTCAAAAATACTCAAAAGCCCTTTGTGTGGTAATACCAAGTTTCGGCATTTCACACTTGATCTGCCCATTGTACACGCTTGGGTACACCCCTATAACTTGCTGAAAATAACTTTTTTCAGATTTTTTTAAATCGTATCCTTCTTATTTGATGTCTTTTATTACATAAGTAAAGCAAAAACTTTAAAAATATTCTTAGTTTTATTTTGGGCGTTAATGGGTTAAAGCTAACAAGTTGCGTTCCAAAAGAAATTTAAGTCTTAGTACCTTAACTACTAGAAATGGTATCGCCAGTTTTAAACCAAGATCATAATGATGGAATCATTTCGGTCAGCTGTACTCGTAGTTAGTTATATATTTTGCCAAAGTATAAGTATGTCTTATTATTGCATCGAAACTAGTGCGTTTATTAAGTGCTCATACACAAAACTTGTTTTTTGTTCCTGTAACATAAGTGTCCCTTTTTATGATCCATATTACCTGATATACACAACGAATTAGGTTTTTTTTGCTCCACCTGATGGTAAGCTGTCGTGAGTCCAAATGTTAGGTCTACAGGCACAATAGGACAAGACAAACCCACCGCGTCTGTCTTCACCCTCAAGGCCCACAGAGATGCCGTTTCACGCCCCGCCTGATGAACCCAGGCTTGTAAGAATAAGGAACCATGAGCTGAAAGGGCATTTCATGACTTAATGGCACGGGGCAGGAACGAGAAACTTAACCTCTTTTGTTTATGTGTTACTGTCTGTGTATAATTAATTGTAGGCTAATAGATTTTTTGTCTTTCTTTCTTGGTGCGCGTGCACTATTGTCTGAATGGTATGCGGATGACAACCCTGTCCAGCACGTGTTGTTCGGGAGAGGAAAGGAGATGATGGGATTAGTGAGAATAACTTTTCGGAGCATTCCCCATTATAGAGACGGTAGAGAACACTAAGACTGGCAATGTCTATACGTAGTTGTAGAGGAAGCGGTTCTCGGATCTTACGTATTGCAATTTTCTCTGTTGTAAATTCACATCGGGTCGCATTTTAGTTTTGTGTGCAAACCCTGATAGTACTTATCAAAGGCCTAGCTTAAAAGTATAAATCACCGCTATCGCCCAATACCTTTCGTCACATACGGTTCTATTCTGAAGCTGTCAGATCCAGATCTAATCGAGGCCGCAGCCATTCGCCGACCGTTTGAGTTATAGCCAGTAATGAACAACTAATGAGGGAGCGTTTATCCTTAGGAGGTTTCATTCCCTCTACGACGGACGTTATACGACACTGCCGTAATAAAATATAAGGAAAAACCACCCTCTTTCAACTTGTAATGTGACATGGGTGGATATTGCGTTGATATGGTCGGATAGTCTTTTTCCTGTTGCGAAAATAGGCCTATTTATAGTGTTAAGTTAATATTAAAGCTTTATGATATTTATTATTACCAAGTTTATTTTTATTTATAGTTACCAAGACGAATAAAACGCTAATAGTAAGTACAACGTCAATTATTATTAGGGTGGACCACAATGCGTCGATATGTCGACTATTATTCCCATTTTCAACAGATCGCTATATCAACGGAAAGGAGGTGTCATCATCATCATCATCATCCTATTACAGTCCACTGCTGGACATAGGCCTCTCCAGTTGTTCGTTACTTAGAGCAAACATCTGGAGGATATACCCATAATCGCCACGCTTGGCAGGCGGGTTGGCGATCGCAGGGCGTAGCTTCTTGCTCCGGTGACGCTGCTGCCCGTCACCGGTCTTTAGTATTTAGCTACGCCTTCAATTGTGATGGTTATACCGCCACCAGTCGGTTGCCAGCGCCTCGTTTGTTATTCGGCAGGATGCACCACGGGCAGGTGAGGTTGGCTTAGAGCGAAAAGATGATAGGCCGCTCCCTTACATCACGGAAAGGAGGTGTGTACACAAAAAAAACACATAGGAAATAGAGTAAGAAATTGAAGTTTAGGAGAAGAGAGGCGTTGAACGAGAGGTGCCGCGTGTCACGGTTGGTCGGCAAAAACGCAAAAACGCCATACTTCACCGCATGTTTGTGTTTTGAGCCTAAACAATACCTTGCCTTGCATTTTCTTCTTAACGATGTCTAGAGCAAGAGACTCATTTCAAAGTAGGGAAATCATAAGAGCGATGTTGACTGCTTACCATCAGACACCACATTTGCTCAGGATGCTGCCTCTTGCTTAGAAAAGAAAAACAAAAAATTATATGTAGGAACTAATCACCGCTATCGCAAGTCCCATAGACTCGCGCAGTACATTTCACCTCCACTTTCATAGTGCGTACGGCCAAACTGTATCCTCCCTGCCGACCTCTTTGTTCGCTGAGAAATATTATAATCTATTGGCGTTCAAGGTGCAAGTGAACTGTACATAACTCAGGTGTCTCCCGTACCTAGGGCCCTGGTGTATGCGTAAAGGCATTGCGCGCTCCATCGTAGAGCCTACATAATAGTTTAATGTCAAGCGCAAACCCATATTGAATAGGAACGTCATCTGTTCTTCAATTAGATTTAGAAATTATTATGGAATTAATAACAAATTAAATATTATTTAGATGGGAAAAGGGGCTTTAGTCTCTTTTAGTTCCTATACTTCATGATGTTGTTAATACATATTGCTTTTCTATCTAAAATTACATTTATAAACCTTTGTAATAGCATTGACGCCTAATAAATATATCATAATAATACATTCCCGTTATTCCTATCAATAACGTTAAATGGCTATTACCAAACATTAATGAATATTCGATCAGATGAAAACTATTTCGGAATTTATTGCTCATTAATGTTGATGCGTTGTTTCCGATAAGTGTTTTTGGAACAGAGATAATTAACAATTTTGACGATTAGCTTCGTTCAGTAGTGATGAATGAACGCTGCCTGCAGTAGTCGCGGGATTGATTGCAGCAATCATCATCATCTTCATCATCATCAGCCTATTGCAGTCCACTGCTGGACTGGCCCTCTCCTGCCACTTAGGGCAAACATCTGGAGGATATACCCATAATCGCCACGCAGAGCAGGCGGGTTGGCGATCGCAGGGCGTAGCTTCTCGCTCCGGTGACGCTGCTGCCCGTCATCGGTCTGTGGTATTTAGCTTCGTCTTCAAGTGTGATGGTTATACCGCCACCAGTGGTTGCCAGCGCCTCGTTATTCGGCAGGATGCACCACGGGCAGGTGAGGTTGGCTTGGAGCGAAATGATGATAAGCCGCTCCCTTACATCCCGTCCGATGCCTGCAAAATACAAACATTTGTGTGTATAAACATGTCTATTTATGGGCTCAGAAAGCAGAATTCACTACCAAATGAGTCAATTTCAGTCAAACAAAGCGAATTTTTGACAGAGTTATACTTCTAGGATAATCTGGCAGGGCTTAGGTAAGTTGCCATTCTGCAATTTAGCACAGGTATGACGAGTGGGCGGAGAACATTGGGAGAGGTCTACGTCCAGCAGTGGACTGTTATAGGCTGAAGATTTAGTATGACTGCTATGCTTACCAAAAAGTGTTTATTACAAGAAAAGGCCAAAAAAATATCAAAACTGCCCGATTCTCAGCAATAACTTATATTATTTGAGGGGTTTTAAAGGTACCAATCCGGTTTTTATACGCTCACTAAATAATCCTACCAACCGTCCGTCATACGACCAGCAATAAAATCATGGGCCGCAGGTGAAATTACCAACGCATTTTCAGTTCCCCCTTTATACACAATCGTTTGATGTTCCTCGAATTACCCATTCTGGAATAGGACGCCATCTCAAGTGAGGTTGCGTTTAATGATACCGCTTGTGATTTTTACGAGGAGCTGTGGTTCATTAACGATGCTTAAACTAAGATTGGTAGATAGGACTCTCGTCTTTATTTACTACTAGCTGTGCCCGCGACTTCGTCCGCGTGAAATAGATTTTATCCCCTTGGGGGTAGAATTGATCAAAATCCTTTCTTAGCGGATGCCTACGCCATAACATCTACCTGCATGCCAAATTTCAGCCCGATCCGTCCAGTGGTTTGGGCTGGGCTGTGCGTTGATAGATCACTATGTCAGTCAGTGAGTCACCTTTGAATTAGATATATTTAGATTGGATGAATGAAAGTTCCAACTAGGAATATTATCAGGTGATTATGAGGAGAGAAAAACCCAGTGACAACTTTCAGACTGACCCTATATTCAAACCCTTCTTAAGATGCGTTTCTACAGGAGCGGAGATGCCGAAGCTATCAAAAATTTGCCAGTAATTTTGTTCTACTGAAGTATAACGGAGATTACTTATATAGATAGATAGATATTCTTTACTGCACAATATTCAAACAATTTATAGCAAAAGGAAATGATGATATACGTTGGATTCGAACAATAGCATTGGTAAATTTATGCTAACCCTGTGCAGCCCTAATCACTTTTCAAAAACTAACCAAAAAGATTTGAATACAGAGTCAGTGTTGTAACTAAGTTTTTCTGGCCAAAGATTACATAATAAATAAATATCAGACAACATCACATACATTGCTCAGATCCCAAAGTAAGTAGGTAGCTTAAGCACTTGTGTTATGGGTATCAGAACAACGAATGTACCACAAATAAATACTTAAATACAAATATAAACACCCAGACACTGAACAAACACAAGTGTCCATCACACGAATGTTTGTTCCGGGTGGGAATCGAACCCACGACCCTTGGTTCAGAAGGCAGGGGTCACTACCAATTGAGCCACTGAACCAGTCGACCAATAATGGCCTAACATCACTAAACCAACTAGGCAGCCAAATGCATCAAGATATAATTTTATTAATAATAAGCCATTCTGTTCATCATGAACAAAATGGAAAATACCTATCTAATAAAGTATTATCCGCACAAAGATAAATATTCTTTTCAAGGTTTTTTTATCATTACAATAGACATTCTATTGTATAGCAACGAAGAATTTCCACGAAACCTCATAAATAAGATACCTAACAACTAGGTATAAACAGATTCCGATTACCTTTGAGATCCTTGAAGACCTAGTTAGAATTTCCTATGAAGTTCCAATTATAGCGAAAATGTACATACACACAACATTTATGTGTTTCGCAAAATTACTTATAGAAGAATACACGGCGAAATACAGTACCTTAAAAATACCTAAAACTAGAATAAATCCAACAATTAAGTACCTACTACCTCACTTATCCAAATCTCATTCTTTGTCACATAATTTATTTGTCTACGAATTGTTTTTGAACGTACATCAAGTGAAGTACGTAGAGGTCAGTAATCAATATTTTTCTTTTTTTTTTATAGTAGCTCGATATAATGGCTTCCCTACGCCTGATGGAAAGCGAAAGAGAAGCCCAAGTCACTTAGACAACGGTCAAGAAGCTGGTCAGTTATCTGTCAGTTGCCACCGCCATGCCGGTCAACCATTTTTTTTAAAGAGGAGAATGCATTAGGCACCGTCATACCACCTCCGGGGGGAAGTGACATGGTGTGTGGGACTCACACCTCCCGAAATGGTATACCGACTAAACCCCCCTGTGTCGTCAGTGGGCAGCAAGTTGCAGGGACACGGGCAACGCTGAAGCATACCGCCGCATCCCTGCATGCCCTGGCCAGGCGCAGATGACAAGCGGCCAGCACTCCTGGTCCGGGGAGGGCAAATACCCCTACCTCGGGCTTCCGGGGAGCAATAGGGTGCTCCCCAGGATGCCGGTCAACCAAGCTCAACTCACCTCACTCAGCCCTATAAGAATACATCTCATAATAATAACGAAAAGGCGGACGAAATCCGCTTTTAATGTGAAATTTCAAAAAGCAGAGTAAATTTTTCACGAATTTACATACAGCAGAGAGTTTAAATCCTAGCTTAATGTAGCCACCGAAACTTCACAGTTTCAAAACTGGACGGTGTAAACTGTAAACGTCATAGCGGCAAATTTTATTCATACACAACTTTTCATTATTCAAACTTTATCTCACCGTTACCGTCAAAAAACTCCACTAAACGCTACGTGAGTTGCCAGGAACGAGTGGAAAACTACGAAAATGAATAATTTAACCAAATGTTGAATACCATTTTTGTGTTGACATTGAGTAGAATTTCTTTGTTCCCAACCTATCATTGATGATAAATGTATATAGTACGAGTATATGTTGAACTTGGTTGCTCTCTGTTATAAGTAAATAGTGTCATAATGTGGAATATAATATATTTTTGCCTATATATGACTGGCTCGATGGCTCATTTGGTAGTGACCTCTGCCTTCTGAACCGAGGTTCGTGGAGTCGATCCCCGCACAGTACAAACATTTGTGTGCATAAACATGTCTGTTTGTATTGTTCTGGGAGTTTAATATGTATAATGTATTTATTTACCAAATAAATCTATCTAAGTAAGTTTATCAGTTTCACTAGTAGGTACCCATAATACAGGCTTCGGCTTAGCTTAATTTATTTATTTTTATTTTTTTATGCTGATAATAAAGAATCTCTTCCTAGTAAATTTCTATCTATGTACATTATATTACATCCAAGCAGCGAACCAAGTAAGCAAGTACATAGGGGATATTATAACCTTAAGGGTGCCCCTAACACAGGTAGTCTCTGTTTTTTCAAGGGGGGTTAAAGAAATTAATACACCACAGTATGATAATGTTTTAAAACTATACCTTACTTTACTCCACTGGCTTACAACTAGCATGTATCATCTCTGCTGCTAAGTGTACACTAAACAACAAGTCTCGCCACTTACTCCCCAATGGAATTAAAAATGCAAACGAAACGCGACGCAATGAAAGGCCGCCCGCGTCGGGAAAGTTTCTTTATATCCAGTTATTATGCGTCATGCTGAGCAATTTACGAGCCAAGTCGACAACTCGACAGCTGCGCCGCACTCCGCGGGTGTTACAGCCTAGGTCCGACCTTGGATGTTACTTACTTACACTTCGGAATTCGAATGGCGGCATGACGATTCTCTGGAAAGTTAGAAGATCGGAATAACGTTATGCTCGGATTGGGACATTCTGTATTTGAATGGGCCACACGCAGGCCATTTTGAGATAAAAAAATACCAACCTCAAGATTTGTTATAATTAATTAAATCATGAACTACTCAAATAAGGTGCTCTTCGATTCTACATAATGCTAAATGGTTAAAGTTCTTTTTTGTACTGTCGTTTACACCAAGAGGAAAGCTTTCGATGAAAATGCAGAAATCACTTTTTAAGATAGCAGATTGTGAAAAATGTTGTGTGTTGTTGTTTCAATAAACGCAATATTGACTTTTTGATCTTCTACCTAAGAGTTAATATGATGAAAAATTAACAAAAAAAAAGTTTCTTGCCAGTCCTTCTCGATAGAATACTGCATTCCTAACTCTTAGTATTGCTATATGCTTGCAAATAGAGTGCTATTTGCTACTTACAAGAGAATTTAGCATAATGTTGACTTCAAAAAATAATAATGTAACGAATTAAACAGTATTGTACATAACCTTAATGTTTATGTGTTATATCACCAACAAAAGTACTTTTATATTCTATTGTTAGCATTTACTCAGAAGCAGCGTAAGAGGACGAAATTGGCGCAAAGTAAGCAACTAATTCGCGACACCGCAAATTGGCATCATTTCCTCAAACGACCAGGGGCGTCCGTCTGTTTTTTCTAGGTTATAAGGATATATATATGGAACGTTTACACCATCAGACTGTAATATTAACACTCGCCATCATCATCATCCTATCGCAGTCCACTGCTGGACACAGCCCTATACAGTTGTTCGCCACTTTGGACAAACACCTTTTTTTTTTAAGCCGGGGAAAATGCTTTTGCGCATTCCCGCCATTCGGGGGAACGACAGGATATGTGGGACTCACGCCGCTCTCAAAAACGGAAGATTGGCACCCTGCCTTAGGATGGTAGGAGGCAGAGAATACCCACTAAAAACCCCGGCCCCTCCGTCAAGCACCTTTAGGGTGGTGTCACGGGGCCTGGAATGGTCTAGAACTGCCGCAACACCACTAGCCCTGCCCTAGGCTGGCCAGACAAACCCCCCTCTTAGGGGGGAGCGACGGGAGCGGCCCAGAGGGCCAGCCCGCTCTCGTCCGACATAGACGAGGCCCGATGCGAGGCGGATGGAGGTACCCCCGCACCAACCATCCGCCGGGCCCCGTCAGGAGGCTGCAAGCGGTCGAACATCCGCCGGTTACGCCCCCTTCTACGACTTGGACAAACACCTGGAGGCCTTACCCTTTATCGCCACGCTGGGCAGGTGATTTGGCGATTGCAGGACGTAGCTCCTCTCTGCGCTGACACTGCTGCTCGTCATCGGTCTGGTATTTAGCTACGCCTTCAACGTGATGGTTATAACGCCACCAGATGGAACCCTACGCCTGATGGAAAGCGAAAGAGAAGCCCGAGTCACTGTGACAACGCGCAAGAACCCTGATTCCCCACAAGCTCCGGAAACCCTACCGAACGGCAAAAACACGACCCGGAGGTCATTTGGCTGCGGTATTCTATAGTCCTTCCCCGGCGGCTCAATTCGAGGGAAGATTCGCTATACCCCACCTCTCGTACAATTTGTGTAGTTTTCTAAGGGGCAGTCATTTATTTTCGCCATAATAGAAAGCAGAACACATTTTTATTTAACGTACTGCACTGAAGCGAAAATTCATTGTGGTTCTCCGGTCAGGCGGCCGAGGATAATACGCTTAGAGTTAGCCAGCGGTTTACAGCAAAGAGTATTTAAGCTATGACCTCACTGTGTAAAAAGCTTATACGCTTCGCCTAGAAACGGTGATTTATTCGAAATAGGTTTATATGGAGATGAACATAATGGTATTATGGTTATTCTTAAAAATACAATTGAAATAAGCTCTATCTGGCCATACGTCTACTCAGTTGTAGGTATATCATGGATTTTTTTATTTATTCGTCGTAATCGTTATTGCACATAAAACAGTGTACTTGTGATCAGTCACTACTGGACGTAAGCCTCTTCAGTTATTTGCCCTTAATTTAATCTATATTCTTCTGGAATCCTGCACTTGCCAGCCTTCAAGCGTAAATCGTCACTCCGTCAATCGTTTCCGAGAAGCGATATCACCTCTAAAACTGTTTTGCCATAAAGGTTGTCGGTTCTGTAGCTAATAAGAGAGGCAGGGAATAGCGAATCTCCGCTCGAATTGAGCCGCCCGTCGGGGAAAGGACCTCCACCCTATAGAATACCGCAGCCAAATTACCTCCAGGTCGTGTTTCTGCTGGTGAGTAGGGTTTCCGGAGCTCGTGGGGGGTTAGGGTTAGGCTGGCATGGTGGTGGCAACTGACAGGTAACTGACCAGTACTTGCCCGTTGTCACAGCGACTTGGGCTTCTCTTTCGCTTTCCTTCAAGAATAGGGAAGCCATTATGTTGAGCGACTATTAAAAAAAGTGTGTTAAGAAAGTCGGTACATACTTAAAAGATATAGGGACTGAAGTTGCAGACTTTACGACCCCGATGAGTCTTCCACCAGTCATCAGAATCCTTGTCTTAACATTTCGTGGCATAGGCAGTTGGAGACCGTAATTTCTGAAGTTTTACTAGCGAGGTAAGGCCCACTTGCGTGAACAAAGCACGTTCACACCTTTATCACGGACTAACAGGTGTTTTATCGCTCAACACGTTTTATATTTTTTTTCTCAAGGGAAATCCTGAAAGGGTTTTGGCCAGTGTTATTAGGCTGAATTCATACCAAAGTAAAACGCCTTCTATCACTGTCACCCTCTCTAAAGGTATAAGATAAGGTACACTGAACTATAGAGTATCCTCTCTCCAGAGTATGTCTCACCTGGTCTGCTGTCCCACGAGTGGAGGGACCTGCTCGCTCGCCGAGCTAATGACCGTGACTGGGAGTGCGGTTGGGGTGGCGGAACACTGGGCACAACGTGTTTAATTATCGATTTGCCATCTAAACGCAAAGAAGAAGACTGAACCATATAAACTTATTTATAAGGTAACTACGATTGGGCACTGTGTAAAAGGTCACAACCCAGATTTCTATCCTGATCAATTTTTCTAAATGGACGTAGTTAGAGGCTGATTTTTGTTCTAAGTGGGGTTTGGGTGTTCTCCTAGAACAATGCAGTTTTGGGCAGACCGTTTCTTAAACCATTTTCAGGCTGAAATCGAACCTGGAACCTTCTGTTGTTCCAGAATTCAGGTACTTTGTATAACAAATGTCACATGTCAAATCTAGGTAATGTTAGTACTCGTATTACAGTGAAGTTCACGCTTGTACCTGTGTCAAATCGAATTGGTCGATTATTCCACAAATCACTTGCCCTAACCTACCTATGACATGTTAATCCTTCTACAAGTAAGGTACGTGTAGGTGCACCTCACGCTACTCATATCATAGACATAATAATAAATATATTAAAGTATGGACCGATGATGACGACCGATTATGGGTATATCCTCCAGATGATTGCCATACCACTATAACCATCATAATTGAAGGCGTAGCTAAATACGACAGGCCGATGACGGGTAGCAGCGTCACCGGAGCGAGAAGCTACGTCCTGCGATCGCCAACCCGCCTACCCAGCGTGGCGATTATGGGCATATCCTCCAGATGTTTGCCCTGAGTGGCGAGCAACTGGAGAGGCCTATGTCCAGCAGTGGACTGCAATAGGCTGGTGATGAATAACCTTCTCGATGCCCTTGATAAAATACAGCAAAGGGTTTCTTGAGTCGAAGACGAAAAAGTTACAGAATCGAAGCATTATACGGTATTATAGAGAAATAGCCATTTATCCAACAGCAATGCACCGTTAGCGTGTCCCGTCGTCTCGTCTAAACCAGTCATAAAGGTGACATCGCCAATTTCCTGCGTGACGACCGGTGCGTCCGCGGACGCTTCACGCAATATCCGCCGCGGGAACCGAGCGATGATTCGCCAAATAGCTGTTTGTGTTAGTAATCTCCGTATTTATAGCGCAGAGAATAAATGTGCCAGGACATGTCGTAGCTAAATACTGCAGGCCTATGACGGGCAGCCAACAGTCTTTCCTGTTTATAATCTTAGTTTATATCTTCAGATGTAGAATAATATTTATCATAATAATTACAAACGGTTATATTTTTTAAGTGACTCCGACAACCATAACATAAGCGAATTAAATACTTTAGGACCTGGTCAATATGTCATACACTATTATACAATTGTGATACATTTGTTTAAAAAATAACCCCATGAAGGTTTGTTAAAGGATGCTTCTCTGCTTGTAATTGCTACCACAAAAAATCTTTTGTAACCTTCGACCGCTGCTAACGTTTGGTTGGCTGCAGTTATTTACTGGGAAAGCTGCAAGAGATTACGAATGTAATTAAAATGTTCATGCGACTCAACGGTCCTTATTTTAAATATTTCATGCAACGAATACTTATGTTGTTAAAAGATGAGCACATAAACTTCTGATGTTCTTGTGGGTTCATTAGTAAGTTTAATAAATATTAATACTAACGAACGACGCTTCGCTTCGCTTCGAGTATTTAAAAAATCACATTAGAACTTCCAGACTGCGTGAGATCACGGTTGTGGCAGCATAGCCAAAACTCCAAGCTATATGTAGGTAAATCATCTTTTTTTATATAAAAAGAGCGTCCAGGATGACTTCACTCCACCTCATATCTATATCTCCATAGCTACCTCATGAGGTACTTGCAATATCGAGGGTTCAGGTGACTGGGACCACTTTCACAGAAGACGACCAAAGGAATATCAGGAAACAGGCAACAAACTGTCAAGCCACACAACATTAACTATAATAATAAAGAAATCGCAGTAAGAACCTTAGACTTGGCACGACTTTGTCTAGGTTTCAATACTTTTTAGAAATAAACAAGCTCAATCGAGAGTTGACTAGTATTTTACAGAACGCTTTTGGTGGGATGTTTGTGGTGAAAATTATTCAGCTGCCCGATTCGGATAGATATTGCATCTATCCTATCTATCAAGAAGAACTTTCAAATACCTCGATCGTTACACTATTTACCGTTGATGATGAATATCTCTCTCGAATAAAGGTCATGTTTCTTATTAAAGGGCTGCCACCCTTAAAAATACTGACCTTGCTTACGTTTAATAAATATTTAAAACCTTAATTATACCTACGAGACGCATTACTAACTCTAAAGAATAATCTTACCGCGATGATTAATTCAGTCCGATATTCGCGGCTCTGAATAAAGCAACGCAGAATTAACCATTAGGAATTATTCCTTTTAATCTGTATTAATCTTAGGGAAACCGCAAAAAATATGGGTGATCATAATAAATGACCCTGCCCAAATGAGAGAAGCAACTTTATTCACTTAGGTTTTTTAATAAGAGGGTCGGATGATTCTTTGAAGTAAGGTTATAAATTTAATATAATTGTTGAAAAAGAAAAATGCCTTAATACACCGTTATTTTAAGATAATCTCGACCTTGTGGCCGAGTATACTCGTAATTATGTTAACAGGACACTTTAAGCGGGTCACATTATGTATATGATTCTTATTTTGTTAACAATCTGATGTATTCGAATGCATTTTACTTTTATTTTACATAACGCAAGCAATTGTATTGACAGATAAATAAATTGTTCTCGATTGAAATAAATTACCCACAATGAAAGTATACTAAGTGAATATTATGATTGCAAATTTTATTCAATCAGAATATTTAAATAAAATACCATTCCGCGAAATCCTTTGCGCAGCAAAATGCATTCAAATATTTTGTGTATGTTTAACAATTTTAGGTAAAAAGTAACGAGATTAATATAGTCATTTTAAAGAAGTAGATTTGACTGATGATAATAATAAAAACATTAGCAATATACAGGCTTTTATTTACATACTAGACCTAGCCTGGAACATTTTTTTCCCGGTGACGTAATTTCCCATATTACTTTTGTATCCATTTTCGTAAGATCTTAAACGGGAATCGAATTTAAAACCTTCGGATCATAGGGTGCGGTAACTGCTTAACATCAGGCGGGCCATAAGCTTGTTTGTCACCCAAGTGGTATAAAAAAAAATCACCCTTGTTAGGTTTTTTAAGACAGATGGGTCCAAATTACTGGTAAAGGTTACCTGATGTAAGCACTATTAAAGGAATAACAAGTGCATTAGCGGCATTTGAATGTCGCTTCTTGAGGTCTTCTCGGTTTGCTATTAGGTTGACCATAGATTATCTGTTTCTTATCCATTTGTATCTTTTATTTTTCACCATCAGCAATAAATAAATAAATATTAGACAATATCACATACATTGCTCCGATTCCAAAGTAAGCAGCTTAAGCACTTGTGTTATGGGTATCAGAACAACGAAGGTACCACAAATAAATACTTATGTACAAATATAAACACCCAGACACGGGACAAACACAAGTGTTCATCACACGAATGTTTGACCCGGGTGGGAATCGAACCCACGACCCTTGGTTCAGAAGGCAGGGGTCACTACCAATTGAGCCACCGAGCCAGTCAATGAAACAGATTATTTTCTCCTGTCTGATTTATTCCATCACCATTTTAAGAGAGGTCCGGGGAAGGACCTCCACGCTATAGAATAGCGCAGCCAAATGACCCCCGGGTCGTGTTTCTGCCGGTGAGTAGGGTTTTTGGAGCTCGTGGGGGGTTAGGCTTGGTCCGGCATGGCGGTGGCAACTGACAAGTAGCTGACCTACTTGCCCGTTGTCACAGCGACTTGGGCTTTTCTTTCGCTTTGCATCAGGCGTAGGGAAGCCATTATGTCGAGCTACTATAAAAAATAAATAAATCACTAAGTCGTAATCAGGTCAGGTCTGCGAGTCTATAACAAATAAGAAATTACAAGAAATACCATTTTGACGTTCAAATACTTTTCTTTTCATTGGTAACACAAAAGAACACGCGATAAAACGTTTATAATTTTTGTAAAGCTATAGCAAAATATACCGTTAAGGAACTTCTCAGTTCTTGGAAATTGTCTAATCGTTGATGGCTTCGAAGAAGTTTTGAGTATTTAATAGAACAGTTTACACTGAACTTAATAATGAAAGGAAGCTACAAAGGAATTTCCTGAAAAATTGCTTATTGATAACGCGATCAAAGCTTTTTATTAGGTAAGTTACCAACTTTGCACTCTGTGGGTTTGCCTAGGTTTGGGTAATCTCAGCCAAGATGTAGGTGGGTAAATGATTTTTTTTATAGTGGACTAGTTTGCAATATGGCTATCACTGTACCGTTTTGAGAACTAATTAATTTTCAAGAGCTGGATGCGAGAGGCCCGGGATCGATCGTAGTGACGAGTATTGGGAGAGGCCTATGTCCAGCAGTGGACTGATTGTCCGTTAAAGAATGAAGTCCGTTATTTTCTAAACTCGATATCCACGCGTGCGACGCCGCCGGCACAGCAACATCATACGACATATTTTTCGAGTGACGACGACGAATGCTCCCAATTTGTTTCATAATAATGCTCTGCGGCAATTAGCAGAGGTATTTAATACCGCCGGGCGTGGCGGAGTGAGGGCCCTCGTCACTCACTTGTCCCCGGCAGTGCCGACCTGCATTAGCATGCAAATTGATGGCTCTACGATTTATGGCCTTAAACTTTATTTTGGGTATTCGATTTTCCGTTATTTATTCGCTGTCTTTAAGGAAGCAATTATTTTTTTGATTCTTTCGTTTTTGCTGGCGAAAAGGGTATTTTATATTGATAGATAAAAACCTTCAACGGTCTTAGGAGTGGGCGTTGGCTTATTTTAAATGTATTTTCTTTTTTTTTTTTTATAGTGGCTCGACATAATGGCTTCCCTACGCCTGATGGAAAGCGAAAGAGAAGCCCAAGTCGCTGTGACAACGGGCTAGTAACTGGTCAGTTACCTGTCAGTTGCCACCGCCATGCCGACCCAACCCTAACCCCCCACGAGCTCCGGAAACCCTGCTCACCGGCAGAAACACGACCCAGAGGTCATTTGACTGCGGTATTCTATAGGGTGGAGGTCCTTCCCCGGACGGGCGGCTCAATTCGAGCGAAGATTCGCTATGCCCTACCTCTCTAAAAATTTATATATAGGTTTTTATATATAGGACGGACGTGAAGACATGATGCGATATTATTATTTAAATACTTTTTGACTCATTCCCATATTAAACAGTTTGATATGTAATATATACTTTTACACGTATTTGAGTGTTACGTACAAAATAATTATTTCATTTAACAAACATGTGTCATTTAATACAAAGGTGTTAAGTAGACTTCACATTTCAGTAGTGTAGCCAGTTGAAGACAAATAATACTCACTAAATACAGTAGTGACAATACATAATATATCCTCGTTTCCCAGGCAAGTAAACCATTACCATAGCTGCCAGTGGTAAGACTGCCTACATTGTACCTACTATATTACGTATCCTAGAATCTTTCCCACAAAAATGATACAATGTGAATATAATCTATCATTATGTTTATTATATTCACATTGTATTTTAGCTTTGTCTTTCAGTCACACAGTTTGACATTCAGTGATGAAAATATTGAATAATCAAGCGCCTAACTCATTATTCAAATCAGATTAAATGGAGTGCTGAATCGTTCATTACCAACCACCGTTTATGAACTTGTAAAATTTAAGTTGAGTTACGAATTAACTCTGTTCATCCGAATAACTTTGAAAAAAAAATCGCCATTCAAATTACGAATTATCACCCCGCGGCTACATTCACGGGCAGTCTACACAAAATCCGTCGGCACAATACCCGCTGATTTCGCATTAAAACTCTAAAACTTTCGGACCGCCAAAACGTAGGTAATTTATTACTGAGCCCGCTACAAAGCGATGAAATATAAATGAACAAAATTGTGAAGTTGTGAGCATCACTGGGCCGGATCACGCTGAAAGGGTTTAAGTGTTTCCCGCGAAAGCGTTTTAGCGCTCGGATAATGTGTGCCCGTGAGCCCGCCGTGTAACTTTGCGTAAACTTCTTTGTGTTAAATACCGTCGTTCTTTTATAAATTACACGCGCTAAAGCGTGGTCACCTGTTTATTAATTGCTGCGTGATTAAACAACTCTGGGGTATTTTATGAAATTACCTATGTACCTTTAGCTTAGAATATTTTTGTCAGTTTGATCGTGCCGATTTCCAATACTCGGTCTATGTAACCAGAAATAAGGATTTAGTCGCAGAATGTTCATAAAAAATGACTAATTTCCTGACTGATTGAGTGAAAGTACCTATCAGGAGCGCATAGATACCTACATAAGAAGTTTGTAGGTTGGGTGAACTAGCCTATCGTTGGTTCACATTTTTATAAACTAGCGACCCGCCCCTGCTTCGAACGGGTGCAATATGCATACATTAATTTTATTATACACATAAACCTTCCTTTTGAATCCCTCTGTCTATTAAAAAAAAGACATAAAAATTCATTCAAATTGCGTAGATTTAAAGATACATCTGTCCCTAACGGATAGATAAAAAAAAAATTAAACCGACTTCAAAAAAAACACAAACGACCAAAACTAAAAAGCGATAAATAACGTAAGTAATTCTATCCTTAATACATAATTATTTAAATATTACAATTATCACTTATTTTTGAAGTCGGTGCCAGCCTCTAGGTACCTAACGTAGACTGTAGTTGTATGACGCGCGCGGCCGGCAAATCCCCACGACAATATAGATATGTACATTTATTTGTTTGGCTGGCACCGACTTCAAAAATAAGTGATAATTGTAATCATCATCATCCTCCTAGCCTTTTTCCCGATTGTCTCAGGGTCGGCTTCCCAAACTGAGAGATTTTGGCGAGGGCTAAGCTTTTACACAGAGCGACTGCCATCAGACCTCCGCAACACTTAGGGTAAGCTATACCCATTCCCAGTTTAGGCGTCAGAGTTATCATCATCTCTGATATGATGTAACGACTGCTATCTGAGTTGGTAAAGATAGCACCCGGGACCAACAGCTTAACGTGCCTTCCGAAGCACGGAGGAAATCGGTGTCAAATTTTGGTCACCCATCATCGGATTGACCGCGCCAATGGTTGCTCAACATTTGCGATCATTGTTAAACGAACAAGACCGCGGCGCCACCGAGCTCCTCCTCAAGTGATAATTGTAATATTTAAATAATTATGTATTAAGGATAGAATTACTTACGTTATTTATCGCTCTTTAGTTTTGGTCGTTTGTGTTTTTTTGAAGTCCTTTTAATTTTTTTTTAAAAATAATTTTATTTCTCTATTTTTAGTTGCGTTAATGTGCTGTGACCTTGAATAAAGGCTAATTAATGTCCTTAAGAGTTTTACTTAGGAATGAAAAATTTTGTTTTAAGTCAAGTGAAGACTTTGCGATCTAGAATCAAGCAAATCACTTACCAAATCACCTGCCCTATTAGCCCTGCATAAGTACATACTACTACCTAGTTTCTATCGACCAAAATCAGTACTGTTCCCTAACTCCTAACCGTTAAGGAGTTCTGTGGCTTCATCATCAGCACCAGATGTTGACGCCCGGAAGCATATACCTGAGTAGAATATGATAACGTAACAAAAACACCATATGAGTATACAATTTTCGGTTGTTGCCCTCAATTTCTCCAGGATCCCATCATCAGATGGGGACTTGGTGATAATGGGACCACCTCGGAAGTGTCCTCTGTCGAACAAAAAAAAATTTTTGAAATCCATCCATAATTGACGGAATAATCGGTGAACATACATAAAAAAAAAAAAAAAAAATATTATACATACAGACGAATTGAGAACCTCCTCCTTTTTTCGAAGTCGGTCAAAAAGCGACTTTGTTTTAAATTATGAAGTGATATATTATACACACATCAGCTGCACTATAATATCTCCTAACTTAGGTTAATCAATCGACCTTAAATTAGTCAAGTGGCTAATATAAGTATATACTACGAATATTTATTTAATGATTTCTGGTAAGTACCAGAAATCATATTAATAAATATTCGTATTCATTAATTGGCCTGTATGATCGAAATTCGGCCAGCATAATATAATATCGTACCATACCCGTTTAATACTTAAAAGAATTTCGAATAAAGACAGCGCAGGCAATGTACCTAACAAGGTTAGGTATAGTGAAGAATATTATATTCAAGTAACTAGACACTGAATACCAAAGCCGAAACAAAATACTTTTTCATTTATAAAACACAAATATCTTTAAATGAAGTTTCTATGATAATCGTAAAACAACTCAACAAGAGAAGGGTCGAGAATCCTTGAAAGGGTTACAATTTTACTTCTAACACTGATCGGGCAGCGGTCAAACACTCCAACAAGAAGGAATGGATCGACTAAATGGATTTTCGTGTCATCCCCTTTGTGTTAAAAGAGCAGTGCAGTGAACTTAAAGCTGCGAGTACATCACTTTTAGGTCATGGTCAGTAAAATATAGAAGAGAGGTAGGGCATAGCGAATCTTCGCTCGAATTGAGCCGCCCGTCCGGGGAAGGACCTCCACCCTATAGAATACCGCAGCAAAATTACCTCCGGGTCGTGTTTCTGCCGGTGAATAGGGTTTCCGGAGCTCGTGGGGGTTAAGGTTGGGCCAGCATGGCGGTGGCAACTGACAGGTAACTGACCAGTGACTTGCCCGTTGTTACAGCGATAAGGGCTTCTCTTATTTAGGGATCTTTAGGGATTCCTCGAACTCTCGGGAATATTTAGGGATTCCTCGAACTCGTCAAATACTACGAGTTGTAGTATGTAATCTTCATGTGTTTGGTTAGATAGGTACATAAAACTAACCTCTGAATTGACTAAATGTGTGGTCAGCTTTTACCTACATGCGTCACAGTTAACCGAGTTTCATTACCAAATATTATTTTAGCTGTGCGATATTGGCTTTTGTTAGCAGAGATCTATAGAGTGATGAATAATGCAAGCGGGGATGGACCCTCAGTCGCTATGGTTACCGATTTATTCAGTATTCAAGGGCAAGTTTAGTACCTGCATTAGGACTGCTTATATCGACCAAAAGAGTTCTGTATTACCATAATAATATTTGGCATCACACCTAGATTATTTTTGTGTATCACAGCTAGATTTCATGGATTTGACTCTCAATATAGTGACTTAAAGACATTGGTGGCCTATTTTCATCGATAAAGCCTACGATTCTCTAAATAATACAAGACATGCTGGGCCACACAGTGCCATCTAGTCATAATATAAGCCAAAGCTTGTACTATAGGTATCTACTAAACAACTGATAAACTTACTTAATTTTTTTTTGCCTACATAAATACATATTATACAAAGCAGAATGTAGGTTTTAGCATGTAAGTACACAATGTTATTTAGCCCGTAATCTTTGTTGAGACGGTTTGAGCCTGATGACCTGAAACGGCATCAGTCTCATCACACAATATTATGTCAGAGTTTTATAACAGCCTGTATTAATGTACCCTGTGAGTACAAAAAAGCCCATTTCCTAAGTTGACCGGACTGGAAATCGAACCCGAAACCATTGCCATGCTATTGATGAGAACGCTTAGCTATTGCACTACCCAGACCGTCAAATAAGGTAACAGCAATAAGCTTCACTTTAGCTGCGAAGACAAGAACGAAATGCCCAATTTAAAATCCCTCCTGTAAAAAAATGATCAAAAGCCCATTCCAGCCGCGCTCACAGATAAAAATCTTATCCGTATCAAAATAGTATGTTTTGCTACACGTACAAATTTCGATTACGGTGCAAGGAGCGGAAAATTCCTGCGTCTGACTTCAGTTTCATATGCAGCTCGGCGTGGAGTAAACTCAGGTAATATAAATGTAAATTTCCTAAAAGAAATTTGTTGTTGCGGCGACACCGGTGGTGCGATGGAAGGGACATGCCGGGGAAAACATTGTACTCATTAATTTGACACCCTTTGTGGGGCTTGAAATATATTTTTGGAGGTTCAAGGTTGCGGGCGGTCTGTTTTCTTGTGGCTTTCATCAGATGAACGTTTGTGTTTTGTTATGGTTTTATATTAGGAAGACAGGAGACATTCGACAAGGGCAAATCACTACATAGTATATTATGTAGTGTACTATAACTCGTTACACAAAGTCGCTTTTGTTTATGTCTGTACCTATGTATGCTTATATCTTTAAAACTAAGCAACGGATTTTGTTGCGGTTTTTTTTAATAGATAGAAGGATTCAAAAGGAAGGTTTATGTGTATAATATTATATATATTCATATAGTATTACAGTCGTGCGAAGCCGGGGGGTAGCAAGTTAATACTATATACTAACTATAAAGTGACATGGGTAGGTAAATACAGCGGTAAACAAAACTGAGGCGTAACCTCTTTAAAAAAAATCTTAACTAGTACAAAAGTTTTAAAAAAAATATGACTGCATTGGCAATGGTTGATATTATTTTTGTGAAGTAACAATTGTAGCTAAATGTTGGTTGTTACAACGGAGCGACATCATAGTCTATGTTGATTGTTGACTAAGCTCCTTAAATAAAAAAAACATTGTAGCTACCTACCCAAGTCCGTGTGGTTTCCAGACACAAAATGGCAATATCAGGAAACGGGCAGCAGTGTTTCACCTGAGTACAAATAAAACCGGGGTACGAATACGAACCCACCTGCCAAGCGCGATGAATGAGGCAAATCCCTAAAATGACAACTGTAATTGGAGGAGGTCTATGTCCATCTGTGGAGTGTTTGCAGGCTCAAAATCAAAATAATCTTTATTCGGTTAGGTATCTTCAAGATTTTCTAAAAAACACTTACCTACAAATAGCTTTGACGATTACGACAAAGCAAAGTAGCATTCTACCGAGAAGAACCGGCAAGAAACTCGTGTAGCTGCTTTTTTCAACATAGTGCTTAGGTACAATATTATCATCACATGCTGATATTGTAAACATTATGTTGGAAAGAGCTGATGATAAAATGTTTTACAATGTACAGGTATATTAGGTATCTTTCCATATTGGGCATATTGTGGCACATAATTTTCGGAAATTCAGTCGAATTCGATTACTAAGCATGCTTCTTAACTGTTGATTGGTAAAGAAAAATAAGTTTTAGCTAAAATAATGTCTACTCGATCAATCTCAGTCTCAAATACAAAAGATTAGCCTTTTAGTAAAACAACTCACGTATTGTAAAGTTTTCTTTTAATTTTTAATTTCAGCCGTAGCGGCACAAACAAGAAGATACGACAAACTCATTTGCTTTCAATCTGGTAAAAATAAGCGTGGAAAATCGAACCTCATAAGGTGAAGTCGTCTGGAGGTTAGGTCAAAGTGAAAGCTTATGCGTTGTAAACAAATTAGAAACGGTTGTTCGTAATTTCGGTCGAAATTGGGCAATGGGCATTGTTTGATTGAGCACTGGTTAATAAGGAATAAACGTAGTTTCAAATACAGTATTCCATAGTTTTATTTTGTTTTTTCCAATAGAAGATAGCTTTAAGTATTGACTTATATACCTCTTACGTACCTACTCGTTCTTCAGATATTTATATTAAAACTGCCCAATAAGCATAAGGCTCAATTCGTACTGCAGGAGACACTGCACCGGCAAAATATCACAAACGATTTTCAATCTAAGTGATGACATAGTTGATAGTTATCTATACTTATAATAAATCTGTAGGGAGGTCAATTCTGCACATGAAATATATTTTCAAAATAACCATCAGGGGGTGATTAGTGATCGATACTGATGCCAAAAATGCAATCAGTAAAATTTTTGTCTGTCTGTCTGTATGTTCGTTATAGGAAAAAAAAACTACTAGACGGATTTTAACTAAACTTGGTACGATTATTCTTCATACTCCTGGGCTGGTTAGGTTATAGTATACTTTCATCACGCTAGGATCAATAGGAGCAGAGCAGTGACGGGAAGTGTAAGGAAAACAGGAGAAATTTTTATCTGCATGTTTGATCGCGCATCATGTGAAAACTACTGCATGGAATAGAATGCGGTTTTCACTAATGTATTGCTAGAGGTCTAACTTAAATGTAGACTCCAATTTATGGAAGTCCGTTATTTTCAAAACCCACGCGTGCGACGCTCCCGGCACAGCTAGTTTGAATATAAAGGAGGGGCTTCTCGCTCGTGTGACGCTGCTGCCGTCATCGGCTCGTGGTATTTAGTTATGCCTTTTGTGGTGGCTAGGTACACCTCCACCTGTCTGTTTCCAGAGTCTCGTTTTCTTTTCCGGCAATATGCACTTCAGGCAGATATCCGGATGACGTTCAAAAGATGCTCAAATGACGCCAGTGTGGAGTGTCGAACAGCTATTTTTAACAACACATTCGTAACGCGATTTTCATAGCTGTTGCTATGTATATAAATAGGAATAATGTATTGTTGTACCAATAAATGAATCTTGCGATTTGGTCACGTAACAGTCCCACAAAGCACCTGTTACACTTTACAACCATTGTTGTACCTCTTACTGATATTAAATTCCTTCTCTAATTCTCTGATTCCTCACATTTTGTGGAAAAGATTTCTCTAACGCGAATGTTGTGTGCCGAAGATGTAAATGTCAAGAGGGTCAATTTAGTGAGTAAGCTTTGTTGGATTGTTTCGGGTCTAGGTTAACAGGGTCATTTAGTATTCATAATTTAATTGGGCGCTGCATCTGATCATACGATTGTTACAGTGTTAGATGTAGCGTGTAGCATTTATTTTGAGATTGAATAGTCCAACGGCACCAAGACATCTTACTTATATAGCACATGGGCGAATCCTTACTCAGAACAAGTAGTTGGTAAAAATTGTCTGACACATTTTAATTTATTACTTTTTTTGAGAAAAACATCGACAACTTACACAAAATAAGATTACAAAATATCATACTACAGCGTTGTGTAATCCCCGATCTCAAACAATGTCATTAAATCAAACTTTAATACCGCCGCATAAGTTTCAGTTCGGAATAACTTGGCTTAGTAGAAACAGTTTGTGAGTCAGCCATTCAGGACAAAATTAATGGCAGTCTTAACTCGTTTAATTGTTTTACATAATTCGTTGAGTGGATCGCGAGGTACGACTAAGGTATAGTAGATATGGGTACATAATTGTTTGTTTGTGAACAATATATAACTACTTAGCTTTAAGGGGATGTAAGGGAGCGGCCTATCATCTTTTCGCTCCAAGCCAACCTCACCTGCCTGTGGTGCATCCTGCCGAATAGCAAACGAGGCGCTGGCAACCGACTGGTGGCGGTATAACCATCACAATTAATTAAAGGCTTAGCTAAATACCACAGACCGATGACGGGCAGCAGCGTCATCGGTGCGAGAAGCTACGGCCTGCGATCGCCAACCCGCCTGCCCAGCGTGGCGATTATGGGTATATCCTCCAGATGTTTGCCCTAAGTGGCGAACAACTGGAGAGGCCTATGTCCAGCAGTGGACTGCAATAGGCTGATGATGATGATGATAGCTTTAAGAAATACATACCTACCGCTAAATTACCAATGTTTTGGCTGACCTCATATTTAGTTACTGTACACTTTTATTTGTCGTACTGTAATATCATCATCAGCCTATTGCAGTCCACTGCTGACCACATAGGCGTTTCCAGTTGTTCTCTTATACTTAGGGCTAACATATACCAATAATCGCCATGCTGGGAAGGCGGGTTGGCGATTGCAGGGCGTAGCTTCTCGCTCTGGTGACGCTGCTGCCCGTCATCAGTCTGTGGTATTTAGGCACGCCTTCAATAGTGATGGTTATACCGCCACCAGTTGGTTGCCAGCGCCTCGTTTGCTCATTTTTAGTTTTATTCTAACTTGTCCATTTGCTTATCTTCATACAGGACAGGACACGCCTATAAATTACCATTATTTTCTCATAGATATAATATAATTTACTTATGTATGACAAATAACACGCATATTTAATGTAGTGCCCCTGGATACTTTTAAAATGGAATGCACGAAAAATAAACGTTGCGTGGCTACCACGGTCATGAGTTTGCATTTAATCTAAACCTAAAAGCAAAACGTCATAATAAAACTCAACAAGCAAGTCGTAACTTGATATACGAATACCCAGCTGCAATAAAATTGTGAACTATTCCTCTAATACAGCTACAATTCAGCACCGTTTCACTACAGCAACATAAATACTGGCCAAATTGAACAACGTGAAAGAGCGTTTAGGTGAAATAGAATATCCGCCGTGTAAAAACAGTGTACATTGCCCGTTGTCTCTGAGGAGAGTAGACGCGACGTTGGGACCGGCTACAATGGAACACCGCCCGGGGGCGTATGTGTACATCGATCGAGATGCATCCACGTCGTAAAATGGAAACGTGACTCTTGCAGTTTGACCTGAAATACGCGAAAAAGTGTCTGGGGACAAGCGCGTTGAAGGTTCCTAAGCTGTATAATAATTTCGTGCGCTTTTTATTATCGCGTACCACCTTGTTTTAGAGTCAATATAGTTTTCCAAGCTATTTGTACTGCAATTTTATGATAATTGGCAACCGATTGGTGGCGGATAACCATCATGACTGAAAGCGCTGCTAAATACCACACGCCGATAACTGGCTGCAGCATCTCCGGAGCGAAGAGCTACGCCCTCCGATCGCCAACACATCTGCCCAGGATCTGTCTAAAAATGAAAATGAGTCTAGAATGAACCCCAGTTTACTCTTTCTAGACTCATTTTTCCTAGTTCTACACATTGATTTTTTTTATAAGAAGAGCTTTCAGGATGACCTCACTCCACCTGATGGTAAGCGGTCGTGAGGTTCAAAAGTTAGGTCGACAGGCACAATAGAGCAATCCCATTGCGCCTGTCGCTCTCACCCTAAAGGCCCACTGAGATGCCGTATCACGCCCCGCCTAAAAAACCCAGAATTGTATGAGGAAGGAAACGCATGAACTAGAAGGACATTCCATGACTTAATGGAACGGGACAAGAACAAGGAACTAAACCTCTTGGTACGTGCCACCATCGTCTGGATTGTATGCGGATGATAACGCTGTCCAGTACGTGTTGTTCGGGAGTGGAAAGGAGAGGATGGAACGAGTTGGAATAACTCTTCAGAGCATTCCCCATTCTAAAGACGAGAGAGAACACTAAGACTGGCAATATCTCTACGTAGCTGAAGAGGTTCTAGGTTCTTGGTCACCTCTTAATCCCTAACAATACGGTATCCCCAACAATGATTAATAAAATTATAATCAAAAGCATTTTTATTCATATGCATTATTCTTCCTCTAACTTGAATTCAAAGTTTTGTATTAATTTCCACAGGCGTACTATATTAATACCATTTCGCTAAACCGGAATCGATTGGAAACTGCATCTGCAGAATAAACAAAACATCATATACGAGTACGTGACGTCAATTGTTCCACCTGAAAAAGAATATACCATTTAATTTTAAAACTAGTACACACTAAATACAAATAGACACATTTTATAGAACAAGCGCTTGTGTTCTGAAAATGTTTTTCGTTTAGCTTTTACTATATGGTATACCTAACTCAGACCATTTTTAAGTCAAAAGCAGACTCTTTTGATGCTAAAAACCGTCTCGAGGCGACATACACCACGTTAATTTTAAGCAGTCCTCTGAGATTTTTATCCCGAATAACTAGAGCAACGAGCGTTATAGCGTGACCAGAGCTCATAATAATATGTCTCGTACAAATGCCCTTTGAAGTTGTTACTGAAATTGTCAAACGATTTCGTGATATAATAGTTTATTTTAGTGCTAAGTTAATTCTAATTAATGCTAACTACACGAGGACGCAGGTAATATTGTAATGGGGGAAGCCTGGCATAGAGAAATGTCATCATCATCAGCCTATCGCAGTCCACTGCTGGACATAGGCCTCTCCAGTCGTTCGCCACTTTAGGCAAGCTCACGGAGGTTATATCCATAATCGCCACGGCTGGGCAGGCGGGTTGTAGCTACTCGTTCCAGTGACGCTGCTGCCCACCATCAGCCTGTGGTATTGAGCTACGCTTCAATTGTGATGGTTATACCGCCACCAATCGGCTACCAGAGCCTCGTTCCTTATTAAGCAGGATGCCACGGGCAGATTATGACCAAATCAGTACTGTTCGATTATTCGAAAATACCGGTATTCCGAGCACCCACGTCCCCCAATTAGTTCGGATACTCGACGCTCTACTGTAATTTAAAATCTAACATTCAAAACAAAAGCAGGTTTCGTGTTCTGTCTTAGGCTAGGCATGCATAGGTGACTTTTTGTCACCGTGACAGTCGTTTCATCTCTTTTACACTTTTAAACTGAGAATAGGGGATGTAAGGGAGCGGCCTATCATCTTTTCGCTCCAAGCCCACCTCACCTGCCCGTGGTGCATCCTGCCGAATAACAAACGAGGCGCTGGCAACCGACTGGTGGCGGTATAACCATCACAATTGAAGGCGTAGCTAAATACTAAAGACCGGTGACGGGCAGCAGCGTCACCGGAGCAAGAAGCTACGCCCTGCTATCGCCAATCCGCCTGCCTAGCGTGGCGATTATGGGTATATCCTCCAGATGTTTGCTCTAAGTGGCGAACAACTGGAGAGGCCTATGTCCAGCAGTGGACTGTAATAGGCTGATGATGATGATGAGAGAGATATCTGTAACGGTGACAAAAAGTCACCAGTGCGCGCCTATGCTTACATAAGACAAGTACATAATTATAAACAATATTATTGTACTGATAAATATAATAGATCATAACCCGGTCCAGCTCCTTTATCCTTACTACTTCCAGAATCCTCCAGAATTCTCCAGGCCATTTTATATCGCTCCAGAGGCGAACGCAGGATTTGCGTATCTCACGCAATCGCGGACTGTAAGCCACTTTAAGTATTTCCCCAAATCCTGCCCAGGGGAATTGTGCAAAATCTTTGTCCGGATCTTTTCAATGAAATTCAATTTATTTGGATGTGCACATTTGTTTTTTATGTGTTTGCTCTCTTATTGTTTTACATTGCGATGTCCCTCCCTTATCGCTAATGTAAGTGGCTATTTCACGTAAAGATCTGTTTGGTTTTCTATTGACCGATGGTATAAAGATAACAATTTTCAGGGTTTTCACTTTTGGTAAATTGAAAGTTTTTTTTATGCAAGAGGCGGCAGACGAGCAAATGTGATGCCTGATGGTAAGCAGTCGACACCGCACCTCAAATATGGGGTCGCTGCCGGCCTTTTAAATAGGCGCTTTTAGTACGCTCGTTTCTTGAAGGCTCCCAAGTCGTCGCTGTTCAGAAAGACTGTTTCAGAGAGTGGTTGGGAAAGTAGCGGACAACTGGACAGGCATTTGTCCAGCAGTGGACTTTGATAGACTGATGATGATGATAGGTTAAAGTTAACGATGGGGTGGTGTTTGGATTTCGCGAGTCTAAACTGCCAATTTCTAGAGAATCTAGAGCAGACCTAATTTAAGAAACTAAATGCATCTGACCTACAATAATGCACTCAACTATTTTCTACAAAGGATACTTAAGCTAAAATAGGATTGCATGACATCCATTTAAAAAAGCTGAGTAGAAATATACACTCCCTCACATCATGACGAATCTCTTAAGTTAAAAGTACCCAGGGAAATGCACTAGCCAAATGCAACTTGCATTTTGTGTGTTACCGTATTATCCACCACGCCACAGTACAGACGAGATACAGTATTGTAAGAGTTCTTTATACTAAATACATGATCGCCCCAGGAGTGTAATTTTGCTTAATGACTTCTTTTACTAGGCTATGTACATACATATTATTATTATTACATATTATTACCCTAGAACACAAACCCACATTTAATTTTTGAAAGTACATACTTTCAAAAATTAAACTTATTTTTGAAGTCGGTGCCAGCTCTCGGTACCTAACGTAGATTGTTGTTGTATGACGCGCGCGACCGGCAAATCCACACGACAATATACATTTTTTGTTTGGCTGGCACCGACTTCAAAAATAAGTGATAATTGTAATATTTAAATAATTATGTATTAAGGATAGAATTACTTACGTTATTTATCGCTTTTTAGTTTTAGTCGTTTGTGTTTTTTTTGAAGTCGGTTTAATTTTTTTTTTTTAAATAATTTTATTTCACTATTTTTAGTTGCGTTGATGTGCTGTGACCTTGAGTAAAGGCTAATTAATGTCCTTAAGAGTTTTACTTAGGAATGAAAAATGTTGCTTTAAGTCAAGTGAAGACTTTGCGATCTAGAATCAAGCATATCACTTACCAAATCACCTGCCCTATTAGCCCTGCATAAGTACATACTACTACCTAGTTTAATAACGACCAAAGTCAGTACTGTCCCCTAACTCCTAACCGTTAAGGAGTTCTGTGGCTTCATCATCAGCACCAGATGTTGACGCCCGGAAGCATATACCTGAGTAAAATATGATTACGTAACAAAAACACCATATGAGCATACAATTTTCGGTTGTTGCCCTCAATTTCTCCAGGATCCCATCATCAGATCCTGACTTGGTGATAATGGGACCACCTCGGAAGTGTCCTCTGTCGAACTGTCGAAAAATTTTTGAAATCCATCCATAATTGACGGAAATATCGGTGAACACACATAAAAAAAAAAAAAAAATATTATACATACAGACGAATTGAGAACCTCCTCCTTTTTTCGAAGTCGGTTAAAAATGTCTTCTCGCTAACTGTATCTGGCCATCTCGACCCTTTTTTTGGCGGCACGAAGGTCCGTCGCATAGCTTGGTATCCAGGACATCATATTTTCTTATACATAGCGTTTCCTAGTTGATGCAACTGATATGTATCCTAAATGTCTCATTAGTCGTAGCTAGTGCCGCCTAAGGAATAAGAGGTCCCGGGTTCGTGTAGCCGAAAACTGCTATTGAGGTTTTTCTGTCTCTTATTTTTTTTTCTATTAACAAACTTACACGATTATAAAATTTAACTACGAAGTTGGCGAGAAAGCTTTATAAATAAGACACGAATATCATCTAAAATTATAGTAATTAGAAACAGTGATCTCAGTAGGATTTTAAAATTACGGAAATCAAAACTAAATGAGGTTTACCTTGGTAAACTATTGAACACACGTCTCTTAGATAAACAAAAAGTACACTAAATTAATCGTCAGCATAACTTTGTTTAATGGCTGAACATAGTTCCAGCCGGGCACATAGTTCCGAAAACGTTCCGTGCAAGCGTGGAACGCTTGGAACATATCCGGCGGACGATCCAACGCTACCTGAAAACTTTGACTTTTTGCTATGGTTTTTAGCGGCAATTTGTTTTGTCCCAGCTTGTACTCGTATATAGAAATATATACGACAATAAATGCTGGCACGTGCAAATTCCAAGCGAAATATGTTTAAATAAATAAAACTGGCGTTACATTCATTTAAAAAGAATCCAGGGTAAAAGAAATTAGAATATAAATAGACCCCGATATCACTAACATAATAATGATTGTTTCCAATTCCTATTTAACAATTATTCCAACAAACAATCAAATCGCAATATTGTTATCCGTCAGGTAACTAGCAGAGACCCAAAGTCATTTTACACTCGCTGTAGGTAGATACGTTTAAAAAGGTGCCTGAATAGTATTTTTATTTTAAATAAATATCTCCGCGATATTTTATACTTATTATCTAATATCTAATTAAATAGGAAATTACTTTATACACACACAAGATGTCTGTAACAGTGATTGCTGTAAATGTTTGTATTTTTGTGCAATACCTACCTATTTATAGGAACGCTTATACGAACGAATGATATATAAAAATTTTGTATTTAAGCTTGTTAATAATGATCAAAGATATTTGATTTTTTTTCAATATGTTTAATATATCTAGCATAAAATTTCAACACAGACGTAAAGTGGAATGTAAATTCACGCGACATTGAGCAATATCTTATACACGAGTATGTTCATTTTAGCGTCAGCTTTACCGAATGCCCGATGCGAACGCAAAGTAAAATCAAAGCAAACAGCACGTCCCTAGGTGAAGTCGCTCGGAGTGCGCCGCCGGACATGTTCCGAACGACGACTTGCGCTGCCACGGAACGTTTTTGGAATTAGGTACGTGTATTTACGTCACTAGTACCATTATAAAGTGTCTTAAACTGAATTTATAATGGTACGTACGTATATATTAACAATTTAATATTAGAAGTAGGTAGTAATATCATAATAAAGTGCTGGTATCCTGCTAATATGTATTATAAATCCTACTTTTCTACTATAATATTAATATAATTAATATGAATGCGAAAATTTGTTTGGATGGACAGATGAATTTGTATGGATATGGACAAATATGATGGATGCTTGTTACTCTTTCTTGCAAAAACTACTGAACGGATTTTAATGAAACTTTACAATTATAAAGCTTATACATACATTGGATTAATACATATCTAATGGATTCTGTTTAATCTATCCTCTATCTGAAGGTTGTCTGGAAGAGATCGCTTACTAGCGATAAGACCGCCTAAATTGTACCACTAGTTGTCTGTAATACCTTGTCTGTAAATGTTTGTATTTGGTGCAATAAAGAATATCTATCTATAAGCCATGGAATTATGTTTTTAACTGAATAATAAGAAAGACTTCTAGCGAAGTCATTCTTTTATTGTGAAGAGTAACTCCCTATCCTGTTAATGAGTTAAAAAAGGGGTAGGTCCAAAAAATTATGTAATTCAGAGATAGGTACAACAAAATTTACCACTCTACTTATAATTTTTATTTATTTATTTAATCTTTATTGCACAATTAAACTGTGTACAAAAGGCGGACTTAATGCCACATAGGCATTCTCTACCAGTCAACCATTGGGCTAAGCAGAAACTAATTTTAAGGTAGTGTGCTATACTTATAATGCCTTATAAGTAAAGCCCCACATTAAGCCTCTCTACTTTATGAAGAGCACATTCGCTATTCTAATAATGCTTGCATTACCTACCTTTATGGCACATAAATTCTCACTAGCAGAAACACGTGAAATACGCTAGAGTTAACTTCTATTTGGAGCTCAAAATGCCTTTTGAAGAAACAGTTACGGTCGCTGTTTGAAGTGGATTAAAACAACGTAGCACTTTGGGAACATATGTGCAGCTACACTCAGAAATAGCTTGTTTGTAGTGGCACAATAAAGTGGCTTCTTTTTGCCTTATTGTATGCAAAAGAACTTTTCGCTCCTAGTCACTCTCACCTACCCGCGGTGCATCCTGCCGAACAATAAACGAGGCTCTGGCAATTGACCGATGGCGGTACAACCATCACGATTGAAGGCGTAGCTGAATATCACAGGCGGATGACGGGCAGCAGCGTCACCGGAGCGAGAGGCTACGCTCCGCGCTCGCCAACCCGATGCTCAAGTCTCGCAAGTATCTTCAGTTCCCTGCCAGTTCATCATCATCAGCTGCACTGCTGCACATAGGCCTCTCCAGTTGTTCGCTACTTTGGGAAAACATCTAGAGGCTTTACGCATAATCGCCACGCTCTAGGCAGGCGACCTTGGCAGTTGTCTCACCAAAATTTTATTTTAAAAATGCGTCTATTTTTAAAGCGTTTCCATGTATCTAATAGATTCGTAAATATATTTATGAAGTAAATCAACACATTAATAAAACAAAAATATAGAAGGCATAAGACTAGTGGCTTGACATACTACAGCCAAGTCGAGTCTACTCGTAACATCATGACAGAAAACCCCAGTAAGTAACAAATGATAGCTAATGGCGAGACTCAGGATTCGATTTGATTCTTAAAGTCACATAATTTGTGATCGTTAATCCAACTATGAGCACCTTTACTTGTTTATTGTCACCGAGTATAGCAAGAAAACAAATCGTTTACAATTCTTAAACCGCTCGCGTTCGGTACGTAGATAAATTGTCTACCGCACCGATTCTCGCAAGCATCCAAACGTGAACTACGCCCGAGTTAATTTCTATTTGGAGCGCGAAAAGCTTTTTGAACGTGACAGTTGCGGTCTCGATTTAAAGGTGAAGCTTCACAGGTGTAGCGCCGGGATGCGGTCGCAGGTCGCAACGTATTTACGAAGTAATTGAAACGTTTCTGTTATTATTTTAAAGTGTACAAACAACACTTTATGTTCAAATGGAGCTCCGATGGGATATAAGGGAACGACCTATCATCTTCTCACTCCAAGCCACCCTCACGTACCCATGGTGCATCCTGCAGAATCTGCAGAGGCTCTAGCAACCGACTGGTGGCGGTATAACCATCACGATTGAAGGCGTAGCTGAATACCACAGGCCAATGACGGGCAGGTGCGTCACCGGAGCGATAGGCTACGCCCTGCGATCGCCAACCCGCTTGCCCAGTGTAGCGATTATGGGTAAAGGCGGACGTTAGGCCTACTTTATTGGAGAGGCCTACATCCAGCAGTGGACTGCAAAATGCTGTTGATGATGAAACGCGAATATCGAAGCTTTCACCATTGGTCACACGATACAGACTTTAGCCAATCAGAAACCGTAATTTGAAAAGTAGTGACAACGTGCAAATGTAGAAGAATTTGCTACCGCCGCCGTGTTCGGAAAGTAGATTTCTACCAAAAAAGAACCGGCACGATAAGCTAAATTAGAAAAGTATTTGGCTTTACAGAAATTTAAATATGTTTAACTATCTTCCATACACATAATATTTATGGCACAATACATTATTCGCTGTCTGCTGAACTAGAATTTTAACTTTATCGATTTTATTTACTTTATTTATTTATTTATTTA
Organism: Conogethes punctiferalis; assembly: GCA_031163375.1. Classification (NCBI taxonomy): domain Eukaryota; kingdom Metazoa; phylum Arthropoda; class Insecta; order Lepidoptera; family Crambidae; genus Conogethes; species Conogethes punctiferalis. The sequence goes on along the minus strand of CM062082.1, from coordinate 15,107,298 downwards.
TGATAAATACATGTTAGCTTACAGTTTACACCAATTTGCTAACAAGTCAAACGAAAAATTTACATACATACTAAAATTCATCAATTATATGCAATACAAATGTCAAAGAAATAACATAAAATTTATGAATTACATACAATAAAAATAAAGATGTCAATTGAAATGTTCAAACAATTAAATGTCGCATACACCTGAACTGTGACCTAAACTTACTAGCTTGAGCCCGCAAAATTCGGAGCTGAGGTCAAGCGGACTTGGATAAAGTTATCACAACCACCTAAACTATTTCATCGACAAGTATTTGTCCCAAATCGAAAGTCGAAGGTTTATTTGTAGAATAATAAAGTGGTCTAGGTGTGGACTAGAAATAATAAGCAAAATAAGCCCAATTTGTTGCGGTGCCAAGGACGTACGTATTCACTTAAACTTTTAAACCAATATTGGACAGTTACCACTGCCATACTGGCCCATCATTCATAAGATAAGCAAGAAGAAACAGAAGACGTGGTGGTATTGAGTTCCGTTTTGTAATAGTACAACAACACGCGTTCCGAGAACAGTGATTGAACGGCGAACACCAGTGTGGCCGCGCTGAAATCTAGGAATTGTCGAACTTCAATTCTCGAAGAAAATGTTGATAATCTTACCGCATCATTTTGCTGGAAATCTTTTTACGTACGTTGTATACGTTTAAAGATCTCAATACACCACTTAAACGTATCTAAGTGGCAATTTAAACGGCGGAGATAATAATAGTGGGTCATAAAACGGGACGTTTCTGGAATCAATATTACGGAACTGAAGAGGGTCTTTATTGGGCGAATCCCCGAACACAGTGTTGCAAATGGCCAATTCTACCTTCCCTAGACAACATTATCAGCGTTTGTTACCGCGCTCGGCGACACTCGAGTTTAAATAAGCCCCCATGGGGACAGATCGTGTGAGTATCTATTGCGAATTTTCGTTTACATGGCGCCTTACAAAAGCTGTTTTTGAGAGACGCAGCTTTTTTGGGCAAAAGAGACTCGCAATTATTTCGTTTTTTTTTAAATAATTACAAAATAATTTATTTCTGCAAAGATTTAGATTCACTAGCAATTTTTGTGTATGTCAAACATTTTATTTTTATGCACACTTTGACGTAAGGCGTAATGTGAAAAAGTGCTGTAAGAAGCTCACTAGTTAGCCTAAAGGCATTTATAACATTATACATAGGTATCCTTACCAGTTATCTGTACCGGTAGGTAGGTATAGATATCTGTTTTGTAGATATGTAGTTTAGTCTCTGTATGTCGCCAGTTATTAATTAAGTATTATTTGGTATTCCTCTACTCCAATCCTGCACTAAACTCGTAATATTTATTTCGTTTTATACGAACTCATTCTAGCTAATACTAAACGTTCATTGTAACCTTTGATTCACTCTGATAATAACAAACATGTTTACTAAACCACACGTCTACATTATGTATTTAAAGTATTTTTAGAACCATAATATTGGTATGGCTAGATTATTAACAAAGTTTTAATGTGTACGAAAATAGTTCCTAAACAAAAGCCATTATAATACTGTACGTCTGCGTCTGAACTGGGAACAGTATAGTAATAAGAAACTTTGTGAACTAACTAGATTCTACAACTTTAAACAAGGCCTACAGTTACATTTGAATTAGCAAAAGTTTCGCCTGCAATTTTAGAATGGTTGGTGGCGCTTACCATACGTGCAACATTAAACTTAGGTAAATGTTTTATCATCTTTTTCCTCCAAGCCAACCTCACTTGCCCGCGGTGCATCCTGCACTCCGGTGACGCTGCTGCCCGTCATCGTCCTGTGGTATTTAGCTACGCCTTCAATTGTGATGGTTATACCGCCACCAGTCGGTTGCCACCGCCTCGTTTGCTATTCGGCAGGATGCACCAGGGGCAAGTGAGGTTGGCTTGGAGCGAAAAGATGATAGGTCGCTCCCTTACATCCCCGTACGTTTATAATAAGTATTAGTTTAGACATAATACAGTGAGTTACAGTGTTTGCGGCACGGATCGCAAACAATCGGTGGACGCACAATATAGCAAACGCAATAAAATACCACAACGTGACAAATAACGTAGAAAATGATAAGATGCCAGCCCTATTGTCCCTTGGTAGATATTGCCGAAAGCCCCTCTGAAACACAAAAGCCAACGAGTAATTTGGCCTCGATAAAATCATCACGATATTATTATTTCACGTAGAATAAGATAGAATATTATTGTTCGCCGCGTTGTGCAAATGTAATTCAGTGGGAGCGTTTTGTGTTGAGCGGTTAGACTTACCACAGAATAGGTAGGTATATCTAGATATACCTACTAGACTTGGGGACCTTTAAGAAACGAGCGAACTCCTATATAAAAGTCGGCAGCGACCTCAGAATTCGATTTGGGTGTCCATGGGCGGTGTTGACTGCTTACCATAAGGCATATTATGCTGCTCTGCCGCCGCTATCAGTAACTTGTGAAGCCGTAAACTTTATTCTCCCTTTCGTAATCCGACAGTCGATAACCCAAGTTACTTACACTAGAAATTGTCAATCGAAGAATATATTCTTCAAATTACAGCAACTACTTAGTGAATTACTTACCATAGAAAATTGTTCTACGGTTACTAAGGATTACTTCCCGGACGGTTTCAGATCAGACGTAGTGCGACACCGCTCTTATCAGGAAAAAGTCAAATTTAACATATTTTCCACTCCAAAATCTAAGTACAAAAATCTATTCTTCTAAATAAACTGAAGTAAAGAATGTTAGGAGTATTCTTTATTATTATGCTGAGTGAGGTCCTTTTGCATTGGGTATCGCAATAACGCCGTGTCCGAAAAAAATTTCGTTTTGTCTATTACTTTTTGTCTTAATTGTCTGTATAATTGTATATTTTTTTTTTTTAATTTTCTATGTATTTTGTAATATGAGTTTTCTCAATGTGTTGTTGTAATAAAGTTGTTGTAATAATGTCCATTGTAATAAAGTTTTCTTATTTCTTATTTCTAACCTAACATTCTTTCCTTCGGTTTTTTCAATCTCTGTCGAACATCTAGTGACGTCAGGCTCTATCCATCTACAGGATTTTTCATCTAAGTATCTACATCTACTTGATTCATTAGTCGAATGGTGCTCTGTCCGTTCACTACGGCCGAGGAAACTCCACGACTTATCATAGACGAAGATAAAGCAGGTCCATTGTGCTAGTTCGACATCATGACGTCAGCCGGAGGGCCGGGAATATAGTCGATTATTCGGACTTAATCTATGAAGAGTAAAACTTACTGAAGGGAACTTTATACTGTAGACGTGTAGGTATAATACTGGATATTGCAATAGACGGGGGGAATAGGTGGAAAGGTAGTAATGCTAAATCTATAATACCTACGGGTATTATTATATTATCATCAAAAATTATACGTCAAATAGGACTTTGCGACAAAAATATTTACGTGTATTCATTTATCTATCTATTATTATTATTAAATTATCTATCGCGAAATGGACAAAAATATACTATGGATGAGAAAAAAATCTGAAATATGGACGAAAAAAAAATGGTTTTAAGGAAATATATGGCGCAAATCTCATATCGGACCCCTCTGTATAATCAATAATTTTATGGCTTCGATAATTGTCCGTTGGCGCAGCTTCTCTTCCACTTGCTGTGGGGGGGTTGTGTCGGAACCCTCCGGGCATCCCGACCCCCTTCAGACAGAGTGCTCGTAGCGGACCACCGAAACCTATTTGTTGGGGCTCACTCCTAAGTGAGCCCCACATAACCCAGGTGTCCCGTACCCAGGGCCCTGGTGTATGCGTAAAGGCATTCCTGACGTTAAAAAAAGCCTCTTCCACTTTCTATTAAGCGAGGGGAGACTTCTATACTGCATATAAAAAAACACCTAGCATAGTTTAGTTATCCTACAGCATACGGTTGACTGATTTGGTTTGATAATTTATAAAGATTGAAAGTATAGCATAGTTTTCAGACCGGCTCTAGTAATTACTCCGAAATAACCTTAGACCACCAGTGGTACCCCTTCTAACCACGCACTTTACCAAACTCCACTTCAGTTTGGTGATTAAGTACCCAACTGTCCAAGAGTTGACGTTGATGTAAATAGATAGTGTCGCCCAGACAGGCATTATTGTTAAATTTAAGTACCGTAAACCGTAGTTGTACTGAAAAATCCACCAATTTTATTTTAGTGTGGTTAATAAAGGTACTTATATTTCTGTCTACTGTATTCAAAGCTATAATACCTAACCAATTTACGAGCCTTATAATAGAAGATCTATATCTATATACTTATAATATTCGTATATATATCTGTAGAGAAGTCTATTCTGTACCTGAAATATATTTTTAAAATAACTATCAGGGGGTGATTAGTGATCGATACTGATGCCAAAAATGCAATCAGTCAAATTTTTGTCTGTCTGTATGTTCGTTATAGAAAAAAGAACTACAGGGCTGATTTTGACGAAACTTGGTACAATTATTCTTCATACTCCTGGGCAGTTTATAGTATACTTTAGAGCAGAGCAGTGATGGGAAGTGTTGGGAAAACGGGAGAATTTTTTATCTGTATGTTTGATCGCGCATCACGCAAAAACTACTTACTGCATGGAATTAAATGCGGTTTTCACCGATGTATTGCCAGAAGTCTTACTTAAAATTAAAGTACTATTTTATGGAAGTCCGTTATTTTTGAATTTTAAATAAAAGCTTCAATAAGAAGCATTTTAAAAACACGTGTTGTTAAATTAGCAATGAAGTTAAATGCACATTTGGAAGCTCAGTTCTGAACGGGTTTAGTTTTCAGCTACCCATGAAGTCTGAAGTAAAGTTTTACGCGGAAAATTAAAAGTTTTTCTAAAACAAAGCACCTACACAATTGGCCAGTGTCTCAGACGACTACATTGTTGGTCATAAACAGGGGAGAGTCCGCTTCCCTCTGTGGTAGCGATCGTCAAACTGTGACATCACTTTAGTTAAATTATTAAACTCCATAATAAAAGATGATGGTGATTTACCTACACGTTGATGACTTAAAACCCGTTTACGGGAGGGTCAGTTTCAAGGAATCCACGAAAGTATACAATTCTAAAGACCAGAGTCGTAGTCAAAGAAAACTTTGTCAATTTCAATTTCACTCAACATTGACAAAAATCAATTTCGTAAATAGGACGGTCGGCATTAATTTAAAATTAGATGATGGTAGTTAGTAATATTAATACATTTTCATACATCTCGATATTTTTTGTAAATTTTCTACAAGTCATTTAACACAAGATCTCTTTCAAACTCCTCCATAATTTAATATCCTAAAATACCATGCTGTGTTAAATATAAAGTTTCATCATTGGGGGTTTTTTTTTAGTCACGAGGTCTGGCAGGCGGGTTGGTGACCTTTACTACTAACATGCCGCAGGGTCCCAAAATGAGTCTTGGCCTCCAACAATAACGATTTCCACTTCAGCCTGTCCTGCGCTACCTCACGCCAATCGTCGACGCGGAGCTCTCGCTGGTCCTTCGCCACTTCATCTTCCCAGCGGTACCTGGGCCGGCCGACAGGTCGTCGGCCAGTTGGTCGGCCCAGGTATGCTCACTTCACGGCACGATCCTCACACATTCTCTCAAGGTGGCCGAGCCAGGGGAGTCTGTGTGCTTTTATTTCTCCCAGAATGTTTGGCTCCGCTACCAGGTCCTGCAACTCCATGTTCGTCCTCCTTCTCCATGTTCCAACCTCTGTTCTCACTGGCCGACACCCACAGGCTGAGATTGGGTGGTCCTATTCTAAATCTGGAAACACGGAAAACAAAGTTTGAACAACACTGGCTTTTCTGCCTTTCTGCATGCACTGTCTTTGTAAAGAGCGAAGAAGCGACAACTACCGTCATTCTATTATCTCACGGCTATGCGGTAACGACTTCTCGACAAACTTCCTACCGTGTTATCTGCTTCGGAATTTCTAGATAAGTACGTAGTCCGAACTTGGTTAGGAGACTGAAGTTATTTTGTGACGGCGTGGAATGTTCACTTGTAATTCTAATCATAATAAACTGCCTGCTTGCACTTAGTCATGTTATTGTTTTGTGTGTATGTATGGTCTAGGGATAGCAAGTGCCACCTAGGGACCAAGAAATCCCGTCTACAAATCCCGAGTCGAGCCAAATTAGTACTGGTTTTTTTTATCACATACACAGTAGATAGATAGATAGAAAACACATTACAAAAAAAAAACAAAGTAAAATTTAGACGGTCTTATCGCTTGTAGCAATCTCTTCCAGACAGACAGTAGACAAACAGTAGCTGTCCTAGAATCACGAATAAGGCGGTGATTAGCGTCAAACTTTTGGGTCTGTGCTTGATCTCTCTCCGGTAATGTCGACCAATCGTCCTATCGGCTTATAAGAGTGATTTAGCATATTGCGCACCTGTGCATGTGCACACACTTCTAGTTTACTTGAAGACAATCGGTGGGAACTCGAAGTAGCTGTCAACTGTCAAACATCGCTATATTAGGGCTGTGTAGGTACTATCTGTGGAAAGAATAAGGCAAGGCAGTCTTCGGTGTTCAACTTTGTCTTAAACACAGCACTTACGTTATTGCACAAAACACAGACATTACCGGAAAACATAATAGAAACAAAACATAGTACAATTTAGGCGGTCTTATCGCTTGTAGTGATCTCTTCCGGACAACCTTCAAGTAGAGGAAACCAGTTTCACTAAAGAGTTGGGTATCTTGGTGCGATATTAACCGATGTTCATTTGTTTTTTGCCAGCATTCTTAGTAGCGAAACGTTTTCTATTATTAAATTTGTATCCGACCTTAGTATCCAACATTACAGTGCAGTTGCAATGCAAACAGTCCTGCAAGCCGGCACATAACGAGCGGAACAAATGCTGCTAATGAACAGTGCGAAGAGTTCGCAGTTAAACATTGCTACACTTTAAACCTCTTGTCAGTGTTTCGTGGCAAGTCTGTTTATAATAGTGTATTTAATGTCCGAATTCAAATGGTATATTATATGCGTGATGGCTTTTTGATTTTGACATAAGCCGCATCTGGTTTGCTACTGAACCATTTTTAACATGAATTCAAAAACAGCTGAAAGTAAAGAAGATCATATAACTATCATAAATTCAATGGCACTTTGCGCCCAAAATTAAGGTTCTTTTTAATGGTTACAGCATAGAGACTTCCCCTTGCTTGATAGCTAGCAAATATGAATCCTAAGTGGTTGTGGCAATAGGCAAGGAACTAAATCAATCAGTCAGTTGCCATCGCTAAGCTGACCTACGAGCTGTTTAGATATATTTTCCCGTGTTAACGGTAGTCGCCAGCTAGACGGGTAATGAGAGAGATGAGATGGGATTGTTCTATTCTAAATCCTGAAACGACACGGACTCACTTCACTAAGTAATACGATTACTTGTCAACCGTTGATGTTCCTGCTAAAATCAATTTAGGAGAATTTAATTAACAATCAAATCTGGCAGTGCAATAAAGCCTTTGCATGACCGACTTCGCTCTACCATAAAAGTTCGCTCCACAATAAATTAATAAATGAAATTAGATCGCGCCAAAGCCCCTTGTTCTCTTTGAAAGACCGCTTTGTAAGCAGCTAAACCGGCAATATTAATTGAGACCAGCTAGTGAGTATTTAGGTCACGATGCCTGTTAGTATACGAGTATATCAAAATATATTAATTTATACCATGGTGTTCCAATGAGATAGTGCACTTGATCTACTTGTATTCGTAATTACCTTTGAGGTCCACTCAGAATTAGCTTGCCGTCTGCTGAAAACAGTCTGCAGGGAATGGGTAATTATAAAATCATGCTGTGTAATTGTTGTAATGTTAATTTATTCTAAAATGGTGACATTTGGATGTTGCAACAGAGTCTGAAACGGTTCGCCAACAGTCGATTGTTCCATGAACATTTGACCAACAGAATCTTTCGCCCATTAACTCTTCGCCCACAAGACATTTATTTGTTAATGCGATGCACAAAACGTTAATAAACGTATTATTTATTTTTATCAATAGGACAACTTACAAAACATTATTGCACAATTTTAATAGGTTTTATATTTTAATTAGGCGACTTTGCTAACGCTTCGCTTAGAATTATCAATCTTGCAGGAGCTCAGAATTAAGACCAGATTATCAACGATGTGCCTCCGCAGAATGCTTGACTTTTTTGGTCACATTGCCAGAAAAGACGGACATAAACCAGAAAAGCTAATGGTTACTGAAAAATCGACGGAAAATGCTCAAGAGGCCACAGCCCGATAAGACAGTAGCTCGACATAATGGCTTCCCTGCGCCTGATGGAAAGCGATCGGACTTATTACCGTCACTTTGGTAGGACCTAATCCGCTCTGCGCTGGACGCCGGGTTTCATGACGCTCTCCACATGGCAAAGGACCGCAACAAATGGCGCAACATTGTCAGGGACAAGGTGATTCAGCGGGGGAGTCACCACCCTCAGTAATGAGGAGCACGACGCGAAAAGAAGCTTAGAATATTCTCATCTAAAACACTGACCGTAGAAAAACTCACGGTTCTATTCCAGGTCGAGTCAATTTCTAACTAGATTGCTGCATAATCTGAGTGATCTAGAAGACATCCACAGTTCTAAACATCTACTAGTGAAAAGCTTTGCATAAGACCTAGGATATTAGCGTACTTTTATTTGCGATTGTTTAAAAATCGGACACATGCTAAATAGTGATTAGTACTAGTAGTAACTTGTATTATTGGGGACAGAAAACCTCAACAAATTGTTCAACATTGCCCGTGATTCAAACCCGAGTCCTCTTTAGCTCCACTGCTACATCAAAAGGACAGACAATGTTACTACAAAACATTTAAATGTAGGAACACAAATTTTATCAGTTCCATTGCCATTTTATTTAAAAAGAGTAGGTAAGCTAAATGTATGCATATAGCCATTTTGCAATTCAATAGTAAAAACCGGCCAAGTGCGAGTCGGACTCTCGCACGTAGGGTTCCGTACCACTATACAGCTAAATAAATGTTTTTCTTTACGTTTTATTATATTGGAGTTAATTAAATGAAAAAATTAGGTAATTTGATTTATGGCGTTTAAAAAAAAAACTACTGGCTAGATTTCATTCAAACCAAATTTCGTTAGTAGTTTTTATAGTGATACACATGATGTATTTTTTTCAGTTTTATCATGCCCATATTTTAGAAGTTACGGGGGGGGGGACACTCATTTTACCACTTCGGAAGAGTCTCTCGCGCAAACTATTCAGTTTAGAAAAAAATGATGTTAGTAACCTCAACATCATTTTCAAATACCTATCCATAGATACCCCACACGTATAGGTTCGATGAAAAAAAAAATTTTCAGTTTCAGTTCTATGTATGGGGAACCCCAAAAATTTTGGATTTTTTTCTGATTTTATTTTAAAATCTTAATGCGGTTCACAGAATACATCTACGTACCAAATTTCAATAACGTAGCTCTTATAGTTTCGGAATAAACTGGCTGTGACATACGGACGGACAGACAGACAGACAGACAGACAGACAGACAGACAGACAGACAGACAGACAGACAGACAGACAGACAGACAGACAGACAGACAGACAGACAGACAGACATGACGAATCTATAAGGGTCCCGTTTTTGCCATTTTGGCTACGGAACCCTAAAAATGCTGACATAGTTTTTGCATGTTTGTAAACATGTGTCAATTTACCTTAAATTTAGCAGTTTGCTCTGTATTTTCGTATATATCTGATTGGTAAAATGTGTTTGAAGCCGATAAAGTAAATATTTTCGGGATCAATTTGTCCATCACACGAATGATTGTCACGAATGGGAATCGAACCCACGACTCTTGGTTCAGAAGGCAAGAGGCTTGGTTCAAAAAGCACTACTAATTGAGCCACCGAGCCAATCCTATTTCATATTTTCAGCAACATATTATTTCTCAGAAATCTGTTACGTTGAATTTTATTTATAAGTAGACTAAGTAGACTATTCAAGCTTGACTTGTACTCGAATATAAACCCATCTTCCAACAATGGGCTTACCTACCAGCTTTGTAGTTTCAAGGGACTCGCAAACAATTCTGTCTTGAGGAAACTGAAGAACAGAACAGATTTTATAGCATTTATCTTTCTCTATTGAATAACAAACAAATGTTGTTTAATATTTGTTCTATTCGGTTCTAAAACAGTTTATCGAATAATAAATAAAATTTCAGAGCAACGTCCGATAGTCATTTAAACTGACCCAAAATGTAGACTGGCCCGATGGCTCATTTGGTAATGACCTCTGCCTTCTAAACCAAGGGTCGCGGGATCGATCCCCGTACAGTACACACATTTGTGTCCATGATCATTTATGTTTGTATTGGTCTGGGTGTTTGCTATGTATAATATGTATTTATTTACAAAAAAAGTATATAAGTATGTTTATCATTTGTCTAGTATCCATAGTACAAGCTTCGGCTTATTTTGGGGCTAGATGGCGCTATGTGACCCAGCATAGCATGTCTTTGGTTCTTTATTTATTTAAACTTCACATACAACACTTAAGCTTAGAACAGGCATTAATTAATTGGCCTAGTTTAGGGTAGGTTCGACCCTCGATAGGGACATTTTTTATGAGGTATTGTAAAAAATTGCACCCGTAAATACAGGACCATTATGCTAGTTATTATAGTTAGGCACCTATAGTAGTAAACATTAATTTATATTACAATACCGTAATATAGAATTAGTATTATAAAGGCCACCAAGAATAATATTTAAGTTAATAACAATTTATAGGTGTGTACTCTGTGATTGGAATATTAACTGCGAATTAGCTTACTATTCCGATTTAATGTGTATTCCGCCAAAAGCCCCTTGAATAATCGGTATTGAGCAGTTTACCATAATAATAACATTTATAGTAAAATTCATTTGAAAATATCTTGATTACTTACAAACATTTTTTCACTTTTATTTACAAAATGAACTTGCAGAGCTTGCGCATGTTGTTGCAAACAGATTGTAGGTATATTTGCACTCTCTCTTGCAGTAAAAGAAATAAAAAAAATGGAAAATAAAAATGAATTTCCATGTTAATATTGCCAACTAGCAATTAAAGAGACATATTCTGAATAAGATATTTGACAGTTAACTACCTTCTGATAGGGCCCTGTATCATACGGGGGCACTTCCTACCGCCTTGCACGTCTCCTACCTCTTGACGGAGACGCCGGTGGGTATTCCCTACATCCTCACCTTCCAAAGAGAGACCCACATGCCTCATCTACCTCCTGAATACCGAGGAAGCATACAAGGACTTTCCCCAGCGAGAAAAAAAGTCAACCTATATTACGGCTCCTTTAACACGCCTATTAAAGTAAATCAAACCATTCACAAAATTCCTACACTCAATAAAAGCAAATGTAAAAGAAATCTTCCACAATATCTTTGAAACATAATGCGAGAGAAAATAAAAAACTGTCTCTTGCAGTCTTTAAGCAATTTCACTGCGAAGGTTTCTTGCACGTCACCCCATAACCGCTTAAGTCCATAATAGTCCGACATCAAGTATGATACATGAGGTGACATCCTGTTTGAAAGGACTCTCCTAACAACGCTCAGTGTAAAGTACACATGTAGGATAGTAGACCAAGTTTAGTTTAACATTTCGCCAACCCGCCTATTTCTTTTTTATCCGGGAAAAATGCTTTTACGCATGCCCGGTGTTCGGGGGAACGCCGGGGTATGTGAGACTCGTGACGTCCCTGAAGGACGGCATCCTGCGTAAAGATGTTTAACCGAAATGGCGAAGTACCTATGGCGTATGCCCAGGAGTGGACTGCGATAGGCTAATAATGACGAGTTCATCATCATCATCATCATCAGCCTATTGCAGTCCACTGCTGGACATAGGCCTCTCCAGTTGTTCGCCACCTAGGGCAAACTTCTGGAGGATATACCCATAATCGCCACGCTGGGCAGGCGGGTTGGCGATCGCAGAGCGTAGCTTCTTGCTCCGGTGACGCTGCTGCTCATCGGCCTGTGGTATTTAGCTACGCCCTTAATCGTAATGGCTATACTGCCACCAGTCGTTTACCAGCGCCTCGTTTGTTATTCGGCAGGATGCACCACGGGCAGGTGAGGTTGGCTTGAAGCGAAAGGATGATGGGTCGCTCTCTTATATCCCATAATGACGAGTTGAATATGTAGAATGTACTAAAATGTTTATAAAAAAAAAAACACAAACGACCAAAACTAAAAAGCGATAAATAACGTAAGCAATTATTTAAATATTACAATTATCACTTATTTTTGAAGTCGGTGCCAGCCTCTAGGTACCTAACGTAGACTGTTGTTGTATGACGCGCGCGGCCGGCAAATCTACACGACAATATAGATACATTTATTTGTTTGGCTGGCACCGACTTCAAAAATAAGTGATAATTGTAATATTTAAATAATTGCTTACGTTATTTATCGCTTTTTAGTTTTGGTCGTTTGTGTTTTTTTTTGAAGTCGGTTTAATTTTTTTTAAAAAATAATTTTATTTCTCTATTTTTAGTTGCGTTAATGTGTTGTGACCTTGAATAAGGGCTAATTAATGTCCTTAAGAGTTTTACTTAGGAATGAAAAATTTTGCTTTAAGTCAAGTGAAGACTTTGCGATCTAGAATCAAGCAAATCACTTACCAAATCACCTGCCCTATTAGCCCTGAATAAGTACATACTACTACCTAGTTTCTATCGACCAATGTCAGTACTGTTCCCTAACTCCTACCCGTTAAGGAGTTCTGTGGCTTCATCATCAGCACCAGAGGTTGACTTCCGGAAGCAAATACCTGAGTAAAATATGATTACGTAACAAAAACACCATATGAGCATACAATTTTCGGTTTTTGCCCTCAATTTCTCCAGGATCCCATCATCAGATCCTGACTTGGTGATAATGGGACCACCTCGGAAGTGTCCTCTGTCGAATAAAAAAAAAATTTTTGAAATCCATCCATAATTGACGGAATAATCGGCGAACATACATAAAAAAAAAAAAAAATATTATACATACAGACGAATTGAGAACCTCCTCCTTTTTTCGAAGTCGGTTAAAAAGACAGATGAAGAACTATCTGCACAAATAACTGTTTGTTTTATATGACCATCATCATCATCAATAGTTTCCCATACAGGGGCTCGAACTTCCCTAAACTAGGGCGATAAATACCCCTGGATAAGTGCGGGTTGGTCGGCTACACAGCCTTAGAATTTCTTCACAGGTGTGGAGTCTCCATTACACTTAATTACCAAAAGTAATTTCAGTTTCGAAATCCTTAGCCAACGCAACGCCCCCGCGCCACTAAATGGGTAATAAAAATAATATAATTTTCAAAATACCTCCGAAATTGGGTTTTGCAAAGACGTAGATCTACTTTATGTTAAGTATCACAGAAAAAATACAGTGGAATATAGTTAAGGTTATATAATACAGTATTATTGTACGAATTACATAATATTTTTTAATAAAATTCCGTTTAGGTAAACATGACATGCAGTACAGCAAATATTTTTTTTGATGAGCAGTGTATATTTATCTGATTTCAAAGTAAGTCGTGCCTATGTAATTAAGTATCATGATGATTTCGCGAAAGCTCAAGCTTGATAGGCAGGACCAAATACGTAAAGACTAGTGCGCCCACCAGATTTGTAGTGACGTAGATCGCTCGGGGAATTCAGAGGCCTCTATATTCCCAAGTGGCCTACTTCACTAACTTTTACTGTACTTGACGATATTCGAGGCGCCTACAAAATAGCCTGTCGAACTAGTGGACCCTTGTCAGCGCAGTAACGGAGCCGCTAACACCCCGGGGAGAGATTAAAATTCTCTATGCATCGCCGCCAAATACTTAGTAAAAGGTTCGATAACGTACACTATTTACTTTTAACGAGTAGGCTTTTGTGTAAGAGCAGTTGAAGGGGAGGCTGCGGTTAAAAAGGAGAAGTTATGTGAAAGTATTGTTTACATTCAAATGCTTTTTACAGATGTAAGCTAAGTCATAGTAATTGAATTATTTAATCTAATACCAGCTGCTATTTTTATATTTGTCATCTGTCTATCTACTACTAATTCAAGGTTACATCCTATTGATAATTGGAACTCTTTCACGGTACTTTTTGCTCGCAATTTCCTGCCACGAGACTAACACACGTATTCGCAAACGTTACTATGCGACGCGCGAACGCACAGAAACTCAAAAACCTATTCATAGAAAACACTTGAGTGGCGGTTGCCATAGTAAATGTCTTACTTCGCATGGTGTTGTTAGTTTTCATAGATCAGTATTGCTTGTGAATACGGGTGTTAGTCTTGTGTATTACTCGTACATACTTTTGTAGCATAAAATAAATAAAAATTTAAAATAACATAAACACGACGTTCCTTATACGCAACAGCTTTCAAACTCTACCCATCGTATCAAAAAAATAAATCTCATATTCTTGAATGTTGTCTTACCTCCCTTCATAACATAATAAGACACCAAAATGAGAGATATCTCGTCATAAAGTATATTTGTGTAAAAACAGAAAATGTTAATTACAGTTTTAATCCCAGCATGCATATTTCAATTCGTTAAGCCGTTCATAAGCTTATTAGAGCTTATAAACTTTCGAAAATAACGACGAAAATGACTGAACTTTGTAATACCAGTCTACCTAATTGAACTCGTGTAGTCACAGGGGCAAACTAAATAGTCTGAAACACGTAGTTAGCTTAATCCGGCAAAATATTAAAGACGAGACAGGCCAATAGCCTCAGATTGACACGTGTTTTGGGTGTGAGCCACACACGCAGAAATGTGACCTGTTTAATGTTGGGTTCGATCCCCGCTCAGTACATACATTGGTGTCATCATCATCATCAACCTTTGCAGACCGCTGCTGAACATAGGCCTCTCCAGTTGTACGCCACTTAGAACAAACGTCTGGAGGATGTACCCATAATCGCCACGCAGAGCAGCCGGTTTGGCGGTCGCGATGTTTTTAATTGCTCCGGTAACGTTGCTGCCCGTCATCAGCCGGTGGCTGCTACGTCTTCACTTGTGATGGTGGAATGGTGGGTGGCGCGGTTGCCAACGCCTCGTGTGTTATTCGGCAGAATGCACCACGGGCAGGTGAGGTTGGAGCAAAAAGATGATCATGTGTGTAGTTATAGATAGATAGAAACTCTTTATTGCACAAAAACGCAGACATTACAGGAAAACATATTACAAACAACACAAAGTACAATCGAGGCGGTCTTATCGCTTATAGCGATCTCTTCCAGACAACCTTCAGGTAAAGGAAACCAGACTGACTAAGGAAATGGGTAACCCAGTGCAGAACTGGTTATGTGCTTGAACAAGTAATGGTCTGGGTATTTCTATGTATAACTACAAAATGTTTAATTACATAAAAAAGTATCTAAGTAAGTTTATCAGTTGGTTAGTACACAAATGTTTGTACTGATCGAACCTGCAACCCCTATATCAGAGCCAGTTCACGATCACTGAACCAAACTAGTCGTAGTAATGGTTGGTGTCAATGACTGTACTTAAGTAAATAAATAAACATCACGTGTAACTAAACTGACGCGACCATTAGCTGAACGAGCAAACTTCAATTAGCTTGCCATATTGTTAATGTAAGTCTCTGCCGGCAACAGACATTGATCTCTCTAAGTTAATTATTAGCCAAGTAAATTCTTCTAAAAGTTTATAAAATTTTGGGACTACTCAAGACTACGCAAACAAGGGAAGTCCATTTATTCATTTACATAGCAGGGAAGTTTACTTTTTGCCAGGTGGCTTGCTATCATACGATTTTGCAAGGTTTATGTTAATTTTCTAAGAAATGAGGGCGAACTATTTAATATTTATAATACCTACTATGAAAATGTCTGTACCGACTTAATACAAAAAAGTGGGGTTCTCAAGGATTCTACAAATTCACAAGTGTAAAATGAAAAATACGTGTGTGTTACAAAATATTCACGCTAAGGTTTTCCTCAATCATTTAGTTAATTTAACTAATAAATTTCTGAACATACTTTCAACATATTAAATGGAGATTTTTTGTAGTTTAGGCAAATATCTTTTACCCAGCATTCTAAACACCGCTTACATCCCTAGATTTCTCGACATTGTTACTAAATTCTTTATTAGCCCGCATTGACAGGCACGCGAAAAGAAATCTTTCTCTTTATAACATTAATTAAAACAAGAAACTATCGTGAAAGCAAGAAAAAGCTAAACAAAGTCTAAGACTTTTCTCACATAAACCCAGAGTTTCTAACAAAAATACTAATTAGACCTTGTGTACACACAAAAGTTACTAACTTTTGTGTTAGGTAGTGACAAACATTTACTCGTTCAGTGAATTCCTTAGAAAGTTACCAAGATTACATAGACCATGTAAGTCCAGACTTGTGACCCGGAATGACCATCGAAGCGCGACCACGCAGTTTGCGTTTATACGCTAAGAGACTTGGCTGTCGCTCTTTATGGACACAGTAAAGCGGTCAGGCGTGGTAAATCTTCATGTTTACGCCTCCTTGGTATATAGAAGATTAATTATATTATGGGTTACATATCGTCTTCTATTTTATTAGTAGAAAGAGACGTATATTATAATTATAGATAATAGAGGCTACTTACTTGTGGAATAAACTACTGCGACGAGTTGAATAAAAATAACACAAATCATAACACAAAAAAGAACAAACACTTTTTTTGAAAAAAATACAATTGTGTCATCATCATCATCATCATCAGCCCGTGTCAGTCCACTGCTGGAAATAGGCCTTTCCTAATGTTACCCCACAATTTTGTGTATTTTCATTATTTTATATCGTTGTGCTTAACGTAGCTACGTTAAGAAAAACGAGTTTTTTTTTATTTACAATAAAAAGTAATAATTTGTCACTATGTTAACTTCAGGGAAGGGAGGGAGGCTTACGTTCCGCAGTACACGAAACGAGCTGTAGATTGATTGAAGTTCGTTTAAAAACCTTTAGCTAATGGAACTTTACATTATGTTTAAAATAAGTACAAGTATAATTAAAAAAGACATGGCAACGAATATCCACTTACAAATTACCTAAATAAGTAATGGGTATTTACAAATGTCCGAGCGCAAAAATTACCATTTAAGCGAGAAAACGCAAATTGTGTTTATTTGCCAAGTTTCTGGTGCTCTCCCTTTTCGGCCATATTAAGGCCGCAATGAAACTTACGCTTTACGCGTCTTTTGTTTGCAACACAGGAGATAAACAAAATCTAATTTTGGCCCTTTTCGGACTGAACATAGTTAAGTCGGAGATTAGTCTCACCCATAGGAACGTTTATGGAAGAACCACATTCACTGTTCGTTACGCTCGTACATACTAAGTAAAGTTAACTAAAACAAATCTCAAAAGTCTATGGCCCTTTTTAAATTTCGGGCCACGGAATTGAAAGCTTGTAATTATGTATCCTATGTTGTGAGTGTTTAAATAGAAATAATTATGTAAATAACTAAGTTTACAGTTAAAAAATAACAACCAACATACCCTGTCGTACAACAAGATCATCTCTAAACACGAAATGGTACGGAATGCTCCTAGTATCAAATTCGTCTTTTGTACCGTATTGTGCATTAAATAAATAACAATTGCATTTCTAATTCACTTCTTTCAACATAATCATTTTAGCACCGCCACGAACTACTGTTTATGTGCAGCGAGACTTGGCGCTCGCGCTTAACGGCCACAATAAACCGGCCAGCCGTGATAAAACTCAAGCTCACGCCGAGTGCTAACGATGCAATGAAACGAGTAACAGACAACACGACTGTTAATTAAAGACCTAACGTGCTTGGGGTGTAATATGTTGAAATTTTCTTACTGCTGTAATTTTCTCACGTGTCATTTCACCTTTCTCAACTCGTTCAACTTGATAGTTCGTTGACCATTGGTTATAAAAACTGTGGTTAGTGAGGGAGACATTTAATACGCTACTAAGGGAGTTTTTGACTATACGCACCTCAGGTAAATACCTCTCAAAACATGTACTTACTCGTACTGCATTGCGTTATTGCTGTAAGTTGAATTTAAAACATTTTTATGAAGCTCAATTAATATTGTTCATGCTGCTCATCCTACTTCCTACTATCCTACTAATATTATAAACGCGAAAGTTTGTTTGGATGGATGGATAGATGGATGGATGTTTGTTCCACTTTCACGCAAAAACTACTGAACGGATTTTAATGAAACTTTAAAGGAATATAGTTTGTACATCAGATTAACATATAGGCTATGTTTTATACGAATATATTCACGCGGGCAGAGCTGCGAGCAGCAGCTAGTCTTTTAATATAGGTACATAACTCTTATTTTATTTTTTGTGCAGTAAAGCATATTTTATATCCATAACAAAAGTTCTCGGAAATTACCCGGCCTTTCACATTTCCAAATATGATACCTTATGAATGTTCTGTTTTGAAAAACCCGTGTAAATCAAAAACCCTTACCAACAACAAAAGTTGTCTGGAAGAGATCTCTTAAAACTATAAGACTGCCTAAATTTTTTCTCCTTCCGCCTCTTTGAATCGAAAATTAAAGTAAACTGTTTGGTGTACAATAAAGAATATCTATTTAACCCCAAATGTTTTTAACATATAATAAAACAATAACTAATGCAGCACGAGCCATTGCCCTCAGTAGTTTACGAAACACGAGTACTTTTAGGGTGTAGGCGGAGTTTATTCGGCAAGTGACTTGGCTCGCGCACTTTACGGCCACAATAAAATGGCCGGCCGCAATAAAAATTCGGCTTTACGCCGCCCGCCCGTGACTTTACAAGCGTCGGTATACGTGGTTAAGCTGATAGACCACGTGTGTTCGAAGCTATGCTGGGTCAGCCAATTTCTCCAATTACGAATATGGACTTTAGAGGACCTGGCGTCGAGAGAAGAGAAAATACAAGACCTCTTTGACTGCTTCTAACCGCCTGCTGTCAAACTAAGGTTGTCTGTTGGAGACTCGGCAGTCATCATCTAGATTGCGTAGTCTCCAGGCAACCCAGACTCGAGACAATTTAGATGAGTCCATTTCCCGACTGGAAAACAAATCCTTTGCAATGTACGAGCAAGCGTCAGATCGTCCGGGTTTTAGCCTTACCATTCTAACCATTCTAACCACAATAATAAGCGACTCGTCATCTTTTCGTTCCAACTTCCAAGCCATCCTCACCTGCACGTGATGTTGAATAACAGACGAGGCTCTGACAACTGACTGATGGCGGTATAACCATCACGATTAAAGGCGCAGCTAAATACCACAGGCCGATGACGGGCAGCAGCGTCACCGGAGCGAGGAACTACGATCTGCGATTGCCAACCTGCCTGCGATTGGCGATTATGGATCTCAATCCATAATCTCCAGTTGAGAATCCTAGAGGCTCTCCTCTAGGCGTTTGCAAATCATCGGACAACTGGAGAGGACTATGTCCAATAATGGACTGCGATATTATGGTGATGATGATAGAGATATTCAAATATAGGTAATTTAATTACCTAGTTATTTGTAAATGGTTTAGGTATTGTTTGAATTGTTAATTCTATTTAATCGTTTTTATCAATTCACATCTAATTTGTAAGTAGCTAAGTACATAAGTCGTTACCAACAATACCGGTTTTCAGCATACTTCGTTCATGCATTTCATAACATTCAACCGAAAAACGCTAGAATTACGTCTATCTTTTTGAACAGCGAGCGGACAAAAACAGAGATGTCATACCTGTTTTTTGCAGGTTGAAAAACACGCCTGTTCGAATAATGTTGTGTATGTCAGCTTTTTGCTGAAAACCCGCGTTACACCCGTTGCGTTGTAAGCGTAAGCGTTTTAAACACGAAACAATTCTCGTATACATGCCAGGAAGTTGTTCAGTAATTTATCTTCCTTTGAAACGGCTATTCCCAAACTGGTGTCCGTGAGCCCCTTGAGCCCGTGTGAACGCTTAAAATGTTGCACGTAAATCAACAATCTTAAAGTTTAGTCAGGTATTTGTTTACGAACTATTTAATATACTAACAGCTGCTCCTACTACTGTACATTTTTGCTCATAGTAGGTAGGTTGGTATGTATTTAGTTTGATTATCGGTGGTCATAATACCGATAAGTTACCTACAATTATGCTATATTGTATTCTAATAAGGCTATTATGCCCGCACTATTTTGTCAGATTTCTTTATCAAGAGACGTTTAATCAAGCCATTATCATTGTGCGACATAACAAAATCTTTAAGATTTAGGAACAGATTAAAATTCAATGAAACTTCTTCCCGCAAGAACTGTTTATTTATACTATACATATTAATAAAATTAACACATTATTTTGGATCACATGATACGTATACGTAGGTAGTAAGTAGGTACTTACTAATCATCCTTAAACCCAATTGGTACATTTTTGACATCAGACATTTGACAGCAGCTGTTGTAAATCTTCTGACTGTAGCTCAGTTAGAAGGTTGAGAACAGCTGCTATAAACAACCCAAATAATTAATGAACCGCAAAAGAGTTAGCCCGCGAAGCGGATTTTAATTCTTTACTGCGTTTTAATTTAATTTTTGTTCGCTATGGCAAAAGCGCCTTATGGTCCCTTTGAACTTTGCCGGGAACAAGCTGCGGGGCTTAATGTTTGAGCCTACGTTCTGTTGAAGACATTTCTTTTAATACCCTTGCGTTGTTGATTGATTTCTCTTTCCTCTTTTCTGCATGCTTTGTACCAATTCAGGATTTCATCCTTGTCATTTTGATAGTTGAAAGTCTTCCACGGTTTATTTTGCGCGCAATTTCCTGCCTCATGCAACTGTTCTTTGGAATCAGGTTGCAGCTGCGACTTTTCCGAATGGATACGAATTAGGGACCTTCAAAATCTCAGTCGTTCCCTCATTATTGAGGATGGTGATCAAGTTTCTGCATGGCTTACCTAATATTTGAGACTATTTGTTTAAGACATTTCTAATATCCTTATATAGTTGATTAATTTTTCTGTCCCTTTTTCCGCGTGCTTAATTTGCATAACATTCTGTGAAATGATCATTGCACATTCTCAATTTATTCAATTGATGTCATTGTCATTCCGGCATTATACCGGTCTTCTTCAACCATAATAGGATAAGGCAGGCTAAGACTAAGGCTTTTGGCTATTACATTCGTATAATTTCCTACCCACGTTCGATTATTCGAACGAAATATGCCAAAGTTCGATAAAGTAGAATCGATTTCACTAAAAAAATAAAGCCAAGAAATTATAATTAATAAATTGTCTAGGCGCTGTTGTCTTTCCCTTTTTGGCCCATTTTTTTAATGAAATCGATTCTACTTTTTTATTTTCAATAAAGCAATATCAGATCTTCTTTTTCCCGAGTCAATGGTAAACTGCCTCAATTAGAACCGGCCCAAAACTCGCTCGCCTTACAAAGGTCACCCACCATCCACATAGTTAATAATAATCTCAGGTATTGCGCTTTTTTATTTACACGTTGTATACGTCACCGTAAATTTGTAAATACCGTTAGATTATATGTATAATTTATCTTAAGAGATACTAAATTGTCGAAAGATTGTAACATCTGCCTACAATTTAACATATTATTACATTGTAATCGATCAAGGTGGACTATTGATAAACAATTTTACGCGCGACAGATTGGAATTCTCGTATTAATTCAGGTTGTGTAAATACGCACATAATAATGGAATACCAACCGGAGTCCGATTAACCCTTCTCGGGGTCACCGAATATCTTTATTTCCTTTTTTTGTGGTTCCTGAGGCGTACATCATAGGATTGCCTTGTAATGTATAAAACGCTTGAAAAAGTCAGACATAGACGATTCAACGCTAGGGTTGAACCGAATACTGTTGAAAATCAGATCAAACGTTTATGTGCTCTTTTAAAGTATCATTATCATCAGCCTGCAAACGTCTACACCTGGACATAGGCCTCTCCCAATAACAGTGTCATTTGGGGGGGATTTGTCTTAGTTATTACCCTTGACAAGCGGGTTGGGAGATGCCAGCCAATAGCCAGAATGGAGCAATTTAAGTGGACCAGGAGACTACTGGAATGGCGACTGTGAGAAAATCGTCGCGGTAGTGGCTGTCCCCCAATGAGATGGGTCGATGAAATAACCAAGCCGGCAGGACCGAATTGGATGAGAGAGGCAAGGAGTAGGCAGAGAGGGAGAGATTTGGAGGAGGCCTACCTCCGAAGACGGACAAGTGAAGGGCCGGAATAATGATGATGATGTCGTACCCAAGTAAACGATGCTACCCGTTTCCTGAGTCAAGTACACAAATAAATAAACCCACGCCATGCCACGCTAGGTTGCAGACCGCTAGTAGGTACTAGGCGACTGATAAACTTACTTAGACGATATGGGTACTTAACTAGACAACACTTATAAACTTCCTTAGATTTTTTTGTAAGTAAGTACATTATCGTAGTAGACTGACTCGATGGCTCATTTGGTAGTGACCTCTGCCTTCTGAGCCAAGGGTCGTGGGTTCGATTCCCGCGCAGTATAAACATTTGTGTTCATAAACGTGTCTGTTTGTTGTTTAATATGTATAATATGTATTTATTTACAAAAAAAAGTACCTATCTAAGTAAGTTTATCAGTTGTCTAGTACCCATAGTACGAGCTTCGGCTTAGTTTGGGGCTAGATAGCTATCTATGGCCCAGCGTGCCGTGTTTTGGGGTTTTTTTATTTATTTATTATAAACAAATAGCCTATTACAGACCACTGCTGGACACAGACCTCTCCAGCCCCTCGCCACGCTGGGCAGGCGGGTTGGCGATCGCAGAGCATAGCTTCTCGCTCCGGTAACGCGGCTACCCGTCATCGGTCTGTGGTATTTAGCTACGCCTTCAATTGTGATGGTTATACCGCCACCAGTCGGTTGCTAGTGCCTCGTTTGTAATTCGGCAGGATGCACCACGAGCAGGTGAGGTTGGCTTGGAGCGAAATGATGATAGGCCGCTCCCTTACATCCCCAATCAAACTGGTCGTCTGAAATGAAGATTTAATTTATTTGATTTTGAACAGATAATAAGAAACACATTAACTGATCTGTGCTCTCATAACAATTGAGTCTAGGTAAGTCTTAAAGTTGATTAAAACTGCTTACACACTACACAATTAAGAACTAAGTTTATTTACTAATTCATTCAAAGGCAACTTTTGTTAACTTATCTTGATTTTCTAGTAGTTAAAAGTAGTTTAGGTGCTTAAATTTGCAATTCAATAAGTCCTTTTAGTAATGAAAATAACAAAAGGCAAGATTTGCTCAGATTAACAATACCTATTTAATTGAATGTAATCTGTTCTATACTATAATTAAGTAAGATCTTAAAAGCGTAAAGTACATAATCGCAGTAATTAAGCTAATCTTAATATTGAAATTAAATTAATATAGTTATTATGGATAGAACTTCTTATCTTTATCAATCTTTGTTGCAACCTTTTTGATATAATTTAATTACCTTTTTTGTAACCGGCTGTTTTTGAGTATCTTGAAACTATATGCAACGTATTGATATTTTTTGCACAATTTAAGCGGTCTTATCGCTATAAACGATTTCTTCCAAACAACTTTAGAATGAAGGATCGTTGAAAATTAGGCTTTTCAGTCGGAGGAAGAGCTTAACTGTCTGGCTAGCGACCACCATGCACATGGTGAAACAACAGTTAAGTAACGTGGATAGAGACTGCTTACTGCTCCCTCCGGATCTCCCGTAACATTAGACTGTACCATTGGTGGTATAAATGGTACAGTCCCATTAGTACCTACCAAGATAATAAATACCGTACGTCTAATTGTATCGGAGGCGAATTTCAGCTTCAAGTCTTAGTACCCACGAAACGAAAGAAACCTTTGAAGAACCTTTGAATTTACTTACTTACGAAATATTTTAATTTACCAACTTCACCTTTCAACAATCTTCGCCTTTAAGCGCATGAAAAATATTCCACAATATAATAATAACCAATATTGTACTATAAATATTGTATTGCAAAATCTAATACAAACTTTATAATAAACTAAACCTAAAGAATCAACTGTACGTTCAAACGCATTAAAACCCACGAGCCGAACTGTAGCTCAAATAAGCCCATTTATAGAGATCCATTCAAATCCCGTGGGCCCGGCATATGCCTCCCAGTCCTCAGATATTGCCGCGAGGACATCTGTGGCCGCCCGCGAACCCAATTTAATGCCTCACGAAATCTGGACAAAATAAATGGGAAAGAATATCCGACCCGGACAATGCTCTGGCGTGCCTCCTGTATTCCTTCATTACGACACATCTGTTTAACATTCCGAAAAGGATGGGGAAAAGATGTGATTTATTTGTGAATGCGAATTTTAACCTTCGTCGAGTAAGGTCTTTTATGTCGCCTTATTTATGGGTAATCGCAGTTTCCGCAGTTTTATTAGTCACAAAAAGATTTCAGCTGTTCTTGGCAATTATACTTTCCGTAGGTAAACAGTAAGAGCAGTAAAGATAACCCAGCACCTTACAAACTGCGGCACAACAACAGACTGAATCTACCCGCGTCTCGAATGGCCCTATACGCAAATAGCCCCTATGTACTATCCATCAAAATATTTAATAAATTACCTGAGAATATTAAATTACAGACTAACATTAAACAATTTACTACACAATTGAAACAATTTTTAATATATAAAAGCTATTATAGTTTAAATGAGTATCTAATCGACAAAATATAGTAAGAAGGAAAATAATAAATAAACAAAAGAAATAATATACCTAGGTAACTTTTTATGCATATATTATGTACTAATATTAATCCAAAAATTACACATTCATTGGAGTAGTAAAGCTTATGAGCGTCCTCTCTTCAATTGCGGTACCCTTTCAGGGTCTATAATGATCCAACTTACCTATAACATCTTGTAATATTTATGTACCTACATTATAGATGCAATAAATGATTGAGTATTGAGTATTTATGATCTAAGTAACTTCTTCGGGATTTAAGGGAGCGTCCTATATCATCTTTTCGCTCCAAGTCACCCTCACCTGCTCGTGGTGCATCCTGCTGAATAACAAACGAGGCTCGGGCAGCCGATTTGTAGCCGTATAACCATCACGATTGAAGGCGTAGCTAAAATACCAGGGAGCTGACCCTGGTATTTTAGCTACGGCCATCACCGGAGCGAGCAGTTAAGCCTTGCGATGCAACCCGCCTGCTCAGAGTGGCGATAAAGGCAAAAACCTCGAGGTGTTTTTGCCAAAGCGGTAGACAACTGGAAAGGCCTATGTCCAGATTTGGACTGGATGGATTTTGGATCGCCTTATGGAAAGCGGAAGAGAAGCCCTAGTCGCTGTGACAACTGGCAAGTAACTGGTTAGTTATCTGTCAGTTGCCGCTGCCATGCCGGCCCAACCCTAACCCCCCATGAGCTCCGGAAACCCTACTCACCAGCAGAAACACGACCCGGAGGTCATTTGGCTGCGGTATTCTATAGGGTGGAGGTCCTTCCCTGGACGGGCAGCTCAATTCGAGCGAAGATTCGCTATGCCCTACCTCTCTTTATCGATAGGCTAATGATGATGACACGCCACAAAACAGAGATATTTCATTACTATTCACATTGAAGATAATCTTCTGCTCGGTATAGGAAATGTATGTACATTTCATAGAACATGACCTAATTGTAAACCAAAACAAGTATTTTAATATTCCCCGAAGCGAAACATCCGTAAGTAGGTTGCAGCTACCGAGAAATGTCGGTCACTAAAATAATTATAGTCACTTGTTACGTAAGCCCCTTTGGCTGCGATTATAATAGTACGAGAGTAAGACTCTAGGATGGAATGGTATGGCTGGTTCGATGGTTCATTTGATATGTCCTCTGCCTTCTGAGCCAAGGATAGTGGCTTCGAGCCCCGATCCCCACAATACAAACATTTGTATGCATGAACATGAATGTTCCTGGTTTGATTGGTCTCGGTGTTTACTATGTATAATATGTATTTATTTACAAAAAAAAAGTATTTAAGGAAGATCAATACATTCAGACATGTTTATGAACACAAATGTTTGTACTGTGCGGGAATCGAACCCACGACCCTTGGCTCAGGCAGAAGGCACTACCAAATGAACAATCGTGCCAATCAAAAGCAGTAATAATTTTCTACCTTTTTTCCTAACAATTATTTTACCGGGAAAATTACGGTTAAGCATTCCTGTCACTTGAGAGATTTCCTACCAACACTTCAACATGAGGCCTGATGAAAAAGAATTAATGTCGTTGCGACTGAGGTTGATGATGATGAACGTCATTGAGTTCACCATTTTATAGATAGAGGAAAATTTTCCACAATAACGAAGCGAGCCAGTCGGCTATTCAATTCATAAAGTGAAAACTTTCAACTGACTCGGTTTTTTTTTTATAATGGCTCGACATAATGGCTTCCCTACGCCTGATGGAAAGCGATAGAGAAGCCCAAGTCGCTGTGACAACGGGCAAGTTACTGGTCAGTTACCTGTCAGTTGCCACCGCCATGCCGGCCCAACCCTAACCCCCCACGAGCACCGGAAACCCTACTCACCGGCAGAAACACGACCCAGAGGTCATTTGACTGCGGTATTCTATAGGGTGGAGGTCCTTCCCCGGACGGGCGGCTCAATTCGAGAGAAGATTCGCTATGCCCTACCTCTCTTAATTTCCCATTGCTCATTTCTCAGTAAATTCTATCTAATGCTCAATCGTATTAAATTCCGCCATTATAACTATTGACGTTTGTCTGGTATCTGGACGTTTTAGTTATAGATAGATAGTTTGACTCGGTGGCTCAATTGGTAATGACCCCTGCCTTTTGAACCAACAGTCGTGGATTCGATTCCTACTCGGGACAAACATTCGTGTGATGAACACTTGTGTTTGTTCCGTGTCTGGGTGTTTATATTTGTATTTAAGTATATATTTGGGGTACTTTCATTGTTCTGATACCCATAACACAAGTGCTTAAGCTACTTACTTTGGGTCGGAGCAATGTATGTGATGTTGTGTGGTGTTTATTTATTTATTACTAGCTGTGCCGGCGGCGTCGCACGCGTGGATATCGGGTTTAAAAAAACGTACTTCGATAAAATGGTACCTAAATTTTAGACTTCTAGCAATACATTGGTGAAAACCACATTCAATTCCATGCAGTAGTTTTTGCGTGATGCGCGTTCAATCATACAGGTAATAATTTCTCCCGTTTTCCAAACACTTCCCATCACTGCTCTGCT
Source organism: Conogethes punctiferalis (assembly GCA_031163375.1). Classification (NCBI taxonomy): domain Eukaryota; kingdom Metazoa; phylum Arthropoda; class Insecta; order Lepidoptera; family Crambidae; genus Conogethes; species Conogethes punctiferalis. Next base: position 15,079,900 of record CM062082.1, on the reverse strand, counting down.
CCTATTGATTGTAGCGTGATGAAAAGCATACTATAACCTGCCCAGGAGTATAAAAAATATTTGTACCAAGTTTCGTTAAAATCCGTTGAGTAGTTTTTGTTTCTATAACGAACATACAGACAGGCAAAAATTTTACTGATTGCATTTTTGGCATCAGTATCGATCACTAATTACCCCCTAATAGTTATTTGGAAAATATATTTCATGTACAGAATTGACTTCTCTTCAGATTTATTATAAGTATAGCTAGATTAAATTAAATATGTACAAAAACGGTGATAGCGGCTCGACTAATATTATGGTGCCATGAAACCTCCTCATTCAACAGTCGCGAGAAAGATCATTCGTATTAAGAGCCATCTTTCGAAGCAGGTTATAAAAGCAGCATTAAATGAAATTCCGGGAGCGTGTCGGCGACCCGCCAGGGTTGGTAGTTGCTTTAATGTTTTGGTACTATTTTGAAAAAAGAAATGTATAGATACTTTTCTTTTTTATCTTGACGTTGGTGGCAGACTAATCCTGCGTATGCTGCAGCGCATGCATGCGTCACTGCCACGCAGCCGCAGAACCGATATTCGTTGGGGTAATGGAGTTCTGGAGTGGAGACCGCGTCTCGGCAAACGTAGTGTAGGACGCCCTTAGGCCAGGTGGAGTGACGATTTGCGCAGGACGGCTGAATCGATCAAAGTGGCGAACTTTGGGAGAGGCCTATGTCCAGCAGTGGACTGATATAAATGATATAAATATAAATGATGATGATGAGGCGTAGCAGAAATACGTGTGGTCTATGTCTGCCTCAAATTCAATGTTCTGTGCAGCGCAGCGTAAAGCAGCATAAATTCAAAGAAAGAAAAAACTTTATAAGTACAATAAGACAATACATGCCAGTTTTAACAATTAAACGGAGTAACATATTAGGTACAATGTACACATGTACCTATGTATGTAGCACATCTGATTCCGTGATCTGAATCCGCCGTGGTCTGAATCTGAAAAATTAAGACCACGGCGCGCCACTTTCAGAGGCACCGTTAACAATAACTAAAAATAAAAGATAAAGCATTAACGTAAAAAATAATTGAATCTATATTTATTTATAGTGTGTAAGGTTAGGGTGTCGGTGTAAAGGAGAACATAGCAAGTTAGCGAGCTGAATTGCAGCATTTGCTGCGACTAAGTAAGTATAATTTAATTATCTTGCAATTCAGGACTAAGTAAGTATGATTATAATGCACGAATCGGTGGTCAGGTGTAATTTCTAAACTAAATACAGATTCCATGACCACCAACCTTCCAAATACAATAACAATAACCAACATTTGCCAACCCTACTCCCCTCCAGGGGATTGCCGCGGCGCAACGCGTACACCACGAGAGTTATATTCGCGAAAAATTTAATTTAAAAAATAACTCTCAAAGAATCCGTGTTTTCTTGGCCACCACCGCATTGCTGTTTGCAGAGGGCTCGGATGTGTACAAGTGGGGAGCTTGTGCAAAACAATCTCTATAATGCATTCAGAGCAAGATAGTGACTTGTGATATTAGTTTTGCTGGAAAAATATCTGGACGCGCAGATTTTCCATTTCTGAGTTGGTAGCTTGATGTTTGAGAGAGAATCTAGCTCGTTCTGAAAGGTTATTAGCCCAGACTTAATGTGCAGGATCCTTGAAAAAGTAATACCATTCATAAAAGCATTTGTCTGCTACAAGACTACCCTAATACACTTCTTTCATTTGACGTTACAGTGTGCTTTGTATGGTAAAACAAAAGCTCTGTTTATACTTTTTACCTTATACTTTAACGTTTTATCTCTCAAACAGAACATAAAAATCGTTTCATAAAATTTTACTCCCACGGAAATTCTTCCTGATCCTGAACGTCCGTACTGTATCGGGAATATCAAAGCCTCAAAAATCAGATACCCAGTAAAAACGTTACTTTAGTATCATAGCATTGTGGCCTATCGTCGTCTGATGGAAAGCGAAAGACAGAAGAAATACCCAATCTCTGCGGCAATGGACAAGTAAACGAATCGATCTCATGTCAGTTTGTCACTATCCCTGTCCTAATATAGGTTTATCCTGGCAATCCCGAAATGCAACCGGGAGACAAACTACCCGTGAAGTGAATTTTACAAGTATTTCTCCGAATCCCAATTTAATTATTAATTTAATTAATAACAAGTTAATTATTAATTATTAACTTGGGATAATGATTACAGTGACAATGAAAATCTACATAATAACTAAGCAGTACCTATATAAGAATCATTAAAACGTGGGTTCTAAATAGTATCTATTCAAAAACACCGCCAATTTATTTGTTGCAATTTACAAAACGGCACATTTCTGACAATCCTCTTTCACGTAGCCTATTCAACGTGCCAAATCCCAGCAGATCCGAAAAACATTTGTAGAATTAACTCGAAACTGTGTGTCAATGTTTTTTTACCAAACCCACTTTCAAAGACCAATCACGCTTTAGCACTCAAAGCGAAACCGAAGGAAAAAAGTCAATCGGGAACAAAGCAAACATTCGTGTACATTCCCATAAAATATTGGAATATGCTCCTAAATTCCCGCCACTACCATGCCTTTCTCCACCTTCACCGGCTCACAGGCAAAATTCTCCACAAAGTAACTGTAAAATTAATGTACCTATTGATAACTCTTTTGAGTTACTTTCAACCGATGAAGAAGTCAGTAATTGCACTATTGACTCCCCTACTGTACTTGAAAATAAGTCAATAATATTAAACATGAAAAAGTCAGAACCCAAACTGAAATTACAAAAAAATGTGAAGGACATGGAACAAATTATTTCAGGACTACAAGACAAACTGCAAAGCGCAGAAATGGAAATTCAGAATTTGTTGTCAGAAAACAGGTTCCTTAAGAGTCAATTAAAGCCTTCGAAAGTCATTTGCAGTACAACGCCTAAAAAAGGAGCAGAGGAAAGAATATCCCTTAATAAAACAAGATTAAACTTCGTCGAATGCACTGATACCATAGACATGAAGACAAGATCATATGAAGCAACCCAGGACTCTGGAAACCCACCACCAAGAAACCTTTTGTCGCCCAGCACTGTTCCTGACATCGATGACTCCAACCAACCGGCAAATACTTTGTCCCCACCTAAGTTCTTGACAACAGACGCCTACGTCCCCCCACCTATAGGACCCTCTGATAACTCGAAGATATGCATTTTATCAAACGGTTCAAAATTCAACTTACTGAACTTAGCCAGCCGACACCTCTCGACATCACAAGTTTGTCACTACGCGTCACCAGGTGGCGCCATAGAACAGCTGTTCAGTGGACTAGACAAGAAACTTTCAAATTTTACTCTCAATGATTACTGTGTAATATTCATAGGTGAAAGAGATTTTCTGAAGTCTTATAACTATAATAAAACAATAGAATTTATTAGAAACTGCCTTCAACCCATAACATACACAAATGTAATTATTTGCTTGCCAACTTTCAAATGTAGAAAAAATGTAAACTTATATAACAGACGAATAGAAATATTTAATAGATTATTATATACAGATAATCTAGAGTACCAATATGCTTATATACTTGACTCGAACAAAAACCTAGAATATACAACCCAGATGTTTAACTTCACTATGGGTACTATAACAAAACAAGCATTACAGATCATTCTCAATGATGTAAAATCCCTAATTAACCAAATTTACTACCATTATAACAATGCTGTCGAAGAAACAAGTAGCGTAAAATGTTTTCGTCCCCAAGGACTATACTAAAGAGGACCTTAGTAAACCAGATGATAATGTAGACACACTGGTAGATTCTAACAAACTTCGAATCCTTCATCAGAATATAGCTGGCATTTGTAATAAAGCAGACTTATTAGATTTTACATTAAAAGAACTACAAGATAAAAATAAAGATATTGATATTTTATGTTTTTCGGAATCCAATGTCAAACAGGGTACAGAAAGCAATGTAAAACTTAATAACTATAAACTTATATCGTCTTTCTGTCGAGATAAAAGTAAGGGTGGCACTTGTATTATGATAAGAAAGACAATGGAGGCTAAACCGTTACATTTTCCTTCACAATTAGTCATGAAGTTTTATTTCGAATGTTGCGGTATAGAATTAACTGCACTAAGCTTGATAGTTGTCACAATATACAGAACTCCTGGTCAGACTAACTCTCAAATCAGTATTTTTCTCCACAAACTAGATCTTCTCTTAGAGTATTTGACGAAAAAGTTCCGCAATAGAAAAATTGTCATTTGCGGCGATTGGAACATAGACGTATTAAAACAAAACATTCATTCAAAAGACCTAACAAGTACTTTAACTAATTACGATTTCAAAATTCATATTCTAACGCCTACTAGGTTAAATTCGTGCATTGACCAGATTGCCAGTAACGTAAAGAACACTAAAAGTGATGTATTACACCTAAGTCTCTCCGACCACGAAACCGCACAATTATTAACTCTTAATATGAAGAAACAAAGGTCATTTTCTACATGGTTTGAGTATAAAAGAGATTTTAGTGTGGAAAATACAATAAAGTTTAAATCCTGCATCTCTGCCTTAACTTTCTCGGACGTTCTAGAAAGTGATAACTTTAAAGAAGCGTTCAATAGTTTTTACGATGACTTAGTTGTATTTTACAACTTATGCTTTCCGATGATAAAAATAAAAATGAACAACAAACCATTTAAATTAAAATGGCTTAGCAAGGGTTTAAAGAAATCTTGTCGTAAAAAACGTAAATTATATATTGAATTCTGCAAACTTCTACGTAAAAAGAAGAACAATACAAAAGAATCGCACGAAAAATATAAAAAATATAATCACATATTAAAAAAATGTATACTAAACGCACAAAAACTTAAAAATAAAAAATACTTACAACAAAACGGAAATAATCCAAAAGCTATATGGAATGCCATTTCATCTACTATTTTAAACAACTATCACAACAACGATATAAACATTTTAAAAATCAACAACAAAACATATTCGGATCCGCTAGAAATTTGTAATGTCTTTAATAATTACTTTATCAATTCAACAACTACCTCTAAAAAACCAGTTAAAACTAATAATATAAATAAAACTACTGCTCATAATTCCCATTCGATATACTTGACTCCGGTAACTACTTCTGAAACATATAACATTATTATGTCTCTTAATAATAGCAAATCCAGTGGCCATGATGGAATAATCACCAAAATTATAAAGTTATGTGCGGTCTATTTATCCCCGCCAATAACTCATATTATAAATTTATCCTTCGAACAAGGACAATTTCCAGACCAATTAAAGATATCCATAGTGAAGCCACTTTTTAAGAAAGGGGACAAATTAGATCCGATCAACTATAGACCAATTACTATCATTCCAATTTTGTCAAAAGTGTTAGAAAAGGCAATGTACACCAGAATGAATGATTTCCTAACACAGTTTAAAGTTTTAAGTACTCATCAATATGGTTTCCGGAAAGGAAGTTCTACCTCACTAGCTTGCTTCGATTTGATTAATTACATAACAGATAGCATTAACAATAAAATTCCTATCATATCAGTTTTCTTAGATATGACAAAAGCCTTTGACTTTGTTAATCATCAGATTCTACTTGATAAGCTAGATAATTATGGAATTAGAGGCAATGCTAATAACTGGATAAAAAATTACCTCAAAGACCGATTACAATGCGTAGAAATCTCGCAAATTAACCCCAAATCTAACAGAAATAGCTTAGAAAAAAAACATTACAGATCATCTTCAATGGTCAACAATACAGGCGTACCTCAAGGTAGCATTCTTGCTCCCCTTCTTTTTCTAATTTATATAAACGATTTACCAAATATCATACCTCATCGATCAATACTATTTGCCGACGACACTACCCTAGTTATCAAACAGAATAATAGAGAACCAATTGAAAATACAGTAAATACAACTCTCTCTACCGTCATAGAATGGCTTCAATCTAACGATTTAAAAATAAACCTGACTAAGACAAAAGTCATGGAATACCGCTCATACAATACCGTCGAAACAAAAATACAAATAAAACATGATCAGACTAACATCGATAAAGTCAAGGCATTTAAGTTCTTAGGTCTGAATGTTGACGAGCACCTAAATTGGAAAGGTCACATTGACACTATCTGTGGTAAACTAGACCGCTATGTGTACGCTCTGAAGAGGCTAAGACAGACTATTTCTCCAGAAGCTGCTCTAACAGCTTACCACGGATATGTATCCTCGGTCCTTAATTACGGTTTAATTATATGGGGCAACTCCGTTGATGTAGATAGAGCATTTAAATTACAAAAAAAATGTATAAGGGCTGTCAGTGGCGCGAAATTTTTAGATAGTTGCAGGCCATTATTTCAAAAGCTGAACATTCTTCCTCTACCCTGTCTGTACATACGGGAGGTCTGCTGGTTTGTTAAACAACATCCATCACTTTATAAAAAATACTCGGATGTGTCTACAAGATCACTACGGCCTAAATATAACCACTTGCTGTACAAACCTCCGAGTAACAAATTTATTTATAAAAATAACATCTACAATATGTCCATAACTCTATACAATAAATTGCCTCATTCAATTCAAATATTAGAAAAAAAATTATTCAAAACTGCAGTCACGAAGTGGTTATCACAAAAATGTTTCTATAGCATTAAAGAATTTATGGACGATTAATTTTTATTTAGTATGATTAGGCATTATAGTACAATGTTTTGCCACAATATAATTATAGTATACTGATGTACTCAATACCTATTTATGATATTTGCACGCCTGCCAGCAGGCTAATACTACCTACTGGTTACCAAATTGATTCCACCTATTTGTATCTCCTATGTATTTTGAGCAAATAAACATTTTGTTATTGTTATTGTTGTTATTGTAAAAGTCAGATTGTAACAATGCAAATGTCGCCCCGACTCGGCGGATTAGCGGCGGATCTGCGGCAGTGTTGCCAATCTTTGTGCCTTAATCTTGCCAAAAGTGGCCCACAAAATCAGAATAAAATTAAAAGACGAATACCCTCAGGCCAGATGGAGCGACGATTTGGGTAAGATTACTGGCATGTGCTGGATGCGAAACCCAAGATTGATCAAAGTGGCGAACTATTGGAGACTGCTGGACATAGAGCAGTGGACTGTGAAGGGCTGATGATAGATAGATAGATATTCTTTATTGCACAAACATAAACACTTACAGGAAAGAGTATACAAATATTTATAGTAGGTACAATATAGGTGGTCTTATCGCTGGGAGCAATCTCTTCCAAGATGATGATGATGATGACTGTGATGAAAGACGAATGACAAGATATTGGAGATCGAAACGGAAAAGAGATTCTTGATGCAAACTATCCGTGTATTTCTGGGTATAGAATAGGACCACCCTATCTATGGTGAGATCTTTTCAGAGAAGGTGTCTTAGAAGACGATTAAGAGAATATCAGGAAATAACGTTTACTTGGGTACAAATAAAACCAAGTCTGGTCACCAACCCGCCTGCCAAGCGTGGTCACAAATATAAATGCGTGATGGTAAAAACCTATCGCTCCTTTGGAAGAAACTGTATTTTTGTGTTTCTTCCATGTCTGAATGTGTACCTATAATTTGTATTTAAGTATTTATTTGTGGTACCTTCGTTGTTCTGATACCCATATATGATGATAACACAAGTGCTTAAGCTACTTTGGAATTAGAGCAATGTATGTGATGTTGTCTGATATATATTTCTTTAACTGTATGAGAAATTGTGCCACAATAATCCTTATTGAAATAATCTAGTTTTACTGTTTTATTCAACTCTTTTGGATTATTAATCCCCTCCCGGTATTTATTTTGAACAGTGCCAACTCTTCCGAAGCAGCAAATGCATTTTGAGTTATCAGTTTTCTACCTCTTCAGTTTTCCACCAGTTTCAAAGGATATTACACTAAGTTGGCAACACTGATCGGATGCCGCCGGCTTTTAAAAACTTCCAAGTGCGGTAGATACTTCAGAGCAGGAGGCACTTAGTGCCACTCTCGGCACGTGCCAACTCCGTCCATTCTTATTCCTTTGCGGGCCAAATTAGGACTCGTTTGAATCACAAAAGAATAGGTATAGGAAATTTCGTTGGAATAGAACGAGAATACGGAAGTTTCTATAATGTGTGATATTTATCTGTAGAATATGTTTCTATTAGTAAAAAAAAATATCAGATTTTGAAAGATAGTCTTTATTGCGCACCAAAAACATTACCTTGGTTTTGGCTAGCTCATCATAAGCCAAAGTTTTCTTGCGCCTATGAGCGATTCTCCAAACAAACTTTGGGTAGAGAAGAGCATGATAGAAGGAGTGAAGTGATTCAAACGATCTAAGAGTGGTAATAAATGTATAAAGTACCTATAGTAACAATGACAAATACTACTATCCAATGAATATATTTGAACGTCTTTTCTCATGACCTAAGGAATCTATTTTTGCAAAAGGGAAAGCTAAAAATATATAAACTTATCAAATGGCCCATACGTACCGGTAAAAACGGAAGAGAGCAAAATTTATGATAGTGTTGCGTATCGAAATGGCTGTTTGTTGACCTAAATAACATGTTAGTAAAAATTCATGCTGAAATATTAGTGCAATAAATAAACACAGAATGCGTTTTCGCTGTACCCCACGTGATAGATCACTGGTAGCCTTTACACGGGAAGATTATTTCCTAAAGTACAGCTATTATTACTTTTTCCATTTAGCCTCACTAACCACCAAGAGCTTCTGTGTCTTCAACTTTCACTTCTTTTACTGAGTCTAAGGCTCAATTAACTGCCTAAAGTTTGGGAGTTCTTTAAAATTCGCGGCGTTATTTCAAGGAGGAATAGTTGTTCACTCTTTACCAAGCACAAGTTAGGTCGTGCATGGAGATTAGTAATGACTTTCTCTGTGACGCAAGTCTTGATCACCGTCGTATGGTGGCTGGACTCATGGCCTTCTAATGGTTGCATTTTGGAGAGTGCTACGGAGTCATTTTATCTAATTCCAACTGCCCCTTTTAAGCTTACTTTAAGCTAACTCTTTACCCGAGTCCGTTTTCCTAGAGAAATTTAATCTTCAGATTTGACAAGGCGAGAGTGAATTGGTTTTTGTTGGGCTCGTTCTATCGTAGATTTGCTTAGTATTATGTGACTTGAGGCCTATGTCCAGCAGTGGACTGGTGTGGGCTGATGATGATGATGATGATGATAAGGTGAGTTGAAGACAAGCGCTTTATTTAAGGGTCTAGTGAGGGCAGCGTAGAGCGACTCTACAATGTAGAGACGCAACCGGCCAATAGAGCGCCGCTAGTTAGTAAAACCGCTGTAGTAGTTATTAAGAAATAAAGATGCGTAAGGTCTCGGACCACCCATGTCCGAGGAAGCAGAAAAAAAAAGCGCTTTATTTAACTATAAAAAAACCGATTAACTTTCGCCTTCAACATCAAAAGATTTTAGTATATTACTCGTATCTCTCGGGGAACAAGGAGTCCGACAAAAAGTTCCGAAATTCCGAAGTAGAGGAGAAACGCGCTGTGCGAGTATTTGATACTTGCACCGTATACGTTCCGTGTAAACAGAGTTTAATATCGCAAATTACTCACGTCAACTGATGAGGCAACATACACATTATCATGTTTCGGTATGCCATTAACGACAGGCACTGGTGTTGTATTCCTATTAATGGCGGTTATCTAGTCGCCTCATTATTCATTCGGCAAATAATTTAGGGAGCCTAATAACCAGGTGTATCTATACAATTTGATTTTCACCAGCGTGATATTAATATCGGCTTGAATCGCTATCAATTTACCTACTATTAGTTCAGAGTTAGTTCGATACCAATTGTTATTAGATTTCGACAGTTTCTTGGTAAACTACGACATTTAATATAGAATTTTCATCATCATCATCAGCCTATTGCAGTCCACTGCTGGACATAGGCCTCTCCAGAATTTTCATAAATTATATTTATTCTAAGCTGCCTGAACGGTTTAGGCGCCAAACGTCCGATTCGAGGAATGTCCGATTACTATATATTTCATACACGCTGTTCTTCTTTATAGAAACGGCGGCTCCCAAACTTTTATCTTTCATGGCGCACGAAAGATAAAAGTTTGGTGATAAAGGTTTGATCACGTTAAGAGATTAAAGTTACATCATCATCATCAACAACAACAGCCTTTCGCAGTCCACTGCTGGACATAGGCCTCTCCAATATTTCGCAACTTTGATCGATCTTGGTCCACTCGCGTCCAGCACTTGCAAGCAAAATGGTTATTTTAGTCACATTGCCACTCTAAAGCTACATGTGCTGGAGCTACTATCTAAGTTAAGGTAACATAATTATGTATCGCGTATTTATTTACAAAAAAGGATTTAACTTCATTAGTTGTCTAGTACCCATAGTACAAGCTTCAGCTAAGTTTGGTAATAGATGGCGTTGTATGGCCCTACGTGGCATGTTTTTAATTATAAACCGACTTGAATAAGGTAATCCTTTTTCAAGTCGGTTTAAAATCAAAAACATCTTATTTAGTGTCAAGTAGCTTCGGTCACATTTGCAATCCTTAAAAAAAACAAATATCGTTAGATTTATGAACCGCAATCGAATAAATGTGATCCCTAGCGTCATAGGTTAGTAAATATCAGAAATGCAGAAATATGAGTTATGTCTGCGTAATCCGATTCGATCACCGCTTATTTCCCCCGGGACGCCAGATCACTGGCTGGCTGCATCCCACACTCCTTTGAGGTCGCTTTTGCTGCGACTGAGCTTGAGAGCATAATTTATTCTTGCATTTTAAATAGGACGAGATATTATGGTAGGAAGTACGAGTAGATTTGTGTTTTGAATCTGAAGTAAGTACAGACCTCGCCTACGCAGTCACAATTTGGTGTTATTTAACTAATTCAATAACCCAAGACATGCCACACACAAAACTCGCTTAAGCCAGGTGGAGTGACGATGTGTTCAAAAATTTTACTTTACTAGCGACCCGCCCCGGTTTCGCACGGCTGCAATTTGTCTTATTCCCGTTCCCATGGGAATTTCGTGAATTCCTTTCTTAGTGCACCTCTACGGTACCTAAGCTACGTCCCTTCCAAATTTCAAGTGCCTACGTTTAGCCGTCTAGGCTGCAGGCGCGGATCCACCGTTGTGGGCATGCCCATAATCTTAATAGACTTGTGACGTCACATTTCTACGATCTTTTGAGCTATCATAATAAGCTTTAATTGATTTTTTGGGTAGGTGTGCACACAACCTACTTATTTTGAGCGCTGGATCCGCGCCTGCTAAGCTGTGCGTTGATATGTCAGTCAGTTTCTCCTTTTACATTATATATTTAGATAACGAAATAGACTTTTCTGTCGCTTTCCATCACAAGCAGATTTTGTAAAATAAGGGACGGCTAAGACCTACGTACGCTGCGACGCGGGCAGTAATACGAGTATGTGACGCAGACAATCCACGCTTTCTAAAAACCCTACCCTGAAACCACTTTGTAAAGAACTGTCATGGAAAATTTTATCGACAGGCCCGGTGGCTCATTTGGTAGTGACCTCTGCCCTCTGAGCCAAGGGTCGTGGGTTCGATTCCCGCACAGTACAAACTTTTGTGTTCATGAACATGTCTGTTTGTATTGGTCTGGGTGTTTTCTATGTATAATATGTATTTATTTACAAAAAAAATGTGTCTAAGTAAGTTTATCAGTTGTCTAGTACCCATAGTACAAGCTTCGGTTTAGTTTGGGGCTAGGTGGCGCTGTGTGGCCCAGCGTGGCATGTCTTGGATTATATTTATATTTAAAACCATGACAAAGGCACAATCAGTTGCACAATCCGCCCATCCCGTTGCATTATTAACACAAACTTCAACCGCAACGATAATTGAGCTGTTACAAAGTGTACCTACTAATAATATTTCAGCACAATTAACAGAGCCGCAAGCTCGGCAACAAAGTTAGATGAAAGGCGCCGCTCTAATCTGCAAACACCAGAATATTATACCATACACTTCCTAGCTGTTAGTCGCAGTGCACTAAACAAAGCCTTTATTAATAACGAGTCGGCTATGGAGTATGGACCTCGATATCTAAGAGAGAATGGACTTATATGTATAATTATATAGTATGCAACCTCTACTTTTTGATGTGAAATAACTCTAGATACGATGTAATGGAGCGGCCTGTCATCTTTTCTCTCCAAGCCAACCTCGCCTGCCCGTGGTGCATCCTGCCGAATAACAAACGAGGCGCTGGCAACCGACTGGTGGCGGTATAACCAACACAATTGAAGGCGTAGGTAAATACCACAGGCCTATGACGGGCAGCAGCGTCAACGGAGCTAGAAGCTACGCCCTGCGATCGCCAACCCACCAGCCCAGTGGTGATTATGGGTATATCCTCCAGATGTTTGCCCTAAGTGGCAAACAACTTGAGTGGCTTATGTCCAGCAGTGGACTGCAATAGGCTAATGATGATGACTAATGAAAACCATTAGCCCTTAACTCTTACCCTAGACCACTTTAAGGAAAGAAATGTAAGAATGATTTTACAATCATTATAGGTATTTTTGTTTTAATTTTCCATGCAAGCTCATTCGAGTAAGTGATTAGTTTGCTTAATGTATGTAAAATTTTGAGGCACTTGTTTACCAGCTATTTAATATTCGTAGTATCTAATTAATAATAATATAGTTAACCTCTTTAGAGTATTCAAGAAGACATTCATGCGAGAAAAATACTGTTTTACTTGTGTAAATAAAAGAGTTAGTAGTCCGACATCACCTTATTTAGATTAAGTAAAATCATTTACTTAAACAACTGAATTTCCATTGTTCAGTCGAACAAAGACGTAAACTGTATAGCTTCAATACCAAAGTGTTTCGTAGGTTATCGCAATTACACGAATAAGCAGCCCGCCCATTGTAATGCAAATGCGGTGCAGTTGAATTTGCAATTGCTTGGGTTCAGCACCTAGAGTGCGGAGAACAATCGAAAACGCATAGTATGAATCAATTGACTTGGTAATATAAACGGGTGCTGGGAAACGATGGCCCGGGGATTTGTTCCTGCATCGGAGGGTGTTTGAATTGGTCGAGGTGTTCTGTGGTTATTTGATGCAAAATTGGTTAAGGCATAACTAGAGGGACTCCGAGGAGGAGGGAATTCCGAGATTCATTAGCGAAGTTTCGATGTAATTCATCATCATCATCAGTCTATTACTGAACGCGCGTGTGATAAATCGAGATAATAAATAAAATTTTGCATTGCTGCTGCACACACACCCACATCCTTGCACGTTGTAAACTTTTGATAATGTTTCCTGTATGTATTTGTCTTATTTGCTATTGATTTTTTGTTTGCTGTACTTATTTGTTGTGTGTGCTAGTTTATGTAAATAATAAATGTTTTATCTATCTATCTATCTAAAATAATATTTGGCAAAATAAGTAAATATTTTTTTCATATTGATGTCAATGAAGTCATTATTTCTCCTAATATTGTGTTTATGTATATGTCGCAGTAAGATAGATAAAGCCGTAATACACTTATATCCCTAGGGATATAATTATATAGCGTAACATAGTTATAAGAAAGCGATTCATCACTATCTCACTAGGAATATAGTTATAAAACTGTCCAAGTTTAACTGTAACTTTAGACGAAAACGCAGAACGCATTTCGACGCGTCACGTTTTCGCGCTCCCTGTCTCCTTTCACATCGAGGTTGCACGCTGTTCTTTAGCCAAGCAGAGAAAAGGCATCGCTAACGAGCAGTTTCCGCATTATACTTTTAAGTAGACAGTCATTTAAAAAGGCGCAAAACAAGAATGTGATTTACCGCAGCGAACGCGCTTCAACTCTTTACACTGTACTAATGACGCTCACCGCAGCCAAATGAGGGCGGAAATTTGAAACTCCATCGCGCCGAGCGGCTAAAACTACGGATGGAACCGCTGTTTTTAATTAATTCACAAAATGGCTCGCCCCGGACAGTCCTCATTAAAATAGGACGTGGATTTTAGTTCAATTCGTGAACTCTGTCCCGTGCAAATGGAATCTGTATTAGCGCACCAACAATTTTATCGGGTTTGCTCAGAAACTCTTTTGTGAATTTATATTTCGGTTTTGTTTTAGCTTAATACGGCTCACGGCTTGAATACTTAGGTATGAGTGATTTAGATTAATATATTCCAATCCCGCTGAGCAAAGATTTAAGTCTCTGTGACTACTATAAAATCTGTAAAATTAATAAATTCGTCAAATATTAATAGCGAATGTTTTGGTATTATGTACGTAATCTGTATCTACTTTAATTATTACTACAACATATTTGAATACATTGCATTAGTCAGGACGTGTTCAGAACTTTGAAAGATTGTTTAGTGATGAAAAGATTAAAATAAAATAAATATTATGGATGCAACACAGGTATTACGAAATAAAAAACACACAATTAAAGAAAGGATAAAAAAAAGAGGATATCCTTATATCCTCCAGGTTTTTGCCCTAAGTGGCGAACAGCTGGAGAGGCCTATGTCCAGCAGTGGACTGTAATAGGCTGATGATCAGCCAAAAGACCTCCAAGTCGTGTTTCTGTCGGTGAGTAGGGTTTCCACAGCTCGTGGGGGGTTAGAATAGGGCCGACATGGACATGACAACTGACAGGTACCAGTTACTTGCACGTTGTCACGGCGATTTGAGTTTCTCTTTCGCTCCGTCAAGCGTAGCCTGTGTCGAACTCATCCTCTTAGCGTTGTCCCGGTTTGTGCCTCTAGGCCCAGGGTCCGCTTTGACCATGATCCTAGATTTAGCGAATCTGGTTATTACATTGAAGCGACTGCCATCTGATCTTCGTAGCCTGTGTCGAACTATTATAAAAAAAACTTAATTAACAAACAGGAATAAAGAATTTATTCCTAACGCCAAATCTGACTATTCACCGTCTCGATTTATCCCGTGCGTGCCTGTGTTATTATTAATGCTGTAATTACCGCTCTGCAGTGCAGTATCTGCCTAACGCGAATATTTGGCCAAACGACTACGCAATTAATATCGCCTTCTGACATCATTCGCATTAATTTAACTTAACAATACAAAGTTGGCGTTTTACGCAAGGAAAGTGCTTAATGGTGGCGGAGCTAGAAACAGTAACTTGACTTTAGGCGAATATTAGGCCTGAAATATTGGCAAAATGATTTTTTTATAACGCCACGCTGAACCACACAGCGCCATCTAGTCTCAAACTAAGCCGAAGCTTGTACTATGGTTACGAGACAAGTGATAAACTTACTCAGATCGTTTTTTCGTTTCGATCATTTTAGAAAATACCCAGACTAGTACAAACAGACGCCATGTTTATCAATCAAATCTGCGGCCACGTTGTCAGAGACAGCATTCGGTACCACTGAACCAACTGATAGTCGAAAATTTACCGATAGTTTTCAGAATTTCTTAGCTCAAAAGAAAAAAAGGTCCTCACGATTATTACTTGTCGCAGAGGTATCAGGTTGTTATTAACATCGAATGTTTATGACTGGTGCCCGTTGAAAGTCTCAGTGCTGTAAAAAATGAAGCTTTAGCGTCTTACAGCAAAAGTAAAGGAAAAAGCCGAAAAATTTCAATATATTATTTCAACACACAAAAAATAGGTACCGCTCCAAATAACTCAATGTTTTATAAGATTTATTAGCATAATGTAGTGTAGCGGCCTACAGTAGCAGTTTTGCAGCGCACGCAGTTTTGTATTGTGCGCTGCTTAACAGGCAGTCGTTCCCCGCCACGCATTCCGACCACTCGCTAACAATATGTAATTCATTGTATTATCGGTGCACCAAATATATATTCTTCCTGGACTTCAGACATCTATCATTTACCACACCGCACAGAGGAACCTCCACATCTACAAACCCCATATTGGTGACTCTCCGACAAGAACACGCAGATGGAGCAGATAACGGATTTTGGGGTCATGCCTGTGCGGTGTGCAGGGGGCGACTCACATTGCAGTATCACGGTCGGATAGTGCGCGGCAAGCAAAATTTCACTCAACATGTAAGAAACACGTGGAGAATTTCATCAATAATTCAGAGCAGAAGAGTAAACTTCGTTCAGGCGACCGACGAGGAGCAGCAGAGAACCAGCAGCGAATCGGAATTAGAGTCGTATCACGCAATGAGGTGAACTACGTAGGTACATGGTTGTCCTATTGAGCGAACACAGAATTAGCGACCAGGACAGACCATCATCATACGAATCGTAGAGGAGACGTCGCTCATGCAGTTTTTCTCGCCGTCATCGCCATGCCCCGTTTGGTCTCACGGCTGTACCATGGGATGATGAGCTGGAGTTATAGAGACGCCGCAGACGGAAGCAGAGCCCACACAGAGATGAGGTACACCGTTCAGATGCGCGCGTAAGGCATTGGAGCTGACTCAACTGTTTTCGCCGCGTGACTTCGGATGACGCAATCATGTTCCATCGCAACCAACTGGACTCGGAGAAAAAAAAAGTGCAGTGCAAAGTGTTACAGTGAACAAAGGTGTAGAAATTAAATTGAGCGTTTCGCGTGTTGACAAAACAGCCCGTTCAGTATGTCGCTACCTTTCTCGTTTTTATCTCTATCTGTAATTGTTAGCGCACTGCATGTAACTTGAGCTATCATGCGCCGACGCAGCGCCGGTATCGTGCTCAATATCGAGAATGCTCTTTACCTCGTCAGCATTTTTACGCTTGTCGCCAGCTGTTTATAGTGTAGTGAATTAACAAAGCAATGTAACTCTGAACTAATTATTTTTGTACAACTATTTTTTTTTGTGTAATTTTGTGTCCAAAATATTTTCAAAGGGGAGGAATGATGTAGCGGCCTACAGTAGCAGTTTTGCAGCGCACGCAGTTTTGTATTGTGCGCTGCTTAACAGGCAGTCGTTCCCCGCCACGCATTCCGACCACTCGCTAACAATATGTAATTCATTGTATTATCGGTGCACCAAATATATATATCTATTGGACTTCAGACATCTATCATTTACCACACCGCACAGAGGAACCTCCACATCTACAAACCCCATAGTAGTTTAATTTTAATAATAACCCCAAGACATCCCACGCTGGGCCACACATCGCCATCTAGCTCCAAAGTAAGTCCTGGGTTTGTGGAGCTCACTCCTATTTAGCGGAGAATACCCACTAAACCGGACGGTGCCGCGGTGGTCGGCTACTCTAGCTAGCACTCTGTCTGAGGGGGGTCGGGATACCCGGAGGTATTCGACATAATCCCCCGTAGCGCCCAGCGTGGACGGCACACATCGGGAGGACGGTGTGTTGTAATTCGGCAGGATGTAGCACGGGCAGGTGAGGTTGGCTTGGAGCGAAAAGATGATAGGCCGCTCCCTTACATCCCCAAACTATCAATCCAAAAAGTTTATTAAGACTTGATGACATATTTTTTGTGTGCATCACTTTTGAAAGAGGACCCATTTTTAGGGTTCCGTAGCCAAAATGGCAAAAATGGGACCCTTATAGATTCGTCATGTCTGTCTGTCTGTCTGTCTGTCTGTCTGTCTGTCTGTCCGTCCGTCCGTCCGTCCGTCCGTCCGTCCGTCCGTCCGTCCGTCTGTCCGTCCGTCTGTCTGTCTGTCTGTCTGTCCGTCCGTCTGTCTGTCTGTCTGTCTGTCTGTCTGTCTGTCTGTCTGTCTGTCTGTCTGTCCGTATGTCACAGCCAGTTTATTCCGAAACTATAAGAGCTGCATTATTGAAATTTGGTACGTAGATGTATTCTGTGAATTGCTTTAAGATTTTAAAATAAAATCAGAAAAAAATCCAAAACTTTTGGAGTTCCCCATACATAGAACTGAAACTGAAATTTTTTTTTTCATCAAACCTATACGTGTGGGGTATCTATGAATAGGTATTTGAAAATGATGTTGAGGTTACTAACATCATTTTTTTCTAACCTGAATAGTTTGCGCGAGAGACTCTTCCAAAGTGGTAAAATGTGTGTCCCCCCCCCCCCGTCCCCCCCCCGTAACTTCTAAAATATGAGCATGATAAAACTGAAAAAAATATATGATGTGTATGACTATAAAAACTACTAACGAAATTTGGTTTGAATGAAATCTAGACAGTAGTTTTTTTTTAAAACGTCATAAATCAAATTACCTAATTTTTTTATTTAATTAACTCCAATATAATAAAACGTAAAGAAAAACACTTATTTAGCTGTATAGTGGCACGGAACCCTACGTGCGAGAGTCCGACTCGCACTTGGCCGGTTTTTATTCAGTTTATGAAACCTCGTCTATTTATCCCTACTGGGTCTAAGCTTATTATACTACACCATGAGTTATTGCTATAAAACGTACGCTGTGGAGAACCGATGCCACCGGGAGCAACAACAAGTGATTAATTACGTCTTATTTACTGTGGCAATTGTGCCTATAAAGGGAGTGCGTACTGCGACAAAATAACGCTTACACAAACGTGTCTAATTACCAACACCGGTGCTCGGTAATGGTCTTACCACACGTTATTGTTACCCATATGGTGAAGGAAGGATTAATAGCACAGAACAGCTACGACTTGGGAGCCTTCAAGAAACGAGCGTATTCATATTTAAAAAGGCCGACAGCGACCCTAAACTTGATTAGAGTTGGGAGTGTCCATGGGCGGTGTCGACTGACCATCAGGCATCACACTCGCTCGTCTGCCAACTCTCGCAAAAAAAAAATTGTGAATGCCGAGTTGGTACTCGGTATCTCTATTATTTGTTATTCCATTGAGCAATGTCAATTTACATAGAAAAGGAACATAGTGAACAATTGCTTTTTAATTTGTTGAAAAACAAGTTTACAATAAGCTTACAGTTTACAAAATTGCTCTACACGTTTGGCAGTTACCATGCCACAAACAGATACACACACACACCGACAGACATACCAATACGTCAAACTTATAACACACCTCTTTTCACCCCCCGACGGGTTAAAGACAAAGCGCAACAATATGGTAGTTTGTTCTTAATTCTGAAGTCTTCCTAAACTATTATTTTACTAAATACATAGTATGAATATTATCAATAATAAGGTGTTAATTGCTAGTTAATAACCAGGGTAATAAGCACAACATCACGCGAAAACCTTATTTAATCGAAAGAAGTTTAAATTTAAAAAATATCTGGAAGTCAAATCTGCTACGCTTAGAATAAATCCGAGATGTAACTTCGTTCGTTGACAAAGACGACAACCATCTAAGTAGAACGAATCGCGTCAGAGTTCAAGCGCTACATTTCCAAGCATTTTTTACACGCACCTAACTTTAACAGCCACCGCCGCTAATAGAAAATAAAAAACCCAATCAGAGGTAGCTCATTAGATTTAATTAGCGAATCATTAGCTTAAGAAAGAAGCGTCCAATTGGGGCGTTTTCGCAGGGCGGTCACGTCCTCACAAATTGATACAGGGTACGTGACCCACTAGAGAAGATGACGCTCATTTAGTACAGTACACCTAACCTACGTGGGAGCAGTTGACCTTATTAGCCAGATATAGTGTCTGATTTAGGCGTTCTGGTAATAGAAGCTGTAAATAAGTTCAATCAATATGTTTGTTACCAAATATGTAATAGGTAGAGTCAAATGTAATAATTACTTATGTATGTGTAGATTTCGGAATCTTGTCACTTTAAAAAATGATAATAATATGTCAACAGCGAAAAAAATACGTAAGTACGTATTGCTTTTGATTGTACTTACATCAATGATGTATTAGTTGGTCAAGTTGACAGCCACATTGATCTAGACCCCCAGACCTCGGGTATCCCTTGTCGGACTTTAAACTGTTACTGGCTTTATGAGAAACTTCTTGGATACCACGATCCACTTTCTGAGACAGTCTTTTCGAACAGTCATGACTTGGGTGCCTTCAAGAAACGAGCGTACTCCTATTTAAAAGGCCGGCAGCGACCCCAGAACTCGATCTGAGTTGCCATGGACGGTGTAGACTGCTTACCATCCAGCATCACATTTATTCGCCTGCCGCCTCTTACATAAAAAGAAAAAAAAAGTAAACAACACCGCATAAAGGAAGTTGGCGGTGATTAGTTCCATCAAATTATAACATTCAAGGATCAGAGTGTGCAATTGTGCATCTAACACACACTTGTGCACTTTAATATCTCCTAGGAGATGTTGTTTCTAAATGATTAAACATTATATATATATAAATATTACACAATTTTCAGTCATCGGAAATTTGGTTTATCATACATGCAAATGTTCCGTACTGCACTACGAGTATATGTTGGTTTTGGGAGCCAACGACGCTATCTTTAGTCGAGGCCTAAGGGTAGTTTCAGAATCATAAACAACTAGCTGCTGCCCGCGGCTCTGCCCGCGTGATATTCGTATAAAACATAGCCTATGTGTTAATCTGATGTACAAACTATATTCCTGTAAAGTTTCATTGAAATCCGTTCAGTAGTTTTTGCGTGAAAGTGGAACAAACATCCATCCATCTATCCAAACCAACTTTCGCGTTTATAATATTAGTAGGATGTCTAACCGTAGGTTCAAAGCAACACTTAGACGTAACTTGTCTCCCGCACGTGACTGAAACCAGTCCTAGACTATGAATAAAATAAGTAATGAAGACTGACGCTCCGACAGAGCCTTTGTGCTTAAGGAAAGCTGGCGGCCAAAGCTAGTTTCGTATATGCCTGTATTTCATACGGGCGTCTAGGGTTAAAGGTCAATAACATTGTATCCAATGTTGATCTTTCATTTCGCTCGTCGTATTTTAACACCACACACTCTCAGCATATCGAGGAATAATGCAATTATATACGATGATTTATTATTTATAGGTACTCGTAGGTACCTAATTTTACAAATACGTATTCCCTATGTCATTCGATTTTTAGTTCATTTTAAGACTTATAGTTAAGTCTTAATATGAACTAGAAATCGGATGACTAGAAACTATGTATCTAAAGAAACTTATTTAAGCTCAAGAATAACGTCATTTGTTTAGCTAATGTTTTGTTTTTTTTTACATATGGCTAGTATTTATAACGACACTCAATAGTTTCGAAGAATTCTAATTTTATTTCTTTAACAATGTTCATGACTTAAATGACATTAAAGTAAATTGTGTTTAAATAACACTCTTAACATGTTCTTAAAAATGATCCGCTAAAACGTCCTCATAATTATTTTTCCTGGATATTTGGCATCAAATTCTTTGGAAATTCCACTCAACCTCGGCCCAAGTTGCCTACGTACGTCGAACTTGCTCACATAAATATCAGCTGAAGTAAATAATGAGCAAAATTAAGTAACAAACTTTAAAAGTTGTTTAATAACTTGTTACTCACTTCTAACGAATAAAAATTCTCGCTCCCCTCTGGTAATTTTTGTTTAATTGCTTTTTATTGAAGAAACTTACTCGAGGAAGTAAACATAGTAATAGAACGAGGTTAAGACGATGGATTAAAATTAAGGTTGACGGTAGCTGACTACTAAAGTAATTGGATAAAAGTTTTGTAATAGGCTAAAGCTAATGAAATGTCTAAGAATTTTTTCCCTAAAACGTTGTTTTTTTTTTTATAGTGGCTCGACATAATGGCTTCCCTACACCTGATGGAAAGCGAAAGAGAAGCCCAAGTCGCTGTGACAACGGGCAAGTAACTGGTCAGTTACCTGTCACTTGCCACCGCCATGCCGGCCCAACCCTAACCCCCCACGAGCTCCGGAAACCATACTCACCGGCAGAAACACGACCCAGAGGTCATTTGACTGCGGTATTCTATAGGGTGGAGGTCCTTCCCCGGACGGGCGGCTCAATTCGAGCGAAGATTCGCTATGCCCTACCTCTCTTAAGTCTCTACCTCTACCTGCTTGAATTTACGAAGAAAAAATAATGTTATCACTATTCAGTGGTCTATATTTTCTTTACCTAACTTACCGTTAACCTAACGTTATCGCTTTGACGGGATCTTCTAAGTCATTCCTAGTATTTTTTTTTATCTGCATTCTGAAAGTAGGTACCAACCAGATTACACTCTGTGTAAAGCTTATATACTCGTATTATGTTTGTGAACACAATTATATACATTGGAACCTATCTTTTAATTACTGTTACAAATCATCAAGTGCTGTCATAATCGTAAATAGATAGCGTTCACTTTGAGTAATGTAAAAGAATATAAAACAGTTACAATGTACACATATTGACAGGTTCCATAATAATCCATACGATTTTACTAGCCGTAAATCTCGATTTGAGTTGCGGGTGTCCATGGGCGGTGTCGACTGCTTACCATCAGGCATCACATTCGCCCGTCTGCCGCCTCTTGCATAAAAAAAAAAAAAAATCTAACTTAATATTGGCTTACTGAATATACATAAGAGCCAAGGTAAGGTAACAGACGCAGCTCAAAGGCCGATTAAGTTAAAGTGGTATTAGGTAGGCCACAAAGCTCTCTGAATCAATACGATGGGTACTGTAGGTTCTAGATGGTGATTGCGATCTGGTAGACAAGTACCTATCATTTAACGGCCTCACACAAGATAGACCACCAAATAAGATTAGGTGTAGTATGTATTACTAGGCATGACATAATATATCTTTTAGGAAGTTGTTAGAGGAAGTTTGTGATCAGTACTGGATACCTTCACACTAATTAAAATTACACTTCCTCTACCTGAAGGTTGTCTTTGCGATCGCAGGGCGTAGCTCCTCGCTCCGATGACGCTGCTGCCCGTCATCGGCCTATGGTATAATCGCGATCGGCATTGCGATGGTTATACTGCCAACAATCTGTAATTGCCAGAGCTTCGTTTGTTATTCGGTATGATGCACTATTGGCAGGTGAAGGTGGATGAGTATATAATGTACTACTTACATAATAAATGTTGGGCAATGCTTGAAATGTATCAAAATGTACCTATTTCGTTGGAATTCGAAATGCTTTAAATTTCGAATGATTCGATACGAAGAAGTTGTTCTTGAAAGTCTAAGCTAGTTAAATCTAGACCGTCTGATATCCTAATATAAAAGGTAAAGATTTTTTGTTTGACTGTGGAAGTAGAAAACAAATTATGATCTCATTCTGAGTGTAGCGAACGAAATTGCCTATCAGGCAAAAGTCCCAATTTCTGATCGAGTCAATTTGGGGCGAGTATCTTACCAAATTGCTTCAGATTAGACTAGGACATGCCAATAGTACTTACCTTCTTTCCTCCCTTTAGGCGTCCAATAGTCAAACATTTTGTGGGGGGAACGCGTAACTTCCACCACGTACATTTACTTATTTAACATTCTGCGCAACTTTCAACTTGAACAAAAAATTACAGAGTTTATTGAATGGGAAATAGAAGGCTGAAAAGTTTAGACATGCGAAAAAATTTCACTTCATATTACTTTTTTGTTTTCCTACGTGTACCTACCTATTTTGAGTTCGTCTTTCTAAAACTCAATAATGGCCTGACCTATTTCAATGTTCATTTCACACACACATACACACACACCCACACACACACACACACACACACACACACACACACACACACACACACACACACACGCACTTACATTTACATACACGCACACAATAACACATCGCCAATTTTGTTTACAACTAGAATATAATAATTACATTAGTTTTAGCTGCTGACATAATCTTATGTACTTACTTATTACGGAAGAGGGCGCTGATTATCCGAGATACAGGTATTTATACCTAGTTCGGAAATCAGAGACTTCATAACATGATTGTAACGATGTTTATGTCAATAAAGTTTTATTATTATTATTATTATTATTATTTCAGTGAAGTGTTTTATTCTTATCTTAAGTTCATGTTTATACAAATACCCTTACTCCCGGCTTCCGGGGAGCGAAGGAATGCTCTCCGGGTGGAGAATCCAGGAAATCCTAAACCAAATAACAAACACGTGAAAATTAGCGCCGTAAGTACAAAAATGTGGCGTAACGTCGAAAGGCGGCATTCTCAGGCGCCGATTGCCCTCAGACGTCGTTAAACGCTGCTTGGAACCGCAGAGTTTTGTATAGCTGTGTTTTTAGTGTTGCGTGCGACGCAAAATACAAAATATCGATACAATTTTTGTAAACAACAAAGCGCGGAACAAAAAACCATCAAGACCGCTCGGGATGTGGACCACCCAAAAGATTTTTCTTTAAATTAGACGGGAAGCGCTTCAACCCATGGGTTAATAAGTTATTTGTATTTTAATTTCGGTTACTATTAAGAGTAAATTGTCTATGAAGCAGCAGTTCAGGAGATGTCGGTGTTGAGAAAGTCTTCCATTTTATAAATCCATAGTGGGGACTAAGACTTTTATAAGTAACAAGGTATGAATTAAATTATGAATTTTGAGACCCTATTTTCACAAACGAAATTAAAACACAGCAACACACACAGCACGAGCGATAGAAAATAGCCGACAGGAATTTTCAAGAAACAAAGGACAAGTGTAAAAATAGAAAGAAGCGAAAAACGAATGAAAAGAGTTTGTATTTCGTAACACTCCCAGCGTCCGAAGAATTTGGATTTTATCGACATTAGCCAAACTATCGACATCTGTACATCCTTGTCTCAATAAAATCGAGCAAATCTCGACCACGTTCCTCGCACTTCACTTCACAATTTACTTTTTCATTATTTACGAGAGCCCTTATTGTTATTTGACATTGGGTGTTTCCCAAACAAGCTTTCAGTTTGACTTAGTCCAAGCACACTTAGTATCCAGGACAGAATTGACGTAATCATTTTTAAAGCCATTGGATCTCATCTGCTTTCGTTTTGTTTATTATTTATAATGTAAACACTAATAATTCGAACAGTTTGTAGGTGTAACTGCCAAAAATAAGTTAATTTATTCAATGTTATATACAATCTTGATATATTTATAACCTCTTCAGCTACGTAGAGACATTCTACCCTCTCTACAATGGAGAATGCTCCGAAGAGAGAGCTCCAGAGAGAGACTGCCTGCAGTTGAGTTTTTTTACCGCACCATACGTAACTTATTGCAATACGGATGATGACAAGGTATGAAAATGAAGAAAATAATTAGTCCGTCTCTTAGATAATAAAAAAATATAAGACCCGTATTTTTTGTTTTGTCGAAATAACAAGAAAATACTTAGATATAGCGCATTAAAGTTACGGAGTGGGGGCTAACTACGTCACGTTAGAGTATATTTCGTACTCTAACGTGACGTCATGTGACATTTAAAATCAATGTATCTTCGTAAGTTTTTGAACAAGAGGCAAAATAAAAAATACGTATCCAATATTTTTCATTAATCTATCTGATGGACATTAAATTATTTTTTAGTCATCATCCCAATTATATCCTCATCATCTCGATGGTTGGCGATCCTCGACTGTGCGCTTTATGAGGAACTTCTTGCCCCGCGCCTCGATTTTGTGGAACCGACATTCTGCGAAGGTATTTCCGAACAGCTGCGACTTGGGAACCTTCAAGAAACGTATTCATATTTAAACGGCCGCAGCGACCCCAAACTTGATGGTAAGCAGTCGACACTGCCCATGGACACCCTCCATGGGCGGTGTCGACTGCTTACCATCAAGAAACACATTTGCTCGTCCGCCGCCTCTTGCATAAAAGAAAGACGTGACTTCACGGGTGTTTCACCGAGTGTAAGATAGTCCATCAATAGTATTGTCTCTTATTTGTTCTTTCAAAAACCAATAACAACCAAGGACCTGTTGAAACGACGCGGATTGTGTTTTAGTCTAGTCTAATTGAATCAATCCGGACCCTTAGCCCTCTTCAATAACGAAACCATTAAGGCCGCATTAGGAGTGACTGGCCCAATTTTCTTCAGAGTGCCCAATTTCACGGATCTCCCATCGGCACACAAATCGAGTATGTAGGTCACGTATTATTCAATAAACCCAAAATTAATACTATGAACGTGAGGTGCGTCCCTAAATGGTACTTTTCCGTTATTTTGCCCTAATAAAGACAGGGAATGAAAGGAGGAACTATTTACTCAAGTCATACAAACTTCATCTGGTCGCTCCTTCAACGGGATGGGACCGCACATAGAAATGTATCGAGAATAGAACGCCTTTGTATGAATGCTAATGATGGCTGAAGTCGTCGACATAGCTCGCCGGATTAGGAAGCTAAAGTAGCAGTGGGCTGACAACTGATGAGACTAGACGAGTTCTACATTGGATATCGATTCTCGATGAACGTTGTGTAAGCCCTCAGGCCAGATGGAATAGCAATATGCACAAATTGGCTGGCAAGTGCAAAAGGCAATGCGAAAGGTCCAGGGTCCAACAAACTAGCAAAGAATTGGAGAGGCCTATATCAAGCTGTAAAAGACGAGGGGCTGATAATGATCTGTATCTGTTAAACGCAACCAGTATAAGTCAGTTTCACATAATCATTGGAATATTTACATATCACAACATAAAATACCAACTAGTTATAGGAAGAGCGGGACCTCCTGCCTGACACAAGTATCTGCGCACACATTTGTGATAGTAAATAAACATTTTTTCATTTTCATTTTTCAATCATTGTCGTCACTTTACGGATATTTCGCCAACCGTACAGTGGTTAACAAGTGTTCTAGCTTAATAAAGGGTTAATACTACCACCAAGACCACCGGCTGAAAGCTGAAGCCTCAAAAATGTGACTCTAAAAACACCCACAGGAAGAAATGGGGCAGTAATGTGTATCCATTTCCGTCACCGCTCCGAATTTTGATTGCTTGAAAAAGTGACTCGCTGCGATTCTTTGAAAAGAAGATCCGTCTATCTAGATACGTATTCGAGGGACCGCAATTATATCTCTCGAAAGAAAGTTCCCTTGGAGTTATCTTATGGAACGAATGAAATAATTATTCAACCGCGTTAATTAATAAGGAACAATAAATTATGACACAGCAGGCGGAATTGAGGGCCGTCATGGCGGAGCGTGGGCCCGCCTCACAAGTGCCTCACGTCCCTTATTAATTTCGAGCAAAATAGATTTGAATAAGAGAAATTAACTGTGAAACGAGTGCGAATTCCAGATGAGTTTTGTGGAATCTTTTCTTTGGAATTTTCTGAAGAAATATAGCCAAAGTATTTTAGGCGATGAACCATTATTAGTATTTATTTATTTAATATTTAATGCACATTAGTCAAGTCGAGCGCAATTTTATTTTCATCAAGTCTCACGTCGAAGTGCTAACTTAGTGGAAAAAATGTTTAACGTGCGTTAGACGTTACGTACATACACTGTGGAGTTATGGTTGAATTTGGTATAATAATACGTATTCAGTTTTGGATAGACGCTTCGATGTGCTTCGACTCTGCGCTAGTACAGATTGTCCCACCCCCCGCGAAAACGACTATCTATCGGCTATTTTCTTGCTCAAAAAACGTAGAAAAGATATATTCTATGTACCTATAATATTATTATGTATTTATTTACAAGAAAAAAGTATGTAAGTAAGTTTATAAGTTGTCTTTGTTCCTTTATTTATTTTATTTACATTCCCTTTAAACAAAATTGAAACATAATAGGTACAAATAGTTAATCCCTGACTGTTCACACTTCCGGCGAGAACGCTTCACTAGTTTGTGTACTTGTTCACTTCATAATTGATAATATTATCATGTCTTTTCAAATAATTTATTCAAGTTTCTACTAATAAGGTTCGGCACAGTAGAAAGTTTAAAAATAATAACTTTAAAAATACCTATTGATATTCACGCGGTCGATACCGTATACAAATGCTAGTAGGATATAAATGGCTCGCTTTTCTAACGCCTACATAGTCAACGGAAGCAAAAGCCACTGTTTGTTTGCAATATTTATGTACATAAGTGTGTTTACGGGTAGTAGCCTTGTTTACAAGAGTCCTAAGGGACTCGATCTGTGTACTTTTAATTAACTCTTACTTTATAAAATTACCACAGTGGGGCACTTGCCTACCCAAAATTTTAATTTCACTCTCACATTTGGTTAAGTGTTTACTGGCTCTCCATTAAATAGGGATGTACTATATAAATAAACTGTTCTATGTATCACCATAGGATATTTCTCATCAATTACGACTTATATAATGTTACTGTAAAAGCTCTAACTATGGTAAATCTTAAGATTTAAGTGTAAGTCTTAGGATTTACCGACATGAGTTGGTAAATGTAAGTATTTCTAAAAATTCCCACTCGGGACAATCCGTTACATTCGATTCGTTCGAATCTCAAACATTTTTGGACATTTACCATTGGGAATTGGTAGATCTTAGGATTTACTGCAAGATCTTAAGATTTACTGCAGTTCGAGCTTTTACAGTAACATATACATTATTATTATCATTATCAGTCACTATCAGGTTATAGGAATTCTTCAACGTTTTCAATACCTAATGATGGGTTTTGCCTGCTTTCGATGCGAAATTTTACAACTTTTATCAATTCTTCTGTCCACCTTGTAATCCAAAATAATATTCAATCAACATTACAATATGCCATTATTCTCTTTAAATTTACTTATTTAAGTGTATGTTTGACTTTGAACAATAAAAAACAATGAATCAGAACGTGATGAAGCTTTGGTAGGGCTATATTGGATACGCCCGTAATGAGTTCTGAAACAATTACAATGAATATAAATTATATTTTTTTCTTTTATTTTACACACAGTTATTGTACCTACATATAACATACATTGTACTGCACGCTTATAACAGCTAAAGTCAGTAAACGTAAAAAATAAAAGCCCAATTAGAAATCCTCATCGGTGTCTCCAACCATTTCAGATTAATCCCCAAGCCCCAATCACACCGCAACGCATTCCGCTCGCCCCGCCTGATCTTAGCAAAATATTGTGCCAACAAAAATCAATTGGGATTTATCTGAAAAATTTCCCTCACGCGCGCCGCGTGAAGCGAAAATGAAAAATCGGAATTTAAAAAAAAGCTTGCACGTAATGAAGCCGGATAAGATAATATTGTGAGTGCTCCGCCAGAGCCGGGTAATCCCGCCCGGAGATGTAGCGCGCCACTAGGAGCCGATTTGTTTTCGTTTCAATAACAGCTTTTATGCTCTGAGGCCCCGCAGCGCGATATCTACACTCATGTCCAATGTTTCTATAAGTAAAGGTTTCAAAAAACTATGACTCAAAAGGGGGTCACAACCACCCCCGTCCATCTCGTATTTTTTAGACCTTTTATGCATTGAGGCCCTGCAGCGCAATATCTACACTCAAGTCGAATTCTTATTGGTATACATGTCGCAGGCAAATTCTATAATTCGCTCGTATACAAACGGCGTCGGCAGTTCATTTTCTAATATGTCGAGCTACGTTAGTACAGCCGATTACAAATTGCCGCTGCATATCGGCTGACATACGAGTACGTCAGCGCGAATTTTCTCAATAACAATTATGTGCACCGAGTCTCGGCAAACGTAATGTAGGGCGCCCTCAGGCCAGATGGAGTGGTTATTTGCGCAGGACGGCTGGCAAGTGCTGGATATGAGAAGCCCAGGATCGATCAAAATAGCGAACATTGGGAGAGGCTTATGTCCAGCAGTGCACTGGTAGAGGCTGATGATGATTATGATGATGAATTATGTGCAAATAAAAATAGTTTGCAACAAAAAACTACAAAAGTGTAAATATTGTGTGATAGGATCCCATACTATTAGGGGCACCTCATTTTTAAAAGGGGAATCTCCGATAGGTCCCCGGAGGGGAGCTGTTTTAGGATGTCCGGTCTGTAAAGTGGGTGCGGCGTAAATACCTATATCTACATGCGGTGTATCTACATAAATATAAGTATCACTATGTAGGTATAAGTTCTTATTTCAATATTTTGAGATATTTTCATTTGTTCCAGGAAAAAACCTCACGGAGCGAACTGACTGTTGCAGTACCAGTCAGTATGCTGGACATAGGTCTCTCCAGTTGTTCGCCACTTAGGGCAAACATCTGGAGGATATACCTGTAATTTTAAAACAATCAAACTCTACAATAATGAAACAATGGACGGTAACTAAACAGTATGTAATGATCAATAATATTAACTACAAATAATATGCGATCAAAGTGCCGTTTTTCTTTTTATTTATTCCAAACATACAAAAGTTAAGCATATCATTAAGACGTCGAAAACGGGGTTAGATATTTAACTAATACATATTTATGCAATCATATAATATTTTCACAGAAATTTGTAGAACAGCATTATGATTTTAGTGAACGTGGCACTATTAGGCAGCTCATCAGATATTCAGCCCGCAAACGACCAGATCAAACACGCTTAACGAAGCAATTTCGCACGTTTTAATAGATCGATATCTAGATTGCCTATGTTAATATGCTACGCATCGAGAACAAACATTTAAAAAAAATATTGCTCGTCTTCGTTTCTACTTTTTTTTTTTTTTTAAGCCGGGGAAAATGCTTTTAGGCATACCTGCCGCTCGGGGGAGCGACGGGTTATGTGGGACTCGTCCTGCCTCAAGATGGAAGGGAGGCAGGTAATACCCACTAAAAACACCGGCCCCTCCTACAGGCGCCTATGGGGATGGTGGCACGGGACCCGGCGTTACCAGAACGGCCGTGGCTGCCCGCTTACGCAGGCCCGACAGGCCCCCCCGTCTTCGTT
Organism: Conogethes punctiferalis; assembly: GCA_031163375.1. Classification (NCBI taxonomy): domain Eukaryota; kingdom Metazoa; phylum Arthropoda; class Insecta; order Lepidoptera; family Crambidae; genus Conogethes; species Conogethes punctiferalis. The sequence goes on along the minus strand of CM062082.1, from coordinate 15,049,182 downwards.
TCTACTAGAATAACTGTTTCTAACCTAATCAGAAAACATCGCATAATTATGTTAAGAAATTAAGAATGTCCTTCAATAAATTTAATGGGTGTGGAAATACATATGAGACTTTATTTTATTGCCGCCACTGTAGCCTTCTGTTGCCTGACGGTAAGCAGAAGAGAGACCCAAGTCGCTGGGGCAACGCGCACCGTATGCCAAATCAATAACTTATCACCGATTGCAATTCCATCATCCACTGTACGCTTTATGAGTAATTTCTTGCCTTGCGCGTCGGTTTTGTGGAATCAACTTTCTGCAACAATCTTTCCGAACAGCTACGACTTGGGAACCTTCAAGAAACGAGCGTACTCCTATTTGAAAGGCTGGCATCGACCCCAGAACTCGATTTGAGTTGCGGGTATCCATTGGCGGTGTTGACTACTTACCATCAGGCATTATACACGCTCGTCTGCCGCCTCTTGCATACAAAAAAACCAATTGCCATCACGGTTTTGGCTATTTTGGCTATACACCAATTGATCCCTAAATACGACTGAAGTAACTTTACACGTGTTTCGCCAAATGCACATTTAATAATAATCCGAATAAGTAAAAGCGGCAATCTATTTTCAACCGAAAACTCAAGATTCAAGGAAGCACCTTCATACGTTTTGCTGTTCCTTTTGCGAAGTAAGAAGCCCGAACTAACTTTGCCCTTCATAAAGCCGTTCACACGAAACGGTTACACAAAACCCACTGTACTAAACATAATTGTCTTGTTTGGATCCGGAACAAAGAGATGAGTAGCCGTAAGGCGTTTACTCGAGTGCGGTCGACGCTGATCAGTGAAACAGTGTTTGGTAGTTAGTTAGTTTGATCGGGCCGATTTTGGCAAGAAGCCTGAGCGCCTATTTTGCGTTGGGTGGGCCGAGTTTGTTAAAACATACTGAAATGGTGTTCATTCACGCCACCCCAGCTCGTCCAGAAACCCCAGTAAGCCATTTAGCTTGCTGAAGATGTTCTGGAGAGTGTCGGGCTGGCCAAGATGATTCAGCCGGTATGTTGCCACTTCGGGACATTCCAGCAGAATGTGGCCGGCTGTTTCCTCCGCTTCTAGGCAAGCTCTGCACAAGGGTCAGACGTCCACTAGCGTACCATTCTTTTGGCGAACAGTTGATGGGTGAAATGTCTTTTGGGCGAATAGTTAATGGGCCAAAGATTCTGTTGGTCAAACGTTCACTGACGAACCGTTCTGTTGGCGAACAGTTCATGGGTCAAATGTGTTTTGGGCGAAAAGTTAATGTGCGAAAGATTCTGTTGGTCAAACGTTCATGGAACAATCGACTGTTGGCGAACCGTTTCAGACTCTGTCCGTGATGCCTAGGTTCTGGAGGTGTTTGTTGTAAGGCCTGTCATGGCCACCCCGACCTGCTTTAGTAAACAGTGTTGGGTAGGACACAACTTTTAAAAGAGATTGTAAGAGCTCTTTTTTGTACAGAACCAGTACAATATGCTTTTTGGAGCGGCCGTACATGACTGCTTCAAGCAGTTGAGAACCGACCGCTTAAAGCCGCGACAGCGCGGTTAACTATAGAAGCTGTCGTGTATACGTACGGCAGCCAATGAGTGACTATACCAATCTCAAGTGGTCGGGATACCCGGAGTGACTAGACGCAACCTCACCGGCACCTTAAGGTGCTTGAGGGAATAAAGTATACTAAAGCTGGTCGATCCATATAACACCGCATGCGCTGCATAACTGGTATGTAAGCTGCTACGATAGAAATGAGAATAATGTCTCCATATAGAAAGAGGACCCGCCTGCCCAGCGTGGCGGTTATGGGTATATCCCCCAGATGCTAACCCTAAGTGGCGAACAAATGGAGAAGCCTATGTCCAGCAGTGGACTGCAATAGGCTGATGATGATGATGATAGAAAGAGGTGGAGATGAATCCACTTATAAGACTATTGTAAAATCAGCCTCATACCAACTTTCATCAGCTGTAGCTTTCTTAATTTCAAATCAGTTGTTTTAGACGAACATTTTAATTTTCAAGGCTACAGGTAATAAAAGTTTATCACATAAAAATCAGCCCTTTTATTAACTAAGCTATAAAATGTTTTATAAGTAAATGAAATCCTAATCCAATATCAGTTAATCGCTTAATCCTACATCCATTCCTTTGTACCCAAATTAAGTTTGATCTCCTCATAACACTGAATCCTATGAAAAATAAGAGAGGTAGGGCATAGCGAATCTTCGCTCGTATTGAGCTGCCCGTCCGGGGAAGGACCTCCACCCTATAGAATACCGCAGCTAAATGACCTCTGGGTCTTGTTTCTGCTGGTGAGTAGGGTCTCCGGAGGTCGTGGGGGGTTAGAGTTGGGCCGGCATGGAGGTGGCAACTGACAGGTAACTGACCAGTTACTTGCCCGTTGTCACAGCGACTTGGGCTTCTCGTTCGCTTTCCATCAGGCGAAGGGAACCCATTATGTCGAGCTACTATAAAAAAAAATATATGTTGTTGGTAGATCGCTGTAGCCAGTCCGATAACTAAAGTATAACTTTACCTATTACCTCTTTGTGCAAGTTCGGATTAGCAAACTGACGTGGCAGTGTGCTGGGCATATTAGCCGCAGAACCGGCAACCGTTAGGGTATAGGAGTTCTAGAGCAGATGAGATAACGTTTCGATATGTAGTAAAGGACTTCCTCAGGCCAGGTAGAATTTGCGCAGGATGGCTGGCTTGAGAAGAGAAGTTCTAGATGTGAGAAGCTCAAGATCGATCAAAGTGGCAAAAAATTTGACAGGACTATGTTCGGCAGTAGACTGCTGGATAATATAACTTTGATCTGAAACATGGTGGATTCCTTGCTGGAGATGTTTGTATACTCCATCCACCCTGGCATGAGAACTTGAATAAAAAGGCGTACTTGCATGAGAATCCAATGCATAAAGAAAAACAGGAAGGTAAAAAAAAACTGTTCTCTTCTATTCAAAGATAAAATTTTAATTCCCGAAATAACGTGCCAAAAACTTTCAGCAACCTCTTTGTATCTAAGGAAAAGAATAATAAAAAAGGCATATCTTACTGATTTCTCCAACTTTCACGGTTCACGGATTCCATTCAGCCAGTTTCAATCCTATAAGCGTGTTCCCGTTTCTGGTTGAATCTTCGATCCGCTCAATGGGACCGTAAGCCATTTCAGTACAAGACTCGTCAATTTTGCTTCACTAGGTCTATTGTGCAGTGACATAGCTGGCAGAGCATAGAGCATTGTGCGTCGGCTGTGTACCGCATTGTCCAATATGTGCGACATTATAATTAGAAAGCTTCGCTCAATGCACTGTAGGAATCGTGGTAGGAATAATGGCTGTTTCAATGCAATACTAGTACTAACTAGTACAAATGCCCATAAACTCGTGTATAATAAATACACTCCTAACCGAATTTTGATCTTAGAGGGTTCAAGTGATTAATAAAATGAGCTGTATCTTCAAGGCGAAGCTAAATACCACACACCGATGACGGGCAGCAGCGTCACTGGAGCGTGAAGCTACGTCCTGCGATCGCCAACCCGCCTGCCCAGCGTGGTGATTATGGGTATATTAATAACCTCCAGATCTCCTAAAAGACAGGCGCAGAACAAACGGCTCAACGTGCTTTTCGAAGCACGGGAGTCAGGGGTATATCACCGCCAAGTCTGGTGCTGCCACTGAGTAATTTTTTTTTGGAAAAAAACTAGTAACTAACAATATTTCTTGGTGCGAACGGCCAAACTATGGAACTCCTTGCCGGACTCTTTGTTTCCGGAGACATAATATAATCTTGAGGTGTTCAAAGCGAGAGTGAATCGGTATTTTCTGGGTAAGCGTGCTCTATCGTAGGCTTCAATATCACTTAACACCAGTTGAATTGTGGCCAAGCGCAAACTCATAATAAAAAAAAAATTGTCTCGCCCTGGGGTTCACAGTCGAAGTCAGTACATGCACCCAAAGGCCCAACGAGGTGGTCTGTATAACAATAACTTTTTGAGTATAGTTAATTTGAGTCGGCGCAATTGTAAAAATGCACGTACTAAATGCTTGTTGAATCTTGATTAAGTACACGCAAACAGAACACCTGTCATCATAACAAGGATGGCAGGAACGAACGACGAACACACACACACTTATCTAAACAGTCAGGGGTCATAAGTATATTATATTATTTTTCTTTTAAATAAATTTACAAAAATACGAGTATCTACATTATAAAGAGTAGCTACTGTATGAGCTATGTATAAGTTACTTGATACAATTCTATATAGCAGTCTCTCCTACATATTAAACATGGACGCTCAGGATGCTAAATCAAGCCATATACATTACTTACTACTATTGAATTTAACCAATGCCTAGCTACCACATTCATGTTCCGTTTTGCATTGGCAAATCTCCTGTATTGTTTACGCTCTATGTATAGATACCTACGTACATATAGCTCAAGTCGGTTTACAAACAGATTACGAACAAAATGTGGCATTGTTTATAATCGACACATCGACATTTTTAACCGACATTTAGTCGATTATTTTAAGTTCATCATCATCAGTCTGCAAACGTCCACTGCTGGACATAGACCACCCCTGAGTCACTACGGTTGTACCTACCCAAATGATGCTGCTCATTTTCTGATTTTTTATTATAGCTCGACATAATGGCTTCCGTACGCCTGATGGAAAACGAAAGAGAAGTCACTGTTACAACGAGCAAGTGACTGGTCACTGGTCAGTTACCTGTCAGTGGCCACCGCCATGCCGGCCCAACCCCAACCCCCCACGAGCTCCGGAAACCCTACTCACCGGCAGGAACACGACCCGGAGATCATTTGGCTGCCGTATTCTATAGGGTGGAGGTCCTTCCTCGGACGGGTAGCTCAATTCGAGCGAAGATTCGCTTATGCCCTACCTCTCTTGCGTCCTGATATTCCATTAGTCGTCCTCTACAGCACCCTCGGGGTGAGATGGGGTGGTCCTATTCTAAACCACAAGGGGTTGTAATCATTATCTCGTAATAATAGTAAGTAGTATGTAAGCAAAACTAAAGTCTGATAATAAAACACGCATGTTAAAATTTGTTTTTATTACATTTTATATTTATTACCTTTATTTATATACATTCAAATATTAGTCATCGTTCATAATACTAGAGTCACGTCTACAAATGTTTTAAGAATATTTTTTTATTTATCAAGACAAAATAATATTTTCTAATGTTTTTTAAGTAAGTACATTCCTTTTACCTACATTAAAACGTCTCCAGTTCAAGTCTTAATCAAGTAATTGTTGATAATAAATTGCTATTCCTCTGAATTAGTGGTCGCGAACTAATCAATTAATCTTTCTTATTAACTTGTAATAATTAAAAGCATACTAAGAGCATACAGACAATAAAATTCCTGTGCTTAATATCATTTCAAACAATTTGATCTTACACAAATATCGATCTACAGTCTAATTTATAGGTGTTTCCACTTTAATGTACATTATTACATTAAAAAAAGTTATTGATACATAGGTAATTAACACTGTTTAACTGCCACTGAGAATATTTCAAAAGCATTTATTAGTAATGATTATGATTTATTTAACCGCTCTACCCTAATTTTTGTAAATATATATTTTATTGTTAAAGGATACATAATTATGTATTATAATAATGTTATGTTTATTTATACGATACTGGGATATCCACGCCGTCTTCACGTGAATTTTTGACCCTGAAACAAGAGTAAAGAACTACAATAAAAACATAATAAAAATAACCTGTTGCGATGTACTCTCGTGAACAACGCTTTCTAATAATGAAATTAACCTATATGCCAAAACAATTCATACGCAATAGGGAAAATGCATGACTGTTTCTAGGGATTTATTGAAATCTTTTATTGCATAGATACACAAACACCTCATTTTTAATTTACATTTTGCATAGTCCAAAAAGACCTACTATATATTGCTTATCAGATCTCAGACTGAGGCGCTAAGGTAAGTGTCCCTATCACGGAGGTAGTCAAAATCGGTTCCTATTACGGTGGTATTTCTATTTTCGAGTTTTATTCCTATTTTATTCAGTATAAGTGCACCAAAATGTATACTATTTGTTCCAAATCTATTCCTTCATCAGTTGACCGAATTTTGCAAGTATAGCACATAAACAACACAACAAAATCAATCAATTAGTGTAACGACATCGATGTGAGAGAGGTTTTCATACAAACGCGCAATTTCAAATGAAAGTACACCAATATTTATAAACTAAGTTTTTCGTATTAATAACCCGTTCAAGTTCGTTTGTGTGTTATTTATTGCATTTTACTACTATTACAGCAGCTATTTAAATAGCTTAATTCATATTTTAAACTCATTTTTACCCAAAAAAATAATAAACAAAATACCACCGTAAAAGGATACAAATTTTATAGGTTGATCCTAATACGGTGGTATACCTCCGAATTAGGAAATATACTGGACATGTTTAATTGTTTATAACTTTTAATTTATTAACTTATTGAATTAGTTCCAAGTTTTATTGAAATAATCATTAATCTCTTAAATTAAGGACCATATTCTACGGTATGCTATCTTTCTTAGAAATCTAGTTAAATATGAAAATTGTTGAGCATAAAATGTTGGTTTCTTAGAAGCGGTAAAATAAAAAGCTGTATTTTAATTGATCACAAATCGTTTATTTTGTATAACTATTGACTAAAATTTAACACACTGAGCCAAAAAACTGTTATCGTGTGATTATGCATTTACACTCTTTTGTTTATCGAAATTTTGATGGGTCAGAATTAGGAACATTATAACACGAGTAGTGTTCCTATTACGGTGGTAATTATTTTCAGGTAACTCCGTATTAGGTTATATGGGTTCCTATTATGGCGCTATTCATAAAATATAAAATTACAAGTTTTAGGGTTCAGTAAATAAATAAAAAGTTTTCTATAATATTTTATGGATTCTTATTTAATAAAACCAAAAGCGATAAAAACTTAACAATGTATGTAAATAATGTTATTTAAAGAGAAGAATGCCCATCATAGTATGGAGAATAGTACAGTTGTGTTAAGTGTTGCATCAAAACCAAAGTTGTATTAGGTATCTAGAAAAAATATTATTACTTTTGACCTTTGAACCGGGGTATAAAACCTATTTTCCAAAAATGTAACATTTATACTTACTACGAGTAGTTTATTGTATATAGTAATAATAATTCGTTTCAACGAGATCTTTTTTAATACGTCACTGTTAGAATTTAGAGGGTGCTAGGTTCTGGAGAATAAGGAAAATTCAAGTGAACATCCCTGCTATATTTGCAAATTTTATTAAAAGAGAATCAATGAATGAAAACCTTACAATTTACTTTCATCACCATCATCAGCCTATTGCAGTCCACTGCCGGACATAGGCCTCTCCAGTTGTTCGCCATCTAAAGCAAACTTCTGGAGGACATACCCATAATCGCCACGCTGGGCAGGCGGGTTGGCGATCGCAGGGCGTAGCTTCTTGCTCCGGTGACGCTGATGCCCGTCATCGGCCTGTGATTTTTAGCTACGCCTTCTATCGTGATGGTTTAACCGCCACCAGTCGGTTTGCCAGAGCCTCGTTTGTTGTTCGGCAGGATGCACCACGGGCAGGTGAGGATGGCTTGGAACGATAAGGTGATAGGTCGCTCCCTTACATCCCTAACATACAATTTACTTTACTAACACATATTTTATATTATTTAATGTACGTAACATTATTTGTTTCTGACCCTCCGAATTAGGAACCGTTTACCGCCGTAATAGGCACTGACCGAAATTATACCTCCGAATTAGGAACAATCGACTCGGCTATTTAAATATTTTTTTAAAAAAAAACTAACATCAGAAGAAACACAAAATCAATAGAAATACAAAATATAATAACCACTTTTGACGATAAAGTGGTTTTGCACATTTAGAAATACTTACAAATGCTTATTTTTGTCTCCTAGTTTCGAATGTTGCGAAATACCTCCGTAATAGGAGCGTTTACCTTATTTCAACTTCAATAGAAAATGTTGGGTAAGGATAGGTATTTTGTTGAATTGAAAATATTTGTATGCATATTCTTTAATCAAACTAACAATTCACGAGTTACACCAAATACAAACGTCACATAAAGATGATAATATTGTATATTATATTGATAGTTTCAGACGCGTGACAATTTCTATGCGTGACTTCTCTATCACGTTCTGTATAATTTCTTTGACGTGAGCAGTCGCGTGACAAGTGCACGTACGAACGAAAAACGTGAGCACTGTTCGGTGTATTTTGGCAAGTCGCGTGAAGGCAAACGTTATCTTTTATAAGTTACAGAAGATTTACTTAATAGGAATGACACGATATCTTTTGGTTTCTAATAGCGAAATTAGTTTTGTCACAACATTTCGTCGTTTAATTTTTATTGAACAAAAGGTGGTGGACGACAACAGGCTTCGATATCTATGTGACGAAAATAATGAAATACACATTAAAAATATTGTGGTTTATATGGCAGATAAGATCCCGAAGTTTGATAATATCTGATTACATGTGATTGGTAGTTTCATATTAAAGGTCGCAATTATATTATACAAGTTTAAATGCTATTTATACTTGAATTACTTATGTAAAGATATTAAAACTATTATGAATGGCAGCCTACCTACCTGATGTGGCCACGCTACTTGCCGTAAGGACAATAATATCCGACGTTCCTGCAATATTTATCAAGAGTTCATTTATTTTGTTTCGTATTGAATATATACTCGTAGTATAGTCAATATAATAATAGTGGCATTTTCGTATAATTTGGATGGATGTTTAAATGGATGTTTGTTACTCCTTCTTGCGAAAAGTACTGAACGGATTTTAATGAAACTCATCATCATCTCATAATAAGTATATCAGATTAATACATGGGCTACAATTTTTAACGATATTTCTGCGGATAAATCCGCAGGATGCAGCTAGTTTTTGATAAACTTTATATTCATACGCTCAAAGTGGCCCTTTAACATATTATTAATATGTTAAAGATACAGATAAATTAATTATCCTTATTATTAGAACGTCCCCCCGTTACAAAGAATACATCTTCATTAAAAAAGATATTTCGGCGAATGGTAGATTTTTTTGCTTTGACAAATTATTTAGGTACAAATAAAAGGGTCAAAAGATAGGCAAAACGCACAACCCTGGAATTACAGGCGTTTATGGTCTGCGGTAATCACTTACCATCAGGCAAAACGGCTTTAATTTTGTCGCCCAAGTGATATAAAAAAGTAATATCAAAGAAAAGAGATGATCACAATAAGGTTTTTTACTAATTTTGTGGCGTTCAATGATATTTCAATTGGTTAAAATATTTTAAATAGATGCAATTATCCGCCGATCCCTTTTCAAAAGTAACTTGGTGTTATATTTTTAATTAAGCAAATACTTTGCGCAAACAAATAGAACTAATTTAAACGTTGCGGTCCGACTTAATTAAAAATAATTGACGATTTAACAGTGACCAGACCACAAATAGCGCGAACGATTTGTTTGTATCGTGGCTTTTGTTAGCCGCAGAAATTTGTCTGGAGCTCTAATTAAGCTTTTGAGTTTTTGATTGGTTATTTGTTGTTTACGAACAACAGTCCAATATCCTAAAGGATAAGGGAAAATATAGTACAAATTGCTGTTTTTTGAAGTTTTTTTCTTACTTTTTATTTAGTTGGTTTTTTCTTATTATTTTTCTGCAAAGTTTCCCCAAATAATTTTTTACTAAATGTCCAAGGCCTAGTGCATTTCGGAAAGTACTTAAGTATACTTTTGATATAAAATAAATATAAAGGAAAAAACCTTACGTGTAATAAGGGCCCTGTTTCCCTTGCAGCATCAGGGAAAGGGCAGCCTTGGAGCTTCTCTTTCCTGGCATCTCTTCTTGTAGGTCCTTACTTAGCATGTGGTCTGAAATAGAAAACACTTTAGAATACCTATTTTCACTATAATGGCAAAATTATAAACTAATTTACTTCACTTAACACGGTCCAACACGGGCATCCTACACGGGCGTCCTACACTTTCTTTACCAAAACGAGGTATTCATTCCAATACCCTCCTACTACCCCATTGACCACCAGAACGCCTGCATATGACCTGCACATTTTCAATGTGCAAATTCGGCACGCAATGTTAGTTACCGTAGGTCATAATATTCAAGCGTCCTTTACAATAGGAGAAAAATCAGGCAAGTCTTTGGTCTGAAAAACTAAAACATTATTACAAAATTGTTAATTAAGGCTCTCTCGAGACTGTTAATTTCTCGTACCGTTCGTACGTATGGTACCTACGTATACCTACATATATTATTATCTATTATATTTCTATAGCGATATAATTCGTATATTATCTATTGAGATGAGGGTTTGATTACTATTCAATCCGCAGACTGCTCGATAACCATCTCCTCCGGATATTAACACGTTGGAACATAGAGATATTCTGATTAGGGTTGCCGGAATTCATAAAGCACCTCTCCTTCAAACTTTTAATTACATATCTCAAATTGTATATGAGAACATACAATTTGAGTCATAAATCCTCCAGATGTTTGGAAAAGGTGGCGAACAACTGGAGACGCCCAGCAGTGGACTGAGATAGCCGACGATGATGATGATGTGCTTACAAATCCTTACACCGCATAGACAGTAATGCAACATAACCCGTTTCGCGACAGCAAATGCCTACAAACTTGATAGGTACTATTAATAAATATTCTACAAGCTTTGTGCCTTGTGTGTTAAATATAATAAGTTAGATAGGAAGCCGTTATGTCGAGCATCTATAAAAAAAAACAAAAGTAATATGAAATAATAATACAATTTGTTCTGAAATAAATTACTTTATTTGAATTGATATCCATTCTAATATCTATTATAAATACGCAAATTTGTTGCAATTGATGTTTGTTAGTCTTTCACGCGAAAACTTCAAACGGATTTGAATAACGACCGTATTCACAAACGTTACTATGCGTCGCGGGAACGAACAGGTATCCAAAACCCTATAGGATTTTGGACTTTTTAATAATATAACTCATACATCACATTAACACATAGTTATGCTTTAATTTATAAAGATACAATATATAAAGATACATTTTACACACCATCTATCTTTATTCACGCTGGCTGCAACTAATAGAAATGTACAAATAATAAAAATAAATAAATAACCCAAGATCGCCATCTAGCCCCAAACTAAGCCGAAGCTTGTACCTACTATGGGTACTAGACAACTGATAAACCAACTTAAATATTTTTAAATAAATAAATATTATTATACATAGTAAATATCCAGACCAAAAAAAACAGATATGTTCATAAACACAAATAGCGAAGCAAACGGCCTACACTGCACAACCCTACAACATCGCATGCAATCGATTTCCCATACGTACTCTTGAAGACGTTCCCGGTTCTCTTCCTGTACTCCTGCTCGATCGCCGGCAGCAGGCCCGGATATAGCTGCAACGGGGTCCGGTAGAAATCTAGATAACAGATATGGCTGAATAAACAGACAGTGCAAATAGACCGAGCTTGGGTATCAACGGCGTTAATCTTAGCTCCGCAGTTCAAAGACGGGAAATATGCGTCGGCATTTCCTGGATTCTGTTCGGTCTTTCCTCGAACGAATAGTTTGATAGCGCCTTAAAAATGTTTCTGTTAATGATAGTGTAAAATAAAATGGCTTTATTGCTATAGACTGAATTGATGTACTTCGTAAAAATGGACTCTTGAATCGAAAGATAAATTCTATTTACAAGAACCGAAATAAAATTCACCCCGCCATTTATTACAATATGGTTTAAACAACCATGCTATGCTTGCAAATTTCCACTTCTGTTCATAGGCCTCTCCCAATGACAATTGTCATTATCAGCCTGTATTAGTCCACTGCTGGACATAGGCCTCTCCCAATGTCCGCCACCTTGTTCGATCCCGGGCTTCTCGCAAGCAGCACTTGCCAGCCGTCCTGCGTGAATCGTTTGCCGAGATGCGGTCTCCACTCCAGAACTCGTTTACCCCAACGGTTATCAGTTCTGCAGCTGATGTGGCCAGCCCACTGCCACTTCAGCTTACTGATCCGGAATGACAATTGTCATCTGGGAGAATTCGCCTTAATCACAACGCTTGGCAGGCGCCTAACGGCTAAACTTTACAATACATAAATTATAAGCTATTCGATGTTCACAGACCACTAAAATATAAAAGCTCTAACCTGTTGCGGATTGAACCCCTCCTATCTGAACAGCATTTAAAAGTCACATTCTTTATTTTTATGGCCATCTATAAAACGGGTGTCGTAAAATAACGTTACCTAATCTAAAGCTCACACGTTCGCGATATAAAATGTTTAGAATTTGAACACCTACTCGTATATTTTTTGCTTTAAGAGTTTCTTGTTAAGTAAGCACCCTGCTTGGGAGAGTATCTAAAGTTATCCATAAGTAAGTATATGGTGTGTTATATTTAATTAACGTTTAAGTACGTACGTAGAAACGCCTTTAAAAAAATCTAAATTTGACTATTTTAAAGTATAATTTGATAGAGACTTCTGAGGCAGATCTGGCCGTGTATTCGAACGCCGCGACGTATACATACAGTAGGTTTCTTAAATTTAAATAAGGCTGCACTTTAAATTAATATCTAGTTATAAAAAAACTACATTTGAACTAGGTATTTAGTTAATTTATTTAAATTTAACCAATAAACAATATGACAGATGCCTACTTACTACCAAATAATTATCAACAATGGAAACAAATGGTACAATCTTAGAGATACTCACAAAGCATTCGTTCAGGTGATGTCTCTTCCATCATTGCTTCATCAGACCTCGCACGCAAGTAATCTGCACATAAATACAATTTAATTTATACCTCGTCACTTTTTAATGGTTACTTTCCTGAAGAAGAAGGATTCGTTTAAGTAACACTATTTTATGTGCACTATAAGTATATATGACTGGCCCGGTGGCTCAATTGATAGTGGCCCCTGCCCTCTGAACCAAGGGTCGTGGATTCGATTGCCACCTGGGACAAACATTCATGTAATGAACATTTTTCGCTATTGTGTCTCTTCCTTGTCTGGGTGTTTATAATTGTATTTAAGTATTTATTTGTGATACCTTCGTTGATGTGATACCCATAACACAAGTGTTTAAGCTACTTATTTTGGGATCTGAGTAAATATGTAGGTAATGAGGTCTGAATATTGTCTCATATCTTAATAAAACCAGACATCAGAAGTTACAAGATAGAGAGAAGAGAAGAGAAATATGTAATAGCATTAAATTTTAAATAACTTGTTTTCTTAATAAAATCCCTCACACGAATCATGGCCTTATCTTATAAACGACTAACGAAACTCTGGATTAAAGGGCCTTTCGAACAAAAAAAAATTTAGTCAACATCGCTTCATTCGTTCGAAAGTTACATTGTCACAGACAGACAAACATATAAACTTATAACAACCTTCTTTTTATGTCGGGGGTTAAAAATTAACCAGCATAGACCATTACAGGAAATGTACAAATGAAACGAAAAGCGTCTAATATGAGCACCATAAAAATATAATGAGCCCACCATTTGTATTAAACAGTACTGTGGAAATATAAAAACACATTCATGAAACTAGTTCCTGTAGGAACAAAGACTATCTCATTTCGTAACAAGCTCCATTTAACTCAACGTCGGCTTAATTAAGAGTGTTATGTATTTATCTTTTCACTGTGCTCATTACTGTAGAAGGGAATTAAAAATTCATTAATGTTTTTGTGTTTGAAATTCCCCGTCATACGGTGCATTGAAGGCTGTCTTTGAGAAAATAAAAACGGTACGGACCTTTTTCAGTGCTCTAGGCGGAGCGAATAGCGTTCGATCGGTATTTACTAATTAAAATTAACCTGCATTGGCTAGCGAGGGAAGTAAATTGCAGGAGCTTTTGTCGAGTTTAAAGCTTGATTTTTTACTGAACAAAGCGCTGATTTATAGCTTTACAGGTAACCGCACGTTTCTCTTGTAAAATCCAATAAGTAGTTTGATTTCTAACACAAAATACCTTACCATCTGAATTGTCTGCCCTATTTACTCTCAGATTTTTAATCATTAGAGATTGTGTACGCAAAGTAGCTCAATAGCTACTTTGCGTATTACAACTACATAATAATTGTTGTTACATAAATACAACAAATTACATTAAAAAAGTGGTTTTGAGTTGTCAAATCAACCCTTGCGTCAAACTTATAAACGTCATTAGGTGTTTTACAGTGTAAACATTTCGCGAAGATATTTTGTCATGGCTCACAGATTGTCATGGCTATATCTATTAATAACGTAGGTAAAACTAAATAACCAAATTTTTTATGCTGAAAAAGCGGTAACGTGCCCATTTGTTTGATATAGCCGTGGATAAAGCCCACATTCAGTGGTACTTACCTACGTGCAACAGATGTATTTTCAAAACCTTCGAAATACTTTTAACTGTTGGTCTCCAAACGCCATATAAAAATTAACAAGACTGGTAGAATTTCATTAACTATTATCTCTAAGCGAATACACTCACCGCACAGAAATCTGCTCTCTGCATGACCTTAAAGGTGAGACTGGTAGAGAACGTATTTCGTTCGCTTTTTGTACGATTTCGTGCAATACAGTTTAAAAAAAATAATCAAATCAAATCGGCTATTGCAATCATTCGTCATAACCTTTTATCATAATCGTAAGAGAGGTAACGAATCTTCGCTCGAATTGAGCCGCCCGTCCGACCACCACCCTATAGAATACCGCAGCCAAATAACCTCCAGGTTATGTTTCTGCCGGTGAGTAGGGTTTCCTTAGCTCGTGGGGGGCTAGGGATGGGCCGGCATGGCAGTAGCAACTGACAGATAACTGACCAGTTACTTGCCCGTTATCACAGCGTCTTGGGCTTCTCCTTCGCTTTCCATCAGGCTTATAGAAGCCATTATGTCGAGCTAGGAATACTATAAAAAAAATGTTTTGCTAAACTTTTTCCATCGATTCCGAAATCCCACCGTAATCATAAAGAAATGACATAAGAATAGTTGGGAACAGTAATAACCAAATGCATGAAACCACGAACAATAAAAGCTAGTTTTAAAACAAAACCTATAAAACAGTTGTAAATTCAAGACTGAAACGCTATAAACTTTAACCTCCTTAGTTTTATAATCGGGTAAAATATGCCATCATTTCTCAGTGCTAACAGAAACCAGAGCCAAGTTATGGCCAGTATAAGTGTTTGTCTTTCAAAGTAAACTTGGAATCAATATTCAAGCTGGTGCTTCTCAAATGAAATAGGGTTACCATGCCTCTCGATAAAAGGAAAAGGTAGCTTTTAAAGCAAAGATACTTTGGGATATTATTTGAGTCTTTTGTACCTAAGGTACAACGCAATTCTTATCTTGAAACCAACGATTTTATATCATCATCATCAGCCTATTGCAGTTCACTGCTGGACATAGGCCTCTCCAGCTGCTCGCCACCTAGGGCAAACCTCTGGAGAATGTCGCCACGCTGGGCAGTCGGTTTGCCAGAGCCTCGTTTGTTGTTCGGCAGGATGCACCACGGGCAGGTGAGGATGGCTTGGAGCGAAAAGGTGATAGGCCGCTCCCTTACATCCCGATTATATACCTATAGAGTTTTTAAATGAAACTCCTAAACTAATCAATGAAAAAATAGTAGGTATCCATATAGACAAGGCGGTTGACAAAAAAAAATACTACACTATTATGCAAGTTCGGCAACCTCTCGCAAAACTAAGAGCTTTTTAACCGACTTTAAAAAAGGAGAAGGTCAATTCGACTGAATCCTTTTTTTCTTTTCGTTGTATGTATGTTACTACAATGTTTCCGATTTATTGTGAACCCATTTGCTAAAATGATGTCATTGATTGGTGATATTTTTAGACTTATTAGACAAGGATTTGCTGATTGCTGTTTTCTCAGAAACTAATGGTTTTTTCACCATAATATCAGGTGCTAGGTCTCTTCATATGGTTTTTACTTACAGAATACAACCCTAGAGTTATTGCACATCAAAAGGAACAAGTTTATTTAGTTTGACGCACCTTTATAAAAATTGACGTCCTTCCCGAACTCCGAACACCGTACCGTGGATACCGCTAGCACCACCAGAACTGAAACTACCGCCTCTTTCATTGTGTCTACCGCTTATGTATCAGTCTTGAGGAACCAGGATAGCTAACACGGCATCTTCGGAAAGAGGTGACTAACTGAAGGTAACAGAGAAGAATCGTCTTTTTATAATTCCTTGCGGTGATGCAGTGGACCGGAGGTTGTATTGCTACGGTGGTATAGGTTCGATTCCTATTGGGGATATTTCAGTTTTATAGGACAATATTATTTTTCTAAAGATGAATAGGTTACTGCTATAAAAACGCAGCGCGAACTTCGATATTCAAGAATCTGGGTAAGGCTGGATGCAGGCAGGTTTTCTACAAGTCAACAAGTTTTTGGGGGAGGCCTATTTCTGGAAATAGACATCTTACATCTATAAATTATGATGATAGATTTCATATATGACTTGCTTTCCTTTAAATGTTACCATTTCCAGCATAATGTGTTTCCTCTTTTCTTAAATATGGGGTCTTCTAAAAGAAGCACTTTACAGGTAGTAGGTAACTGACAAAATACTGGTTAAAATAAATGTTTACTCACACGTTGCAGTTAATGCCAATATGTTGTTCTAGTTCATAAAACAGTGTATACGTAAAGCAGTAATTAATTGATTTTAGATATACTAGTCAAGCACAAGAAATTATATAAAATTAGATATTTCTAAAAGCAAACAAAAAGATTGACCTACTACAAGAAAAGCTCAATTTATTAAAGTATTTCTGGAATATCTTCTTTTCCCAACCAGAGTTAGGTTACAAGTTTTATTACTTAAACAATGAAATGGTGCCGACCTCGATCGAACGAAACGGATAACACCGATCGCTACCTATCGCACTGAAACCAACTTCCAGGAATGTTAATCAAACTTCGGAGATCGGTAAAGATTTCAGACTGATTCCGTGAAATCTGCGAAAGAACAACAAGTTGTTAACGTCAAATTTTGTCGATTCTGGCTAGTATTAAGTAACTGGAAATGAAAATAAATATAAACTAGTCTTTTAACTATTCGTTATATTTGCTTATTCAAGTTTGTTTGTCGGAATGAAATTACATTTAATCTCCTTTAATTTGATATTTGACGGATCAATGACCTGAACTACTTTCTATCGGATCAGAGACCAAGGAATAATCGTAAATATGATACCTGGGTTGTTGGTGATCGTCTTGGACGGATTATCTTTATTTTAATCGTTGAATACTTGCCTTGTAATTTCATCATTATACATTTAAAACTAACATCACTTCTGGTTCCTAAAATTAAAAGTAATAAGTACTGTTGTACGTAGTACTTATCACTTCCATGGTACCTACCTCCTGCTTCTGGATTATTCACGATCAATATAAATATTAATATGCCTTCTCTGCAAACATATCTGGACTTTTACAGGCTTTTACTGATGGATTTATATACTGCAATATGGAATATATATTTCATGGCTTTAAAGAGTACTTATAGTAAAACTTGTTTTACGGCCAGGTTGAAACTGCGTGGTTTAATATACATCCTTAGTTATATATCTGGATCATATCCATGGTTTAATACTTTTTCTATCAATCAAAATAATATTATAGACGGTACCAGCTCTATCTTTATTTGTGAACAATTCATTTTAAATAATTCTGGTGATTTTTTTTTTCAGAAAACCCTCATTGTTCTCCACTTCACATTGTTCGATCTTGTGCATAATATTATTAATGTAATCTTAATTCATATAACGCCTACACCTTAGAACAAAGAACTGAATATAAAAAACGTATGCGTATAATACGAGCGCATAATATGTTAATAAAGGCTAGATAAAAAAAAGAAACAGAATTTTCCCCGTTGCAAATCGGCGGTAACATTCGACGCGCACGGCTGGCTGAACATTATTTTTTATCGCCACTCCCGCTGGAGTAGCATTAAATAAAATAAAAAAGTTAATACGCGGTGAAGCTACCTCATGCAAAGAGGTAGGATGAGCACAAAACTGCCGGTGAAATGGCCTAAAGGACGGATCCCACGTGCGCGCTGCAACCGACGGCGCGGCGGGGAGCCCGTGAAACTTACGCAAATGATTCAGACAATCGTGACGGATTTTTATAGAAACGGGGGAGGCTTGCGTACCACTTTTGTGTGCGAGGCATTGTAATGCTGCAGTTACGTGGTTATATTTACTTGTTGTACGTCTGTAGCGTCTCTGACAGCCATTTTGTTTGCGCTCGGAAAATTTAATTTTCATGGATGTTTATTTGTAGAGGTACTTACCTGCTGGGTGCTTGGTTATCGATATAAATTTTAAACATATCAATATATATTCTAATCTTGGATAAATATGAAAAAATTACTGACTATTCAGATCAAAGCGTCCTTTACCTGAATACTGGGTTCGGAAAAAATCACTCCGATTTTATGAAAACTCCCCGAACACCTACTTACCGCTGTTTTACGTAACTTTTTTATAACCTGATAAACCGTACTCCTACTAAAAAAACTGACAATAAGTAGAAAGTATAAGGAAATTCACACCATGGCTGTATTGTAAAAGTGTTTACAAAAGTGAAAAACCAAAACTGGCAAAAACGAAGCCGCAAACAGGCCATTTGTTTATAATTCCTCGTAGCGCGATAAAAAAGTGTTTTCAGTGCGACACCTGGCTCCCAATGAAATGCCGTTTGCAAAATTTTCAAGCCACGAACATCCGGGTCACAGTTTCACCTGAAACGAATGGTTGAAAATTCAAAACGCCTCATTTTTAAATGCACTGTCGGAACAGAAATGGCCGGATTTCTGACGACACTTGAGCCGGAGGCTTTCAGCAAATGAGCGACGCTCTAGTACGCGGGGGAAGAAGGCTTCGGCTGCACGGTTCTTACACCCTCGCCCAACGTAACCTGACCCCTCACGCCTCTTGCAAAATGATCCAAACAACGACCCCTCTACCTACGGAGACAAGGACAGAGCTCTACCTAACCTGGACATGCTAAAATCGGCGTTGCACATTTTCAGCGCTCTGTGGTAATTATTGTAATCGCATTTTCGTATTTTTTTATTCTGAAGTCGTACAGTTTGAATAAACGGGAGTTTGAAACTGCAGTTTTTGTTTACGGAAGTTTTATTAAAAATGCGAAATGTGGAAAACTGACTTAGCGATTTTAGTGAAATTCTGGATCTGTTAAGAACAACGTGTAAATGGCTAGCACTCAACAGAGAAGGAAATCGTGTCTCGGTAAAGTTTTTCTCTTTTCGTACTCTTAATTAAATCTCATTATAACTTTTTTTCTTATTATATAGTACTCCTACTAACAACTGATTTTCAGAACCACAAGTATTCTGATCTTTTTGTTTGACAAAAGTTTCTCCCTTTTGTGAACCATTCACCTGGTTTCAGCTTATGAAATCCAGAACACGAAAATCTACGTTGATTACTTTGATGCTCGTAGTTGGGATTCAGCCTGACCAAACTATCGACCGATAGAAAGTCTGTGGTTTTCGGGGTCTTTTTATAATGTATATGTCACCGGAAAATAGCAAGAATCGTAAGTTGATCAATTTCCTAGGTAGTTGATTAACTTTCGGAATATAACAAACGGTAGTTGAAATGTATTATTTAACGCAATGGATTTCAGTTAGTTGATCAATTTACGGTAGCCTGACAGTCATTTAGTAATTTACGATTTTGACACAAGTAAAATCGTCCTCAAATGGGCCAATCGTTGCTCAATGTACTATTTAACGGTGCACTATTACCCGTAACTTAATACACTGTTCCCTGATTGGTTGCCGGGATAACGCCATGTGAGCCATTGAACCAATCAACGTTCACCTCACCTTCGTCGGATGATTTTACGGCAAGACCTCGTAAAATGATCAATTTACTGAAATATATACGTTAAATAATACATTTCAACTGCCGTTTATTATTTTCCGGAAGTTAATCAACTACCTAGGAAATTAATCAAGATCACGATTCTTGCTATTTTCCGGTGACATATAGATATCTACAGTGTAAACGGTGGTCTCCAGCCTTTCAGCTGTCTAGTATAGTAGGTATCGGTTAAGTTTGGGACTAGATCTTTAGGACTGTGTAGCCCAGCATGAGTTTGAGTTTTATTTTGTGGCATGTCTTGAGTTCATCATCAGTATCTACCTTTTGCATTCCACTGCTGGACAAAGGCCTTTCCAGCTGTTCGCAACTTAGGGCAAACATCTGGAGGATATACCCATAATCACTACCCTGGGCGGGATGGCGAGAGCAGGGCGTAGCTTCACGCTCCGGTAACGCTGCTGTCCATTATTGGACTGTGGTATTTGTCTACCTTCAATTGTTATGGTTATACCGCCATCAGTCGGTTGCCAGCACCTCGTTTGTAATAACAAGATCAAGGGTTATTATTAATTTATTTATCGGGGAACACATATGTATACCGTATCGCAACTTCACCCTATTCGTTCCTTATTCCTCATGCTTTTAAGCCCGTTACTAAGACACTGGATCAATAATTGGTTTGATACCTTCCTTCATTATAGCGGGTAACGATTGTAAATTCAAGTCCATCTTCGCTATCAACATCGGATCGTTTCTCGTCAGCGAGCAATTAAACTTGATCCGAGTGCCGAATTCATTAGTCTCAGTTTAGTGCCCGGGGTTGTGTACAAACAACGAATTTCAATAGATATAGGTAAATCAATAAAACACTCTTGTTGTTTAATTTTATTTAAACTAAGGAACTCAATGGAAGAAGCCATTACATCCATTCCGTCAGATATAAGTACGACTTCGAAATTTTGTAGACATATCATTTTACTATAATGAGACTTCGCTCTAAGACACCATCACCAGCCCGTGGTACATCCTGCCGGATAACAAACGAGGTTCACAACTGAAGTGGCTTAGGTCCAGCAGTAGACTGCAATAGGCTGTCGACGTGATATGATGTCATTACTAGGTATGTTTAGGAGGACTGGGGCCGCTGCACTTTTCTGAAAAACCTAGAGGTATAAGATTTTGATATTCGTGTTCCGTTACAATTAAAACTTAGATTAATACGACTCATACGCGACATTTAATGTAGTTCTGCTACCGTCAGGAGACCAGACAATCCCGCGTATACCCTACCATACACCAAGATGCTGCTATTGTTTTATACCACTAATGTGGCAAACAAGCCTACGCAGCCGCAGCCTATGCACACCTGCAACACCAAGGTTATCACGCGTACGTTGCCTAAAAACCCTTTTCACAACCATTTTGAAGGATACTGTAGTCTCGGCGGAGCCTCGACGCGGAGTTCATTCCATACCCCGAGTGTGCGTAGCAAGAATTTTCTTATTCGCGTTTCAAATGTCGTGATTGAGTATCACACTCAACCTAATCTAAAGCTTATTCCTCAATTTAAGTGTTAATACTACCAATTCCATCAGGGTGACAAATTCAGTCATGTAACGCCTATCCCACAATCACAGTTCCGGGCAAGTTAATGGGTCACTAATCGCCTCTGTCCTGCTATGATTTATGCGATCTGTCCCGTCCCTGGCCCTTTGTGGGCCCTCCAACGGCTGCCTTTACAGGAAAGCTGTTTTGAATGGCTATACAATATTCAATAGTTGGGTATTTCATGATATAGAATAATTAAGCTGGCCTATTCTTATATCAACAATAACAATACGAGAATTATACATTTTGTTTATAAATCATTGCAGCGGGCTATTTACGATTCGGGTACTTTCCATCTAATCTATATACAAGGGAGGGGGAGATAGACACTGTGTTGGAAGTTACCGCCCCATAGCTATACTACCAGCACTTTCGAAAATTCTCGAAAAAATTATTAATGTCAGACTAGTTGGTTACCTCGAAGATAAACATCTGTTATCGGATCGCCAATTCGGTTTTCGTAGAGATAGATCAACTGATGATGCAGTAAATTACTTCACCAATTTTGTTACCACCGAACTAGACAAGGGGAATAAATGTATCGCGATACTGTTGGACCTAGCTAAAGCCTTCGATACGGTGTCTGTCCCAATCCTTTTAGAAAAACTGAACAATGTTGGCATTAGAGGTACACAATTGCGATTACTGACAGATTATTTGACTGATCGAACTCAGTACGTGAAGCTAGGCACATACTCGAGTACTCGTCTCCCAGTGACATACGGTGTGCCTCAGGGCAGTATCTTAGGACCGACTCTCTTTCTCGTCTATATAAACGAACTTCTAAATATCAAACTATCACACTGCAAAATAATCTCCTACGCAGACGATACTGCACTTCTCTTCTCGGCTAAGACTTGGAGCGAGGTACACACTTATGCACAGACAGGACTCAACTCCATAACAGGATGGCTTCGTAAAAATATACTGACCATAAACACGGATAAAACGAAGTATTTAACCTTTTCTTTTCGGGACACCTCACCTTGTCATGAGCTCTTTGCGCACAATTGCCCAACTTTTTCACCTGATCATGTCTGTAAGTGTGAACCACTGGAGCGTGTAAAATCGATAAAGTACCTTGGAGTTATAGTTGACGACAATTTCAGTTTTAAGCCCCATATCAACGCTTTGAGTAACAAGGTACGTAAACTGATCTTTGTTTTCAAAATCCTGAGGCATGTTATTCCACCTAATACTCTCAAACAAATTTATTTCGCGCTATGCCAATCTCTTCTAGTTTACTGTGTCTCAGCCTGGGGTGGTGCACCAAAGACAACGCTTAAGCAGGTGGAGGTGGCACAAAGAACAATTCTTAAAATATGCACATTTAAACCTTTTCTTTATCCGACTAAACTTTTATTCGAATACTGTGAGGTTTTAACTGTTCGTCAATTATTTTTGCTAAATATTATAATAAAACAACACTCTATTTTAAATTTCAACCCTGATTACATAGCTAAACGTAGATGGCACACAGTGTGCAAACTCACGTCTCAACCTAGGACAACTTTTATTCATAGATTCTTTTCATACCTGGGCCCAAAAATTTACAATAAAATTAACAAAATAATTAATATCTATCCTATGGACATTTTCAGGGTTAAGAAAACAGTAACCAAATGGCTTTTGAGTAAATCATATGACGATACGGAAGCCTTACTAGCTACACTGAGGTGAAACCATTGCTGATTTTGTATTTATATTAATATTGATATATTATTATGATATATTCATATAGAAATATGCACACCACACACAAACATATACACACTATCTCACACACACTAACACAGTCACTTACACACTTACTCACTCACTCACAACACACATACACAAACTCGGTCACACACACACACACACAAACACACACACTCATTCACACACACACACACTCATTCACACATACACACACACATACACACACACACACACATACAAACACACATTTACAAACTTTTTAGAAAATAATGTCTTTTTAGAAAGTAACGTTATTTAGAAATGGAATAGGTATGAAATTATTATTCCTAATTGTTATCCGTTTTCCCTAGACTTCGTATGATCTTCTCGTGTCGCGGATATGTAAGAAATTTTGTATAGCATTTATTCCCCTGTAGGGGTGGGCCTGGTGACCTGTAACACCGGTTTATCCAAACCGATCTCAGGCACCAGCCTCTCTCGCACTGGGATGGATATAGTAATAAGCATGTACCTATATAAACTACTACATTAAGATCCTTATTGTGAAGAGGAAATAAAGAATTTATTATTATTATTATTATAATCTACCAGTTTCAAAATTTCCAATAAGTAAGGTACCTAGGTAAAGACAACGTATAAAGATATATCGACTAGAGAGAGGGAGGCCTTTCTATGTTGTTTCTATATACGTTGTCTCAATGTGGAGAATCCAATGTTCGTTAATATTATTAGGAATATATTTACCTACTTATTTACATTGTTTCTTAATTCATCAATTATTTTTACAATCAGATATTTTTTAAATAGATATGGCTCACAGGGCATGCGGTTACATCCAACTCTTTAATCTTGATAGAACCCCCCTCAGATCAAATACAACGTCACTAATTTCTGTCAGATGTTCTAACAAAATAGTGTTCTGTCACATTCATAGGGGCTAGATTATTATCATAATATGACCAGGGCCTCAAACAGGCTAAAGACGGCCACCTGCCCCCTTGACTTTGACAGAACTAGAGACATTGTATTACGGGTAGGTAAGACGTACTTACCCGAAGTGCCCACTGGGAAAAGACTGCATACTAATCGGTTCTACTGAAGTTAAAAATGCCAAACATAGGTATATCATTCAGTTACTAAGGTGCTTCGATATTAGGTTAATGTTGACCTGTTTTTCTAGAATGCTATTTAGGGGTTCGTTATGTACTTTTGAATTTATTGCCTCTAGTGGCCACATCCCAATCCGGACGAAGATTACCCTCTTGACCCTATTTCCATTCGACAGAGATATCGTTCGATCCGTAATTAGCTGACGATCACCGTATCGGATTACACGCCACGCCGCGCCCGCGTCAGGCGCGCGTCACCGTACGCGCCGGCCGGCGAGCCGACAACGGTCATTCGTCAATGCGTCGCCCGCTTGGGATTATGGAGCCATATGCTGATTGAGGCAGTAGCGTCATAGTAATATTCAGGGCGTTTAGGATAATGGGGACCCTCTGCAAACCCCTCTATCCCAGTGGATACTTTGGGCAAGCACCCAGGGCCCCGCGATCCATAGGGCCTCCCTCAGATCAAATACAAAGTCACTAATTCCTTTCAGATCTAACAAAATAGTTTTATGTCAAAGTTAGCTCTTCTCATTCGTTCCCTCATTTCTGAGGATCGTAATCATTCGTTGATTTTGTAGCCCTAATTAACTTTCTCCACTGGTCTCTATCGCAGTCCACTGCTGAACATAAATCTCTCCAGTTGTTCGCCACTTTGGTCAAACATCTGGAGGCTTTAGGCTGGTGCCAGCTTGGCGATTATAAGAGTCGCCAAGCTGGGCAAGCGGGTTGTAGATCGCAAGGCGTAGCTCCTCGCTCCGTTGACGCTGCTGCCCATAATCAGCCTGTGGTAGCTACGCCCTCAATTGGTTTGTTATTCGGCAGCTTGCACCACGAACAGGTGAACTTACCAACACTGCCTACACTGTGGCAAGCATCATCGCCAAAACACATTTCGCAATTAAATCGTAGCTTCGATTTCTTTCCCGTCACACCATTTCGAAAAGATGGATGAGTTTTGATCTCGATATAAGTAAAGTACGAGTACCTATGCTAAATTTGGTGGGTTGTCCGTGACATAGAATTAAGCATAGGTATTCGTAGGTGGATGAAAGTAGATACCTAGATTTTTATATAGGTAGGTACATAATTATTGCACAAAGAATAATAATTTTGTTTCCAGTAATCTACGCGGGGCGTCTACTAAATTAATTTAAAAATAAGTTTCGTACCTAAATTTACTCAGGTTTAAGCAGGTAGGTATAATCTAAGTGATGCGTCTTTTATGCCTCGGTAAGCTAAATTAGATGTCTCAAGCCTCAGTTGAATCGACTATAATTTCTCGGCGGGCCGCCGGTTGACTATACCTGGATTAGACGTTATAAAAGCAGCTGCAGCCAATCTCAATTAAAAGTGTAGACGCCGCACGCCACCTCCAGTAGGTGGGCAGGTTTATATTCTCTACTTACTACATCAGTAGGTACCTACGCTTAGCAGCTGAAACATAGGTACTAAGGTCGTAGCGTGTGCCGCCACAACAGAACTCACAATATTATGCCGCGGCCACACATTGCATTCAACTTTGCGTCCAATCACTATCCAATGCCCAATACTAACGCGCTCACTGTCTTCATTGTGTCAAAGTACCTACCGATACACACATTGGTGCATTGGGCGCAAAACATTACGTTGGTGCAAATATCTCCAATGTGTGTTTAATGTATGAAACTCGTAAGTAACCCAAGACACCCCGCTCGGTCAGACAGCGCCATCTAGCCCCAACCTAAGCCGAAGCTTGTACTATGGTTACTAAACAACTGACAACTTACTAAGATACCTCCTTTTTTTTATAAATAAATACATATTACACATAGCAAAAACCCAGACTAATACAAACAGACTTAAGGACACAAATGTTTGTACTGAGCGGGGATCGCACCCAAGACCCTTGGTTCCGATAGGCAGAAGTCACTACCAAATGAGCCATCGGGCCAGTCCGTCCAAATATAGCCTTACGATCAGTGGCATGGCATAAATTCAGGGTGGCGCAGGCAAATTGTGAATGCCCTATGCCGTAAAGGCCTCTCGGTCAGAAGAGAATCTCAACTCTCAATAAAAAAAATTAACACATTTAGAATAGAATAGAATAGAATAGAAAAACTTTATTTGGACACATAACACAAACAAAAGAGAGAAAAAAAAATACACATTTGGCAAGTAAACAAAAACAAAATACAACTGTTGGTTAATAAAAAGAAAAATGCGCCTCTGCGTAATGCGACCAAAAAGGCGTCCACTCAGCTATTGTTACAGCAAACCCTTGCTGTAACGCTGGTTTTCAGTGGAAACCATCGATAATGATCGGTAATGACACCGGTCAACGTAAACAATATAATAATAACTAGGTATAATATGTATGTCTGGTAGTAACAACAAAAATTAAGAGTGCTAAAGTAACTACTATTTAGTAAAAATGTAATGAATTTGACACGGGCCTCGAAAGGTATAGTTCCGCCACTGCTTGCGAAGAATTGCTTCCCTGAGGCAAGCTCCAGATCTTTCTAAACAGACTGGAAGTCTAGATACCCGGTGCTAACTTCTTGTCCACCTAACAAACCAAGTAGGTACATCAGTATTACGGACGTTTGTCTCCCGTTCCGTCGTTCGACGCGTGGCGCACGTAGCGCGTAAACCGTGATAAGTTGAACGTAAATGGCGCATTACTCCCGGTTAGAGGGACGGACGACACGCCGGATCGGAGTCTAAGGGGGTTGCCACACTGGCGTCATTTGAACGTTGGCGCAAGACGTCCGCAGGGTTCAAAATGTGAAGACAGATATCTGTCACGATGATGAAAAGTCACAAGTGCGCGCATAGCCGTATATTTTTACGTTATCATCATCAGCCCTTTGAAATCTACTGCTAGACATCCCGTCGCGAAATGGATTCCGACGAAGAAACACTGCTGTTAACGTTTACCTAAGTTTGAAACTGTTCCGTCATACATTGTAGGTACTTGGTGGCAATATAGATCTAGCGAATCACCATCAGGCGTTTACCCGACGCTGACGTTCAAAAGACGCCGGTATGGGCGACCCTAACTCCTACGGTCACGTACTCGCCCCCACATATTGGAACTAGTAACTTTACTTACGACTTTTGTTTTACTGTGCGAAGTTTAACTAACCATCTAGCGGAAAAATTCCGAGAGAAATCTCTATTGTCTTTCGTTCTCTACCAGCCAAGTAAGCCCCCGTGTACCTACATAAGATTTGAGATGTCAAAATTGTATCTTAATATTTTCAGAGATGTTTGATAGTTCTATCAAGGCTGCAAAACGCTTCAACATAAATTATTTAAAATAAATAGTAGGTTAACGTTTATTAACCAAAATAAGTACAACGGGTAAGACCCGTTTCATTGACTTAGGCAGAGCTTGGCTCGTGGGAGTTTGACATAAAAAATTTATGTTAGCGCTGAATAGTTAAATCAATAAAATATTAAACGAGTAGATAGGTAAGTACGGAAATAGGTACCTATATTATTATAGGAAAAGGTGGTGTGTATGTGTTTAACACAGGTATAACTAGGTATTAAAGCAGAAATAAAACTAGTTAGCCTCATCTTTTAACTTTTATTACTACTTTTGCGTATAAAATATCAATATCTGATCATTTGAAAATTAATAATATAAACTTTCATGCTAATATATAAATACGTTACATGATACTCTACAATATTCTATAAGTCATCATAATAGTATAATTTTTTATCTAATCAATTAATACTTCATTCATGAAATTTTACATGAGATTTTCGTCAAATAATAATTTTGGCTTATAATTTACTATAAAATATTATGCTTAAAAATAATTACCAAACTTCCATTGCATATAAAATAATCACAATTGAAAAAGATTATAATAACATTAAGGCAGTGGCATATTATAACAATCAACCTCCTTAGACATGGACAATTATTATTTAGCTTACTACATAATACTACAAGCAATAACTCATAATCCGATCTGATTCTTATTATATTATACAGGCACAACAACTGTTAGGCAAAAGTCTTAGGAGTTTTAACAAATCTTGTCCCGTTTCTGTGTGTCCTGTGAAAAGTGATACAAGTATAGGATCCCGTACTATAAGCAAATCGACTTGTATCACTTTTCACAGGAAAGTTTATTAGTAGAGACTTCAAATACCGTAGGAACAACAATAGATTCAATAAAAATATTCATGTGAAATGCAAAAAATTATTATGTCTATTATTACAAGCGATCATTGTTATAAGATATAATAAAATACTATGCGATATAATGGAACCATAGGCTCAATAATGCAGTAAATTCTTAAAGCTATAAATAAGTATACAAAAATAATATAAAAGTATAATTTCAATAATAAAATTTATAAACCTATTACATTTATGCTATTTTTATCGAGATTTCAAATGAACAAGCAAAATACAATCTTTAAAAAATTTATAAACTTTAAGTAAATTCATCTGGCAAAGCGTCAATTATTATTATTACTATTATGTTGAACCAATGAGTATTTCTTAATCACTAATGTTGTTTCAATAACATGTCCTTTAGCTTTATATTAAATGTTTGAGATATTTTCACAATGACCCCCAACAATGTATAATAGTTACGTTACGACCTGGACTTACATTAATAAATAAAATGCTATTATTTCGCCCATTTCTTATATGAAATTGGCGTGCCGAAAGATATTTAATTTATTTATTTCTGAGATACAATCGTTATTAAAAGAAAATGTTGTCATGTTCATTTTAATACTGTGTGGTGCTTTTTTATTCTTACTTTTAGAAATATAAGTTTTCAGAAAATAGTTACTTTTCTTATGTAAAATGTATCAAACTCTTGTGAGCAGAGGTTAACCGTAATTTTGCTTATTTAAATAGCGTAATATATACTTACAAATTTCGACAGATCATAATTCAGATAGATAATTAAGATGGATCAACATAGATCATTGAATTCAAGTTTCAAAAATATCACGAAAATTCTCGATTTTAAACATCACTTTCAAAAACGCCTAACAATAAAATTCTATACTTTAGTGGACAGATTAATTACTTATTTAGTAATGGAATAAATAGTTACATAAATAATAATACTGAAACAACCATTAGACATGTTATTGAACTATTTGTTAGTACACTTAAGTCTAGAAATACAATATCTAGGGTCACTAAACATATTGTCAGCCATTATTCTCCTGCTGCGCTACACACGACCCGACGCTCTCAATTGCAAGCAAAACACGCAAGCATTTTACGTAACTATTCATAGATTTCCTTCAATTGTTCCTAAATACACTTCGTTTCATTTGCATATCGAATCGAGATAAGATAGACGCCTTTTCCCTTTAAAGAAAACTGTTTACGAACGCTTTAGGGTTGAACTACATACTGGCCGCATCGCATCGCACTTTCTCTATGCTTCTATCCTTTTCTATCACTTAGAACTGCCATTTACTAGAGCGAGAAAAGAGAACAGGTTGAAGTGAAGCGATGTAGCTCAACCCTTCTGCTTTCCACGCGGATTGTATGAAAAAAATAATACTGATATGTACTATTATTTTACTCAGTATGAAGTTTTACTTTTTAATTATCTACGTTATACATCTGTCGACATCGTTACGCCATCTAGCGGATATTTCATTTTAATACTTCGTTCGACGATGATCAAAAGCGACAAAATGTTTTTAATTACCAACATTTTGTAACACGAGTTAAAAAAATACACCTTCGTAATTCTATTTTTTATGGGAACATCAGAGCTTGCAAAAGGTACTCCCATACAAACATTTCCATTAACATTTAGTCCAATATTAAAATTAATCTCACAGCTCCCATTAAGGCTAGTAATTGGCCAATATTTGAACACATCTCATTTTGACATAATCAGCTTCATCAAAATAATCTACCGTTATTTACATAACATTATACTTTTACAACATAGAAATCATGTGTGTACCAAATTGAATTTAAATATTAAATGCATAGGCGGCCATAACATAGCTATACGTAGAAGAGTTATGGTAAAAGGCACTGCGAATAAAGAAAAGTATTATAATTTAGATACTTGTTTGCGTTCATGCAAGTGTCTCCGGATGACCAGTTTCGAGGTATCATACCATGATGCCTTGGCTCATGCTGAGCGGACACAGTTTAATGCCATAATTTTTTTTCTTTTCATGACGTCGTATATCTTTTCGACGATGAACCTGTCATGACATGATACTAAATTACGGGAGACAGGACACACTCAATTTGTTACCCAGAGAAAATCAATAGGTTACAATAAACATTTTACATTTGTGGTACATTTAAAATAATTCAGTAGTATGATAATGAAGCTTTTATGTCCAAGGGCATTACATGTTGGATATTTCTAACAATATTTTATTAACACCTTATAATATGTAACAGGCACTATGTGTAATTAACATGGAAGAATTGCTCCAATAGTATAAAGTCGTATTATATTAACGGTATTATGTATTTAGATATATTATACTAACTTATATAACTTCAAAATAGCTGTTATATTATACGTAATAATAAATGTTACAATATTAATACGACAATATACTATGTAGAGCGGAAATTTGGAAGGTGTCAAGAAAGTGCCATAGGTAAGAACATTAGAATATCCAAAATTGAGATAGTACTAATTGATAAAGCCGTGGGGATAGCAAGACGAAGTGAGATTACAGGTGAGGTTCTTATAGTCAAAACATTAAGGTTGATAATCGCATAACGATACTTGTCTCATTATGAAGCCTTTGATTGCCGTAAAACCAGACACAATAGAAAAAGCATTGTGCCATCAGCGGAGCTTTTAACAATTCCTATTTCCGTTTCGGAAACATACTCGCACGTACATTCATTCAAATTTGACATTAGTCAAGTAAATACAGCTAATGTCAAATTTGATTGATGTTCATTCAAAGTTTTCGAAGTAATGTCTAATTTGATAAACGCTCATTCACTTTGAATCTTTCCCTGGCGTTCATTGAAATTTGACGTTAGTCTAGTACAACTAACGTCAAATTTGAGTGACGTTCATTCAAAATGTCCGAAGCCGTGCGGAAACAAACATTGTGAATAGCCCCACTAAATCTGTTATATAATCATCAACTCTTAATACACACAGGTCAGTTGCACATACAACAACACAAATAATAAATTTAACAACACTTTTTACAAAACATTCAAATGTAAATATAATTTATATCCATTACAGTCAAGAAATCATTTGACCTACTTATTTAACTCGCATCATATTAGACAAAATATTATGAACAGATGTTCAAGATCCAGCGAATCCTGAGGACGGAAAGTGGAGGTACCTACTTATTATGTTTATTTGATGAAACAATACAACTATTTATGTAACTTCTGACATAGAACATACAACAGTAGACGGTGGGGTATACCGATTATAGGCAAGAAAGCTACCAAACTTTAGGCTATTAAACCATAGGTTCCCAAAGGAGGTATCGCCCATCTATTCCCAGTAGAAGGCGGTCCGCCTTCTACTGCCTGTCTTCTACTGTCATCGCCGAACAAACGGAAGCGAAAGGTTATATGGTGCAAGTTCTAAAGACTCGCATAGCGCGTTTCCCCTCTTCTTTCATAGTGCGAACAAAGAGATTATAATCTTCTCATGTTCAAGGCGAGATTTTGCTGAGTGAGCGCGCGCCATCGTATGCTGCTTGCATCGATTGCAAGCGTTAACCCATTTGGATTTAAAAAGGCTCTCACCCTTAGAATAAAATTTTGTGTGATACATTGGATATGTTTTCTATAACGGGGTCCATAGAAATTTGGAAACCTATGGTTTTTGTGGTAACCGTATACGTTTACCTTAGTTCAGGAACAGAGAAGCGTACATTCAAAATCCATCGGCGTAGTTAAGTGCGTGCGCTTGAGTGCCGTAGAGAGCTCGGTAGGGGTCGCGGGCGTGCCCCGTGTGACGTCACACGGCCGCAGGAGAGGCTGATTGTCAGTGCCACTTCGCTTTTTGCGCGAAAATGTCCGCGCGCAGGTTTTGCGCGAAGCATATTCCGAGGATCTGCGGTTATGAAAGGAGTATTAGCTTGAGTTTTAATATGTAATATTAACTTTTAGAAGGCAAATTTTGGCTCAATTAATTTTTGGATTAATGATTTATGTATGAGTTTTAATTTTTTTTAAACTATTTGGATAGTCGAATTCTCGCGATTTGATATGGGATGTCTTGATGATATTGCGTCTGTATATTTTTATATGTCGTTAGTAGACAATGCACCTTCACGCAATTTCCGGGGCAGTCCCAGATTTGGAGGTCCTACTAAACCCCAGTGTCGCCAGAAGCAGGATTTCGCAGGGATATATGTTTCGTTCGCTACCTCAACAAAAGAGACATATCATCAACATCATCAACAGCTTTTCGCAGTCCACTGCTGGACATAGGCCTCTTCAATATATCGCCACTAAAAAGACATAGAACCGATATAAAAAAAACATTGAACATCATATAGATAGAAACAAAAGATTAGCTGAAACATTTAATTTACGCAAATAATGATCAACAAAGCTAACACATACCTGGTCTATGTACAAAACAAACAACAAAACACAGAACAAACACAAATTATCACTACGGGAATGTTTGTCCCGGATGGGATTCGAACCCACGCGTATGCAGCAGATATTACAATTCAAAATTCGATGCTACATGTCAAACTATACCATACTGCCTATTTGACATCACTTCTACTAGAGTGAATACTACATTTAAATGTATGCATGTACAGTACGGCTTTATCTCATTAGAATACCACAAATTGTGTATGTACAAAAGGGATCTAGGGAAAAAGTAGTTTCCTTCAAATAGAGGAAGGAGGAAACTAAGGGGCCATACTTAAATTACGTCACACTTAAGGGGGGGGGGGGGGGGGGGGGGATGTGGCGCCACCATAGCATCCTAATGAGATAGAGCTTGTGTGCAACTACAAAATAAACTTACTTGTGCAAAAGCGGTACAAACAGCGGATGTAGCTACAATCAACAGGTTGTGGTCAAACCACTCCTCGGCGGCCTCTAAGCAGCCTTTGTCATATATTATCTTAGCAATGTCAAAAC
The DNA here is from genome assembly GCA_031163375.1 of Conogethes punctiferalis. Taxonomy (NCBI): domain Eukaryota; kingdom Metazoa; phylum Arthropoda; class Insecta; order Lepidoptera; family Crambidae; genus Conogethes; species Conogethes punctiferalis. Next base: position 15,015,601 of record CM062082.1, on the reverse strand, counting down.
TCTAAAACAAAAAGAAAATAAAACGTAACCAAAATGGCCGACTACCGAACAACAACCAATGGGGTGACAAGAACTTTTTCTTTAAAATTATAGCATTTGCCCACGTCGGCAAAACCCAGTATAAAATAAATGGAAAATGAGATCAACACCTATTCACTAAATATTCTTTTTATTACTACATGAATATTAAGGAAAAAGTTCTTAGCTACGAATAAAGTGCTTAATAAACTAATTACTTGAAGCGAATTCATCAAAAAAGTCAACTAACATCAATATAGAACCTCCATATTGATGTCTGTTACAAAACACCGACGACCTTTTTTGAAGATTTCCCTTGCGCTTATTCACTACGAACTTCTCATACGTTCTGCAAAGCAGACTTCTGTGACTCGCGGTAGTAATATCCTTTAATGAAGTACACACATACCTAAACAAATGCAGGTTTGAACTTGTGATTGATTGACTTGACTGATTTTGTGTTAGTTATTTAACTGATAAAGCGTTTAATTCGATTACAGTCCTCGCATGCCGTCGTTTTCAATCGAATTGATCAAAAAAGTGTTCAATCATTACCGCCGCGACCACAGAAGTCTAACAACTATCATAGCATTGGTCTATAACACTACAACTACTGTTTGTAGGACCTTCAACGCCAATGGGCCGAGTACCACGGCCGCGACGGGCGCGCAGTGCCGTTGCAGCCAATCCTCGCCGGCGGCCAAACAGCCTCGCTCGTGGATAACTCGCTCGCTTATTTGCTACACAACAAATTGGCACCCAGTTGTGTAGGACATAAGGCTTGTTTCAAAATAACAGCAAGATCAAGGGTGCATGGGGTCCGCTACGTAGCATCGAACGCCGCAGTTGCGACGCTCGCTCTTGCGAATTATTTTTCCACTGCCTCATTGGTTCGAAAGCTTATGGACTTCAATTTTGTATTCGCGAATCACGCTGATTTAAAATACATTTTCACTGTCTCATGCGCTCGAATGTTCTTGACTTTATAACTTTTTAAATCTTTGGAACCAATGAGACGGTGGGAAAATAATTCGCAACAGCGAGTATCGCAACAGCAAGTATCGCAACGACGAGTATCGCAACAGCGAGTATCTACCACCAAAACGGCCGCGACGGGCGCGCAGTGCCGTTGCAGCCAATCCTCGCCTGCGGCCAAACAGCCTCGCTCGTGGATAACTCGCTCGCTTATTTGCTACACAACAAATTGGCACCCAGTTGTGTAGGACATAAGGCTTATTTTAAGATAACAGCAAGGGTGGAGGGGGCTGCGTCAAGTCCCTCCGAGCCCCCTCAAACAGAACACTTGTAGCGGACCACCGTCGGGTTTGATTAGTGTCCTCCGCTAGTAGGAGTAGGCCTCACATAGCCCACAGTCCTGTACCCATGGATTTTCGATGGTGGCGCGCACCAATAGGTTTCCTCGTTCCTGCCCCGTGCCATTAAGTCATGGAACGCCCTTCCAGCTCATGTGTTTCCTTCCTCTTACAATCCTGGGTTTTTCAGCCGGGGCGTGAAATGGCATCTCAGTGGGCCTTCAGGGTGAGGGCGACAGGCACAATGGGTTTGTTCTATTATGCCTGTCGACCTAACTTTTAGACCTCACGTTCGTTTACCATCAGGTGGAGTGGGGACATCCAAATCCAGTCACGGTATACTCGTATAAAAAAAACTATGTTAAGCTTATAAGCTACTTTAAGTCAAATAAAGACACTCACATAAGTAGGTTTCCTAACGTCGTAGCCGCACTGCTTATTCCTGATGATGTCCTGCGGCTTACTACGGCAGCAGCTGAAGGGGACACCGCACGCCTCGCGGGACCCCACCGCCCCGCTAGAGCAGTTGAAGTATGCATTCCGGTCCCAGTCTCGCGGCCCTTCTACGCCGCAACATTGTAACTATAACATAAAAAGTTACCAAATGAAATAAAATCAAGAGAGACAGGGCTTTTTTTTATTCAAAATGAGTTTGCGCTTGACTGCGATTCGCCTGATGGTAAGCGATATTGTAGTCTAATATGGAACCCGCTCCCAGCAAAAACCGGTTCTCTCTCGCCTTGAACATCGGAAGATTATATCTCTCGGGGAACAAGGAGCCCGGGAGAGAAGGGCATAGCGAATCTTCGCTCGAATTGAGCCGCCCGTCCGTACGGAACCCTCCTACCAACGATCTAAGCCGAGGTCCGAGCCCTACAGCCCTACACGCCCTACCCTTAGCTGTGTTGGTGTCGCGGTATTTTGGCTATCCGCGTCCCGCGTTATTATCACCAAAGAGCATAGCGGTTCGGTGAGGGTTTATTCTCCGCCTCGCTTCCATCTAAAGGCGAGGCAGCTAAGAGAGGTAGGGCATAGCGAATCTTCGCTCAAATGCCTGGTGAGCTGCCCGACCGGAGAAGGACCTCCGCCCTATAGAATACCGCAGCCAAGTAACATCTGGGTCGTGTTTCTGCCGGTGAGTAGGGTTTCCGGCTTGACGTGCAAAAATATTAGGTACTCGTAAATCTATTTGCAGATATTTTTAATCAATTATTTCCATTTCTTTTATCATCTGGTAATTATAGTACAAGGTAACTTCATAAATACGTAAAATATTTCCTTGAAAAATATTTCAATATTAATTAATACAAAGTAGGTATTTAAAAATGTAACAAGGAATAAATCTTTGAACTAAAATGTCAAGAGCATTTAGCAGTAATGAGCAAATCACTTAAAATAAGTTTAAATATATGACACGAGTTTATAGGTAGGACAGACAGTAAATTAGGCAAAAGGAAAATGAGCTAAATATCTGAACATAAACAGACAATATCGTGCGTCATAAATATTTTAACAATACCATTAAGGCGTTAATTTTGCAATGTATAGTAAGGCACAGGTGTAAATATTAACGTAAAATTTTAACGCGACCTAAGATGCAGCATGCATTGAGATTGTCAACCAGATAGTGTACATGCCCTCAAACAATATCTCACGAGGGCAGGCGAGAAGCTGAAAATCAGCGCTGTCCAGGTTTTTTAGCATCAGCTGAGTTAAATCCCATTGTCTTTGTTGTATTGCCGACGTTTTTAATACATCGATCTTTTTCGTCGGGTCAATAACTCTTTTTTTGTATTCTTAACTGACCACAAGCCCGGTTTTTAACGGGACTTGTAAATTTTCTCAGTCACAGTCCCTTTATCCCCAAACGAAACCGGACCCTAAAACCCAAATATGTTTGTGTATTACTCGTAGTACAATAAAGTTTGTTCTTAGGGGCATTTCACGTGAAGCGGACAGGGAAATCCAAAGTGAGGTTCTGAAAATCGGTCATATTCGGCCCATTTGTACTTCTAGTAGGTATCAATGTGAACATAAAATATTTTTTTTGTATGATGTATATTTCACTAGTTATAGGTTTCTAAAGAATTGTCGTAATTGTGAATACAATATTTTTAATGTAGTTTTTCGAATTTAACAAATTTAGAATAAAATATTTAATATAGTGCCACATATTGCTAACATACTATTATATTTAATGACAAAATAAAATTTAAAAAAAAGCTTTTTTTTCATGTGCAAAACCGGAAGTAAACTTTTTCAATCAGAATTTTAGTCACTTAGCCAAGTCGGATTTTCTTTTTTTATTCTTTCAAAATATAGCTTAAAGTATTTCAAAAATATAGGAGAAGATTCAAAATGGCCTTTCTATTACTTTAGAAGTTAGATTGATTAAAGTACCTACTCGTCGCAATGTGCGTAGTATGTGGCACTTGCTTAGATCGGTTGGTGTGCGCGATATTGCATTAAAACTTGCTTGTTTCATGAAATACCCCATTTTTAGGGTTCTGTAGCCAAAATGGCAAAAACGGGACCCTTGTAGATTCGTCATGTCTGTCTGTCTGTCTGTCTGTCCGTCCGTATGTCACAGCCAGTTTATTCCGAAACTATAAGAGCTACATTATTGAAATTTAGTACGTAGATGTATTCTGTAAACCGCATTAAGATGTGAAAATAAAATCAGAAAAAAATCCAAAATTTTTGGGGTTCCCCATACATAGAACTGAAACTCAAAAATATTTTTTTCATCAAACCTATACGTGTGGGGTATCTATGGATAGGTATTTGAAAATGATGTTGAGGATTCTAACAACATTTTGAATAGTTTGCGCGAGAGACTCTTCCAAAGTGGTAAAATGTGTGTCATTGTCATTGTTTTATTATCATTGTTGTCATGTGGATTTTTTATCATTTGGATACGGAACACTAAAAATGGTGTCGTAATTGGTCAAGCAATTTCATATTGCTTTAACTTTTCAGCGGCTTGTGCACATTTAAAACAGGTGTTATTATAATGGCCCCGTACAACAGTAATCTATGTCATCATAACCCAATTCGCCTAGTTATTCTTCGCCCGCGCCTTCGTCCGCGTGGCGTGTTTACATACAAAAGTTTTTTTCCCAATAAAATAACTTCCGTTCCCATGGGAATTTTGCAATATTGCGTTGTAAGTAAGCTTTACTTTCATTAGGGTACCTGCATGCCAAATTTCAATCATCTATCTTATGCGGTTTAGATTTTTTCATACAAAAGATATTTCCCGCTAACTCCCGTTCCCGTGGGAATTTTGCAATATCCTGTTGCAACTTAGCTTTAAGTTTACTAAGGTACCTGCATGCCAAATTTCAAGCGTCTAACTTAAGCGGTTTAGATTTCTCATACAAAAGGGTTTTCCCGCTAATTCCCGTTTACGTGGGAATTTCCGAAATTATCTTTTTAGTGCATCTTTACAGTACCTAAGCTACGCCCCTTTCAAATTTCAAGTGCCTACGTTTAGCCGTTTAGGCTGTGAGTTGATATGTCAGTCAGTGAGTCAGTCAGTTTCTCCTTTTAAATATATTTAGATTTGAAAATTCAAGGAAAGTATCAGATTGTTTAGCTCAAAAATGGGGTATTTCATGAAACAAGCAAGTGTTAATGCAATATCGCGCACATCAACAGATCTAAGCAAGTGCCACATACTACGCACATTGCGACGAGTAGGTACTTTAATCAATCTAACTTCTAAAGTAATAGAAAGGCCATTTTAAATTTTCTCCTATATTTTTGAAATACTTTAAGCTATATTTTGAAAGAATAAAAAAAAAAAATCCGACTTGGCTAAGTGACTAAAATTCTGATTGAAAAAGTTTACTTCCGGTTTTGCACATAAAAAAAAAACTTTTTTTAAAATTTTATTTTGTCATTAAATTTAATAGTATGTTAGCAATATGTGGCACTATATTAAATATTTTATTCTAAATTTGTTAAATTCGAAAAACTACATTAAAAATATTGTATTCACAATTACGACAATTCTTTAGAAACCTATAACTAGTGAAATATACATCATACAAAAAAAATATTTTATGTTCACATTGATACCTACTAGAAGTACAAATGGGCCGAATATGACCGATTTTCAGAACCTCACTTTGGATTTCCCTGTCCGCTTCACGTGAAATGCCCCCTTACCCAATCTTCCTGGATCCAATCAATCAAGTTTTGTTGATCAGGATCCTCTCTGTAGTGTGTTATAAATGTTTGGAAACCACTTGTAGCTTGTTGCTTGATCTAAACAGAAAAATCAATGTTAGTTTTTGATATTATACAGTCAGTCATCATGTCTTAGTATACATTCGGAAAGATAATTTAACTTACCCAATCTTTAAAGACAAAGAAGAGAATCCCTGTGGTCATCTCGGCCAACAACAACAAAGCCAGGAATACAGCATACTGAAATGATATGGACATTATTAAACGACAAATCAAGACAAATGATGACAACGCCACTGAGCGTAATGGATAAAGCGCTGACCATTTCAAGGTTGCGATTCGATAGCTGATCGATTAAACTTTTCCTAAAATGTATCAGACCTAGAAGACGCCCTCAGTTGTATTCATAGTAGAAAGGAAATGGTTGGTACGGAATGTCTGGAGCATTTACAAATTCTTATTCAAAATACCGACTCAACAGGAGTCAGATCAGGCGGAGGATTATAGTATAGGGAATAACGTATATAGCGATGCAAAATTATTACCACGAACTTTCTAACTCAAAGCTTAAGATGACCTTTTAGTGAGTAATTTCTAGACACAAAATAACCAGATATATTAAATTCGCACGACCCGGATTCAGAAAAAAAGGTTCTCTTGGTTACTAGGCGGCGCTTACAATCTCTGAACTAATAATGCTGTTTTAAGCCTAAAATACTGACAACATTAATACTTTAACGTTCTAAATCATTATCTTAAGTGTAAGTAAGTATTTTAAATTTTTTGTTAGGAAAAATCATCCTACTCTGTACAGGTATATCGTGAGAAATCATACGGCCATTCAAACAATATGAGTGCGGAATGCACGGCCCTTCACAAGAACAATGCATTCAAAGATCAGCAGATGAATAGGTACGAACGTTTTGTTTATGTTCTATAGTTATACTCACACAGGCCAGCAGGCATGTGTTCTCACGCAATGCGCCGACGCAGCCGGTGAAGCCAATTATGAACGTTATAGTCCCTGAAACAAAGCAATGGATGCAATTGTGAATCAATGTCATAGTTAATTGAATGATTCTACTAAACTGCGTATAGGTAACTTGCATGGATGGCTGTAGGATAATAAGAAAATGGCGATTTTTAAAATGTATTTCATAATTAAGTCATGTTACCTACAGCCCGTTTTTCGTTAGAATGCATGTAAAACGCCTTGTGAAAACTAGAATTTACTACTGTTTTCCAGTTAAAACTAGATCGTTATTAGTTTTCTAACTAATAAAGATCAGGTTTCTACCTGGGATCGAAAACAATTTGGGATTGATTAGTCAACAATTGTCTACCCGACACTTTACTAGCTTGTTAGTGTGGTCTTTTTACTGAGAGGCGAGTCACCACTTGCCGACATTTTGAGTTGTGCGATATTAAAATGACGGGTTTGAAGTGGTAGAACAAAATCTAAAGAATTAACAATAAACTGTGGTTCCAGTGAAAAGGCAATTCACACTAATTATAATAATGATGTAATGACACACACATAATTGAGATTTACACACAGCAAAATTAGTCATTTTGAGTTGTAGGTAGTACACTCAGTTGCAAATTGAAACCTTGATGTACAAATAATGCTAATTGAATGTTTACAATTAGGTGATCTGTTAGTTTTAACAATGTAAAAAGTTCAAGGCTGTTTTTGTATTAACATGTAAGTTTAAAGAACATTCAAGCAAATACTCAGTATACTAAGTTCTTACTCTTTTATTCTACTACCAAAATATTTGTAGATTTTATTGAAAAATTTAATTTAATTCGAATTATAATGTACCTGAAATATAATAAGGAAATAGATTCAGTATTTTTTTAAAGTCTTTTCTTTTTTGTTATTCGAAATGGGTTTGTGCTTGCCTGTGATTCGCCTGATGGTAAGCAATATCAGAGTCTACGATGGAACACACTCAGCCAGCAAAGACCAGTTCTCCCGCATGAGAACCAAAAGATTATATCTCTCAGGGATCAAGAAGCCCAATTATAATTAATATAAAAATTGATATACCTTTTTCTTAAATAATATTATTATTTTATAACACAGGTCACCAAATGGTGACAAGCCCATAAAAATACTCTGACCTTTGTTTGTACAATGTTTCAGTCTCAGAAAATGTGATAAGGTTTTACAAGTATCAAATTTTATATGATGAAATTGAAACCTGTCAAGCATTATGGTACAAAGATACATAACATAAATTATACTAAAGTGACAATTGACGGGTTAACTTACCAACACAAATCAATATGAAGGCAGGATCCAAAGCAATATTCGTGAGACGTGAGAGATTGTTGAAAGTATCTTTCTCTGTCCAAGCCCATATTCCCACAGCGAGCACAATCAAACCGAGAAACTGAAAATAAAATTGAACTATAAAATTACAGATTCGCAAACAAGTGAAAACCATTATACATAAATATGGTCTTCAGGCTAATATGTAATGGTTGAATGTACAACTAGTGCTTCTAGTTTCTGATTTTATAAGTAAGCTATATTGTGATGATAACCTACTGACAGTATAATGAACAGAAGGGTATTCACAATGCCTATATCCACATGGATGAGGAAACTTTCTGACACATTCACTAAAAGTTTCTAAATGTGAGGGTAAAAAAGCAATGTAGCACAGTTTGAGGACCTGATGATATATGCGGAAGACCCGCGTCATGGCGTCTATGCAACGCCGCGAGCCGCGACACATACTGAGCATTTTTGTGTCCCTTTTGGTGGTCCCATATTTTACATGTTTGTATTTATTATAATATTGTGTTTAGAATAAGTGTAAAATGTGTTACCAAATAAACCATTTTTCTTATTTTCTCTCAATGTGAAAGGTCTAGTCACACTATATTTTCGACTTTTCTTTCTCACCTTACTTTTTCTTTTAACTATTGTCTATCTAAAGGATGTCTGGTACAAATCATTTATAGCAATAGCCCACCTAAATTGTACTATACCAAGTAACAAATCAATTGTATGGTATGCAAAGAATATCTTCTATGTTTGGGAATTAGGTTTTCACAGTAAAATTGCCCATAGTGGGGAAAATTTTGAAGGTAAACATTTTGAAGATTGTGTAGAAATACAATGTCAAAAAAAATAATGCTCACATTGAGACAAATGACTATACACATGTTTTGCAACAGTTTGGAAAGCATAGATTTGGATCAGCAGGAATTTCCTAATAGGAAATATTGGCAAAGAGAAATATTATAAATTCCCCGAATAACAATATTATTGGAACATGATAAATTCCCTGTATAGAACAGTCATTGATTGAATGTGAATCATTGAGGTTTCTGTTTTAAGTCTATATAAATGTGTCAATTAATAATTAAGAAAGTTCGTAAGTAACACAAACATTATTATATATCATCAAAACCTGTTTTCAATACATATCTTCAAGACTGTCTATGATCTAATATAATATTCACTTTATGTTAAGATAATGGAGCATGATAGTCAGCATTAATTCTAAGAGTTTGAACAAAGATTTGAATGTTTAAGTAAAAAGCAATGTACACATATTGGCTGAGATTAGTTAAGCTTTGTTAGATACAGTTACCACCCAGAATTCTTGACAACCTTGAATTATTGTTTTTTTCCACAAAATCAAAAGATCAAGTAGGACTTGACATGGCCTTTTAAGTAATATCAATGTGTGCCACTAAATTTAATAGATAATTCGAAAACAGCTTACCCAGAACAAAACATTGACACCAAAAATAACATATTTCAAGCAACAGCTGACTTCGCTTGTGTCTCGTCGATATTTTCTCATGCTAGGCATTTTTGTAAATTATAGTTTCCACAAGGAAATTTTAAAACTTGTTTTTTAACACACTACATTTGGTACGATTTAGTTTAAGAATGTTAAATTAGAAACAATAAACAAGTAGGCCAAATAAAAACGAGTGAACGACCGACTAAGTCAATGAAAAGAAAATAGTGCTTGAAATGCTAGTAAATTTAATAAGCGCTACGATCAGATTTAGAACGTCCTAAGGTGAGATCGATATATGGCAGACCTTGTTGTCAGAAAGAGATGTGTAATAGCTTTGACGTTCCAGTGAGTGGTCAACTTTACTCGATCGTATTGTATCAAGCTTTGCGTCATTTAGTTTTCGTTCAGAAATTGTTGAAAGTGTCATGCTTGTAATTAAGAAATATGTAAATAATAATAATATGTCATATTTTCTTGAATAAATTAAAACATAAATAATAATGTATTGTTTACGTAAATAAATGCGCATTTAAAGTTTAGTGAATACAAAACATTTGACTTAACCGAACATGTTAGTATCATGGAAGTATTAAGTATGTAGCGGTGCGGAGATACACGTAGCGACACCTATCTCCGCACCGCTACAACAACCTCCACGTCGCTACAATATGCAAGTTCCGCCAGCTAACAACAGATGGCGATTTAAAATGGAAAAAAATATGGAAGACCTACAACTCACATACGAAGTTTTCATCACGACTCGCTATATATACGAAACACCAAGATGGTCCATCGGACCGCGGTCCCCGAGCACGATCACCTAGCTCGGCGGAAGTACTTCCACTTTTCGTAGGGACAAGTCTGTTCCTACAATTGGTGACCCCGACGTGATCTACTCCGACGTGGTTTGACAAACACGCAACGTGATGGAGCCCGACGTGATGAAAACCAACGAGAACACCACTTTAGCGAGCCCTGCATCGACGACACAGCTTCCGCATCATCTCCAGCCTCTCCATCCTCAGCAGCAGTCTTCAGCCAGCCCTCATCACCACCAGCGCCTTCGTGAACCACCGCAGCTTTCGACGCTTCCTGGTTCAGCGGCAGCTCTCACCGTGCAACCGACGCAACGCAGCCCTAAGTCCGGATCGACGGCGGCACATCCTCGACGTGGCAGCAGCTGCTCCTGCCTACTACGCTCATCCCGACCCACTGCGGATTCGAGCACACCGGCACCGACGCTTCTCATCCGTCCTCACTGAGGATTCGAAGCACACGCACGCACACTGCTCATCCCGACTCACCGCGGATTCGAGCCTACTCGGGCACGACGCTGACCAGACTGCTGACCTGCTGAGACGAGACTTTCCATCTAGGAGGGGAGTGCTGTAGCGACACGTAGCGACACCTATCTCCGCACCGCTACAACAACCTCCACGTCGCTACAATATGCAAGTTCCGCCAGCTAACAACAGATGGCGATTTAAAATGGAAAAAAATATGGAAGACCTACAACTCACATACGAAGTTTTCATCACGACTCGCTATATATACGAAACACCAAGATGGTCCATCGGACCGCGGTCCCCGAGCACGATCACCTAGCTCGGCGGAAGTACTTCCACTTTTCGTAGGGACAAGTCTGTTCCTACAAGTACTACGTGTTAGTATCTAACAGCCGAAAAATAATTACTTAGACCTACATAATAATAAGTTCTTTTTTCAATAAAATTCAACGATAGCTAGGTACATAATTCCTATGACTCAAACCTTAAATATTTATTTGCATGAAAATAATTTCGATTATTATCAAGAGAGTACCTAGGTGAATACTGTACTCTGTGAATGAGTCTGTTTATGCTTTCTATTTATCATAATAATACACAGATAAACAAAAGAAAAAGTTAAGAAATCAGTAACCTACCTAAAAAATTAAATACCACCTTACCTTAAATTATACTTAGAATATTATTACATTTAATATGGCTGCCTTTAAAAAAAATAAAAAGTTTGAAAAAATATTTCCCGCCAATCTTGTGATTGGTTGGTGTTTCATGATGTGGTGTGCTTAGCCTACCTATCTGTAGAGTTTCTTTTAATATTTAAAATTACCTACATAATTATAACACACATGAATATAAAATACCTAATGTAGGTAAGTAGTTACCTATTTTGTTACACAAATACCTAGGACCTAGCTGTGAGTAAGAGTGCATTTAAAACATGTTCTTGTAATTACTTATTTTTCGAATATTGTTTGATTTGACCAAATACAAATCATAATTACCAACTAACTTAACTATTACTTATAGTTACGTATGACGTCACGCCACTTCAAAACTGATTGATTTATAAGCATAAAATATGCACGAGTGACTTTCCTTGCTTATTGGCAACAAATTTTTAATTAAAAAGGAGAATGGGGAGAATGTGATCTGTGAAATAAATGTAAAACGTAGGTTTTGAAAATTGTTGGTATAATGTTTTTTTTTGCAATTTGGTAAACAAAGATGCGTCTTTCCATAACACTGCTGTGTTATGGAATCTCTATCTACACACATGTTGTGACGTTTCGAGTTAAGTAACCTCTTCTTCTTTGTTATAGAGCAAAGATTTCATTTCAATATTTTATTTGAATTAATTTAACATGCTTATTACTACCTCGATGGTTTAGTGAGCTGCCTATGGAAGCTACAGAGCAAGACGTTAAGATGTTTGACCCGGTTTATTAGCTATTGGTGGTACATAAATTGCTACTGGGTTTTTCTACTAAGAAATTGTAATAGGCAAAATGTGTTATATTAAACTAGCTTTTGCCCGCGACTTCGTCCGCGTGTTTAAATTTATACATACAAAAGTTTTTTCCCGCTAACTCCCGTTCCCGTGGGAATTTCTCAAAATACAGCCATAACTAAACTTTATATTTACTAAGGTACCTGCAGTCAGTCAGTCAGTCAGTCAGTCAGTCAGTTTCTCCTTTTATATATATAGAAGATAGATAACAAAAGTAAGATGCATTAATAAAACTACTGTAGAAAAAAATACTTTCTAGAGTGTTTTATACGTCTTTGACTGTCTCAAGATGTCCATTCTAGTATTACTAAAGTATTCTTTCTCTATTTGTTTTCTTTTAATTAAAATTGAGATAGATTATTCTTCATTGCACAAAACTCAAGTTCGTGTTTTCACGACAGGAAAAAAATACAAATTTTACGTAGTACCTACAATTTAGGCTGTCATATAGCTACGCTATTAGCTCTCTCAGACAACTATGATGTAGAGAATATTCATTTTACTGAAGAGAATGGTGAAATTGCTCTGAAATAAAACTTAAATACACTGACCTTACTTAGGCCATATCATTCAACGTTATACAGATTGACCCATTCTCCTTTTCAAGCCGAAGCTTGATTGGATTAGAAATCATTACATCAACGCTGACGATGATCGTGATTTTAACATCCTCCCACGTGATCTTATGTTCGTCTGTAAAATGAAACAAATAGGGATTGCACTTTATTTAATAAGTTCACTGGTGAGTTTCGATGATTACCAAACAGTATACCTACCTAGTTTGCACCAGCGGCCATCAGTCCTACGACGAATGTGACCCCGTCCCAGACGCTCACAACCCACAAGGTCATCCTAAACTAGGTACATATGTTGGGTCCCTTAGGCACACAAGAATTTGGGGCCCTGTTACAAAAACGCACCACTCAACTCAAGGGAGTGACGGTGTGGCGGATGCAGCCAGACTGCTGTACGAGGTGCACCCAGGGTCCATTCCCTCACTCCTCGGAAGCCGAGTGCTGGCTCCACCCCATGGGTATTCCCTGCCTCTCTACCATCTTGAGGCGGGGTGCCACCCTTTCCATCTTCGAGGGCGGCGTGAGTCCCACACACCCCGCCGGTATTCCCCCGAACGGCGGGGATGCCTAAAAGCATTTTCCCCGGCAAAAAAAAAGGCAGGCAGAGCATGCGGCTGTAAGTACACATACATCGGCGCTACCCGAGTCCCTGCAAGTTGCTGCCCACGAATTTTTGATTAGTGGATCCCTCCCCATTCTGGGAGGTAAGCGGCTTCGCTTACGCTACCTTGGTCACTAATGTATGTACATGCTCTGTCTTCCATCCTGCCTTCGTGCCAAGTGTCCCACTTACCTCCACTTCAACGAGATGACCCTCCTCCCTATATCCGTCACTTTCGTACGATCTCATACTTAGTAGGTACATCATGGTGTGAGGAATTCGAACTTCTAACAGAAATAATTTCTTATTACAGGTAGCCGGACAGAAAGTTAATACTTCGTGTGGTAAGCTCAATTTATCTTCTTTTTAATAATTTACTTTACCTACTTACTTTTTTTTGGGAAATCTAGAATATTTTACAAGTAGGTAGGTAAAGCCTAGCTGTTTTGCTCTCTGTGCCTACTTACCTACCTTTGGCAAAGTTTATTATTACCACCATCATTAGCAGCCTGCGGCAGTCCACTGCTGGACGTAGACCTCCCCCAAAACGTACACTCCCCCACAACAACACGTGCCACACTCATCCTGCCGAAGGTCGTCCATACTATCAAGATCCACTGCAGAACTTTACTACTCTACTGATCATCAGTTCTGCGGTAGACGTAGCAAGCCCATTGCCGCTTCAGCTTATCCACTTATTCGAGCACCTATGTCGGTTACCCTTTTTCTCCGGCGAATTGCTTTGTTAAAAATTGTATCTGTCACAGTTATCTGATATTTTTTAGGGTTCCGTAGCCAAAATGGCAAAAACGGGACCCCTATAGATTCGTCATGTCTGTCTGTCTGTCTGTCTGTCTGTCTGTCCGTCCGTATGTCACAGCCAGTTTATTCCGAAACTATAAGAGCTACATTATTGAAATTTGGTACGTAGATGTATTCTGTTAACCGCATTAAGATTTTAAAATAAAATCAGAAAAAAATCCAAAATTTTTGGGGTTCCCCATACATAGAACTGAAACTGAAAAACATTTTTTTCATCAAACCTATACGTGTGGGGTATCTATGGATAGGTATTTAAAAATGATGTTGAGGTTACTAACATCATTTTTTTCTAAACTGAATAGTTTGCGCGAGAGACTCTTCCAAAGTGGTAAAATGAGTGTGTCCCCCCCCCCCCCCCCCCCCCCGTAACGTCTAAAATATGGGCATGATAAAACTGAAAAAAATATATCATGTGTATCACTATAAAAACTACTAACGAAATTTGGTTTGAATGAAATCTAGCCAGTAGTTTTTTTTTAAACGTAATCAAATTACCTAATTTTTTCATTTAATTAACTCCAATATAATAAAACGTAAAGAAAAACATTTATTTAGCTGTATAGTGGTACGGAACCCTACGTGCGAGAGTCCGACTCGCACTTGGCCGGTTTTTTTAATATATAGATAGATAACTCAAGGTATGCCAACCTGGGCCACACAGCGCCATCTAGCCCGCAAACAAGCCGAAGTTCGTATTTACTATGGGTACTAGACAATTACTGATAAACTTACATACAACTTACATAAAATTAATTTGTCGTCGACTTCTTGTCAGAGTGCGGCATAGCAACGAGGAACAAGAACCGTCGAATAGTCGGCGGCACGACGGTCCAGCCCCATGAGTACCCATGGCTGGTCTCCTTGATGCTGGGCCCCAAGCTGCACTGCGGTGGAGCTATCATCACTGACATGCACGTCCTCACAGCTGGACACTGCATCACTTTTGGGTAGGTTTCTTTCTGTACCTACTACTAAGGTGGCAAACAAGCCTACCCCGTCCGATGTTAAGCGGTTACCGCAGCCTATGGACGCCTGCAACACCAGGGGCATCACACGCGCGTTGCTAGGGATAGGTTCAATGAACTTTTAAAAATCATTCGCAGCTCGTAAATTTAGAATGCGTTTCTATAAAGGTGTAATTGAGACCCCTGCCTTCTTAACTATGGGTCGTGGGTTCGATTCCCACCAGGGAGAATCCGGGTTTGTGCCGTTCTTGGGTGTTTGTAATTGTTGCACTAACAAGTAAGTATTGCAACAAAAACATAAAGCAATCCAAAACGGGTATATTTTTAACGGTTAACATGAATACCTATTACTGTTAAACGCTTGAAAATTGCAAATCATATCATCATCATCATCAGCCCACATCAGTCCACTGCTGGACATAGGCCTCTCCCAATACTCGCCACTCGCAAATCATTTATTAATTATTAAATATGCCGTTTGAAATCCTCTAATATCTAAGAATGGAATTAGCACCCGCATGCTATAAAGTGTGTAAATGACTGGTTGCGTTCAAATGATCTTTACATTAAAATAACTATCACTTATCTATTTTATAGGTGCTTAGTTAGTAACTAGGTGAAAACAACTAGGTTCTTCTCGTCAGAAACAATTTTCCGAACACAGCGGTAGAATCATTGTCATTTTTAATGACGATTTACACATACAAACTGGGCAGTATGAACATTTGTGTACATGAACAAGTCTGTTTGTATTGGTCTGGGGGTTTACTATACCTATTTATTAACAAAAAGCAGTGTCTAAGTATTTTTTTTATAGTAGCTCGACATAATGGCTTCCATAAGCTTGATGGAAAGCGAAAGGGAAGCCCAAGTAGCTTTGACAGCGAGAAAGTAACTCTCAGTAAGGTCAGTTACCTGTCAGTTGCCACTGCCATGCCGGCCTACCTAAATTCCCACAATCTCCGGAAACCCTACTCATCGGCAGAAACACGTGGCGGGTTGGCGATCGCAAGGCGTAGCTTCTCGCTTTGGTGACAATGCTGTCCGTCATCGGTCTGTGCTATTTAGCTACGCCTTCAATTGTGATGGTTATACCGCCACCAGACAGTTGCCAGCGCCTCGTTTATTATTCGGCAGGATGCACCACGATAGGAAGGTGAGGTTAATTTGGAGCGAAAAGATGTTAAGGCCACTCCCTTATATCCTTTTTCATACATATGCCTCTTGTAACAGAGTTCATTTTCCAGCGTCCACTACCGCGATCTAGCGGTGTATGTGGGCATGCACGACCGGCTGGACAACACGTTCATCACTCTGCGCGTCGCCAACGGCGTCAAACACCCGTCCTTTACGTCAAACGCCGTGCGAGACATCAACGACATTGCTGTTCTCACTTTGAACAAGAAGCTCAAGTTCTCGGATAAGGTTCGACCTATCTGTCTGCCGAGCGAAGGTGAGTGCTGACTTGCTTAATTACAATGATGGCGCAGCTGTCCTTTTTTTTTTAATTATTATCCTTATAAGTACCAGCAGTCCAGACACAATACATTTTCTATTGTGTTACGCCCGATATAGCTTTTAAGAGATTTGACGGGTTAAGATAACTAAATATCTCTTTAGATTATAAGCATTTTTTTTATTGCTGTTAGTGGCAGTTCATTTCATTTACTATTATAACCGATTTAAAAAAAGTAGGAATTTCCCAATTTGACTGACTTTTTTTGTTGTTGTTTTTTATAGTAGCTCAACATAATGGCTTCCCTACGCCTGATGGTAAGCGAAACAGAAGCCCAAGTCGCTGTCACGACGGGCAAGTAACTTGTGAGTTACCTGTCAGTTGCCACCGCCATGGCGGCCCAACCAAACCCCCCACGAGCTCCGGAAACCCTACTTACAGGCAGAAACATGACCCGGATGGTATTTGGCTGCTGTATTCTATAGGGTGGTCCTTCCCCGGACGGGCAGCTCAATTCGAGCGAAGATTCGCTATGCCCTACCTCTCTCTGTTGTATGTTTATTACTACCTACATAATTATCTCCGAGAATTGTGAAACGATTTTTTGTTCGAAAAATGTTTGGTCCTTTTGTCACCATATTGAAGTCGGTTCTTGTATTTGCTACAAAATGCTGTTATCATTAGATCTAGACTTCAACAACCTACCACTGACTGTCGCCGGTTGGGGCAAGACGAGACAAGGCGCGCTGACGTCATCACGTTATTTGCTGGAGACTAAAGTGCAGATAGTGGAAACAGACAAATGCCGCAAGTCTGCCATATACAAGGACAACCTGGTTCCAGACACCATGATGTGCGCGTACAGTCTCGGCAAAGACGCGTGTCAAGTAAGTTTCATCATCATCATCAGCCCACATCAGTCCACTGCTGGACATAAGCCTTTCCCAATGCTCGCCACTTCGATCGGTTTATTTGATTGAACTCAGAATCAAATTAAATATTTTTAGAAATATTTTATCAGATACTTTATTAGTTACCTACCTAGTACAGTCATCTTAATCAAAGTCAAGTTATCTCGCAATTTGATGTACTCTTACCTATTCATGCGGTCACACCACGGTAGAGCCACGGTAGAGCCATTCTAGTAGTATAAATCAATTAAATAATATCATAATTATATGGCCTATGTCCAGCTGTGGACAGCGATAGGCTGATGATGATGATAATTACATGTAGACATGGGCATACCCTGGTCCTGAGCCAAGGGATGGGGCAAATCAGACTTTTTCTTCTTCTTCTTCCATCTCTATTCCCGTCATCTGGGGTCGGGTCTCCTCACTCTACGGCGCCAGGTTGATCTGTCCTGGGTTGTCGGTTTCGGCAATTGGGCTCTCTTTCGATGTTTGTTTTTTCTTAATTTTTTTAAACAAATGTAGGCAGATACTTAGACTGTAGCTGCCCCTACCCATGCAGTTTGGTATAGGTACAGTATAGGTACATTTAGTGGTTATGACCCAAAAGACCTGGGAGCCATCCGCTCCTTCACTCAACCATTCGGTGATGATGACGACGTCTCCCTGATGTCATCATCATAATCGTAGTCAATTAGAAAAAAAAACACTCAAAACGATCAGTTGACGATACACATTATCTACTAGGTATGCCTATGCCTATATGGTTTTTAACTCTGCATAAATGTTCAATGATATCGATTGATGGTAAAGAGTTTCCTCAATTTCAGGGTGACAGTGGAGGGCCGCTGTTTTCAACAAATCGGAAAACCCACAATAAACAGTGGTATCAAGTAGGTAAGTCATTATCCATAGGTGAAGTTTGAATTTAATGTATTACAAAAAATGCTAGCTGTAGTATATTATGAAACTTTATTCCGATTACAGGTATTGTCTCCTGGGGAATCGACTGTGCTATGCCGGATTATCCCGGTAAGTTGCTTCAATAGACTTTCTATTAAACGTAGGTCTATTTTACGCGAGTTTAGATGTGTTTGATATTTTGTAAAGATAATATATACCTACTTAAGTATTTTGTAGAGATATAATCTCTACATCAAATTAAAAAAGCTTTTGATAAAACAGAATCAATATCAGAAGTAACCGTTCTTAAGGCACAATAAATGGTGTATTAAGTAGGCAGGTATATGAAATGATACCTATGTGTTGCCTTAAATAATGCTCAGTCACATATTTGTGATTCATCGTGATTCGTGAATTGATTTCTATGTATCTATGTAGAACCAAAATTATTGTAAAATCACACCCTCAATGTATAAAATTCATTAAACCCACAATCAGTTGATTATTTTATTTGTTAGAAAACTAACACAAATATTCAGTTGTCATTTGTAAAAATGATTATGTTCCAGAAATATTTTTATACATATTGATGATGATTACTTTCTTACCCTACAGGAGTGTACACAATAGTGGCAAAATATATAAAGTGGATAAAGCAACAGACTCAAGACGGAACGTACTGTGTGTAAACAATTGACGAACTTTATTAAAATAATTTAGGTGATAATTGCAAATTCAATTATAAGTAATGTTTGTTTATAAAAAGTTTTTGTTTATTACCAAATACTCGGTCCATTCGTACCACCATTACCAAATACTTTACAAATTTTGTCCATCCGTACCACCATTCGATTCCGTTAAAAGGCATTGTTTTCTTTTCTTCCACTTACTTGTCAACTCTGGAACGATCGACTTCCCAGCCGCAGTGTTTCCTGATCGCTACGACATGTCCTTCTTTAAGCGTGGTTTACAAAGGGTTCTTTCTTCACACAGAAATTAAAAACATTAGAAGCGCATAAAGTTTGGCAAGTCATATCACTACGAGTATTAAAAAGGAATTTGTTCTTGACACATAATGATCCATCGTCATTAGCAAAGCATGAAGAAGCTCACGGACCAGACATGAGCTTTGGCAAAAGACTGGCATGTAAGGATGCCTGACAGTTGCCAAACCGACTTGGACTCATCTCTGTTATCATCAGTTTTAATACATGTACAAATACATAGGTACGTGGTATACCTACGTAATACCCTTCAATAAAAAGTTTTTATGGCTCCGAATCAAATATGTTTTCATATTACGTAAAATTTAAGTGAATAATCGCTACGATATGAAACATGCGCGCGTCATATAATGTTGAATATTAAAATTGAATGCCGTGTTTCCTATGATGGAAGTGTTTTCAATTAATTGAAAAAAAAATACATTTTTTCTATTAAATTTAACTGAAAATGCACACTCTTATTATCCAAGTTTACGCGCGTATTTCGGACAAAGGCGCATTTTTACTTTCTTATTACGAGTAGTGTCTTACACATTAAATGACAAAATTACGCGTGTGTATCGTTTTTAATAATGAAAATTATAACGTACCGCGTGAAAAATTTACAAGGACATTATCGCGTGGATAATTTCTACGTTTCTATACGGCCGGCGAGCGAGTGAGGCAGTGCAGTAGGGAGAACAGTACTCCGTGTGTCCGCTAAGTGCGTTGACTAAAACGCTACCACAATGATCGCTTTGGTACTAATAGCTGCCTTCGCTCAGGTTTGTACCTTTCGTGTTGAGTAAGAACCATCGTGCCAACTGTATGGAAATTATACAATGTCGTTTTAGGTGCCGTCTACGACGCTGGGATCCGAATGCGGTGCGTAAAGTTTTCTTATTATCTTTGTTTTGTTTTTGTATTTCGAATAGATTTTGTTTCTTTTATAACGATAGAGTTATATATATTGGTTTTAAATAAATCATGTTGCTGACCTCCTTATGTGAAATTGGCCTATGTTTATTGGTTTTACTTTGATAAAATAGTAACGTACGCAACTATCGAAATTTTGAAATTATTATTGTTTATGTTCATGTTTGACACACACATGTGTCTTTCCAAGGGTAAAGGTAACTTATTGTCGGTATTGAGTTAGGTATGATCTTTGAATATAACAAGTATTTTAATATCTAATAAGCAAAAAAATAAAACGTTTTTAGCCATTTTCACAAACCATTACAACCTACCTCTGAAACCAAAAACCTCGTTAAAAGGTACATTTTCTCGTGGAACGTCGCATGTAAATAACTAATTATAAATTTGTAATATTCAGTTTTCATAATCAGGACAATATAATAATATTTTAAACCTGTTTTTACTTTCCAAGATATTCATTATACCTAATTCTTAATGCTTGATTAAGTATGTAAATCTTAATAATGAATTTGAGATAATATTTTACTTAACTTTCTACTTATCTACCGTGAACTTTCATTAGGTAGATTTCAGATTAAATATTAATTATTACTATTTCATTGAACTTAAGACCCGCGAAAATCAATAAGTAAATCTTAATAATAAAGAATATGAGATAATATTTAATTTTCCTATTTATTTTTCTACCGTAATTTTTAATTAGCTAGATTTTAGATTAAATTATCCACTCCTTTTACTACGAAGTTTAGCTATTTGCTGGACTTGAGGTCCGATGCTTCTAAGCTTTGGGAAAAAAATGAATTTATAATCAACAATAACATGATGTTTGATATACCTCAGCATTAGGTCGGTATAATCGGTAAATCACCAAATGATCGCAATCACAGTGTCGTCAAATCAAAATACAGATAGTTCATTCGTAATTCATCCTAGATGACATCTCATCCTATTTTTTTACTCATCCGAAACTCATACCTATTCCTAACTCGAACGTGTCCCCTGGCCAGGTGATTTAACTCCGCTTCTATGAATTTTCAGCGGGGTCAAATCACTTAGTTGATTAAGCGCAGGTGATTAAGGTGGTACAATTCTTACTTACTGTCTGTCGGGTCTACAATCACATATCAACGTCCATTTTACGACCTACTTTGAAAAGTGGGTCGTAAAATGGACTGTTTTGCTCTTAATTAGAACCAGTAATTCGGAATGCTTATTAGTACAAAACATGGGTGTAACAAATTATATTAGTTTCGGATGTAAGTAGATATTAGAGTTTGGTACAAATGATTACTAGTTCCACCTCTCCGCTATTTAAAAATCTTAACTTGTTAGTTTTTCTGGTAGATGAAGTTAGGAGTTATCTGAAATACTTTGTGGATTTAACAAAATTTTGTAATGTCCATTTTTGATCTCTTGAGATACTCTTGCAGTACCTAATTCTGACGAGCCTATACGTAAAATAAAAAATACAGGAAAGATCAGTGTTTTTCAACCTGTGGGTAGGGAACCCAAGGGGGTCTCGATGTCTTGTTCAGGCGGTTGATAGGAAAAAAGGAAAGGTTCTACACTGGGATATAAACGCAATGTAGATAAGTGAGAAAGCTGGGCCATAAAAGCTTCCATCTTTTTGCAAAGAGTCGCGTAGAATTTTTTAGCCTGCAAATAGGTCGCGCGCGTACATTAAGGTTGAAAAACACTGCAATAGATCTTAGAAATATTGATGAACCGTTGTTCTCTCTTTTTTAAATTCTTTTAAGGTGTAATTTAATCCTAGTGTTCGATATTTACTTTTTTTTACTTCAAGAGTGTGGCAAGCCGTCCGATTCAGTGGCGTTGATGCGGATCGTGGGCGGGCGGCGCGCCGCGCCTCATTCCTACCCCTGGACCGTAGCCATAAAGAAGAACTCATACATGCACTGCGGCGGTGCCATCATCACTAACAAGCATGTGCTCAGTGCTGGACATTGCTTTAAGTGGTCAGTTCATGAACTGGATTTTTATTAAGACATTATCATAGCCTAAAAAGAAAGCGTGGTGGCTAAGACACATCTCCCCAAATAAAAATTATCATTGGGGAAGCCAATGTTCGGAGGAAATTTGGACACCGATGATATTCATAACATTTTCTATGACTGGCTCGATGGCTGTCGGGGTTCGATCCCCGCACAGTACAAATATTTGTGTTCATGATCATGTCTGTTTGTATTGATCTGGGTGTTTACTATGTATAATATGTATTTATTTACAAAAAAGTATCTAAGTAAGTTTATTACTTGTCTAGTAGCTATAGTACAAGCTTCGGCTTAGTTTAGAGCTAGATGGCGATGTGTAGCGCAGCGTTTTGGGTTATTTGTTTATTATTATTATTTGTACTTATTGACGTATCGTATCCGCTACAATGCCGCTACATACATTTCATTTGATTAACACAATGCATTATGTAACTTATACTTTTCCCCCAGGGATAACCACAAAATGATGGAGGTGTTGATCGGCCTGGACAATATGTATAACATGAACAACGTGCAAAAGAGGAACATCTCACTCGTGGTCATACACGAGAGGTTCACGTCTACCCCTATGCGAGACGAGAACGACATCGCAATAGCCACACTCAACCAGCCTGTCGTGTTTGGGGACACGATCATACCCGTCTGTTTACCTAAGTCAGGTAAGTGCATAATTTCTGAATACTATAACATAAGCCTATCGCAGACCGACATAGGCCTATCTAATCGTTCGCGACTTATGGTCAAACATCTGGAGGCTTTGGCCATAATCGCCACGCTGGGCAGGCGAGTTGGCGATCGCAGGCCGTAGCTTCTCGATCCGGTGGGGCTGCTGCTCATCATTGGCCTGTAGTTTTAAGCTACGCCTTCAATTATGATGGTATACCGCTACCAGTCGGTTGCCAAAGCCTTGATTGTTATTTGGCAGGATGCACCACGGGCAGGTAGGGTGGCTTAGATGATGGATCGCTCCCATACATCCCAAACAAACAAACAAACAATAGGACAAAGATATCCTTTTTCTAAATGTTAGTATTTCTACAATGAATTAAGGTAGTAGTAGTATTAATTTCTTGACTTCGTTGATTGATACTAAGAATAGTATTTAGTGGGGAGGTAGCCAAGAATCTCACCAAATTTTACCAAAGATGGGTTAAGATAAAACTGAGATAACGGTAATGACCCAAAACTTGGTTTATTTCAGGTCAACAGTTTGACTCGAGGGTCGGTACAATAGTAGGGTGGGGAAGAGAGGGCGTCGAGAAGGCATCGTCAAAATTCCTTCTAAAAGCTTCGCTGAGAATACTCCCAGACAAGGAGTGCTACAACTCGACACTCAGAGAGCATCTCAAGCCCACCATGATGTGCGCTTTCACCAAAGGGAAGGACGGCTGCCAAGTAAATAAACATGCCAAGAATTTGAACGTTACTGCATCTTTTTTAGTCTGTTTAGGGATGTGGAGGTATCGATGTTCGTATCGATACCCAATATCACGTATTATAATTAGCAGTCTATCGCAGTCCACTGCTGGACCTAGGCCTCTCCAGGTGCTCGCCACTTTAAGCAAACACCTGGAGGCTTTACCCATATAATCGTCACGCGGCAAACGAGCAGGCTTCGCGCCGATATGCGGAACATTATTTTAGTTAAAAAAAAAACTCGCCTTATAAAAATTTTACTTCTGAGCATGATGACTGGGGACGTCTCCTAGAATACCGACCCCGTGTCTTATTTTAAATATTATTTTCCAAAATTGGAAACACCGCAATCAAACTCGAGCATGATTTTTCGTGTGTCATTTAGGTTAATAAGGAAATTATCAAATGTTGTTTTTTTATTTAAGCTCCAGATAGCGACAGACTTAGAGACAGCTGCAGGTCTCTAGTCTTTAAATTAAAATATTTAGGACCAGCGGCGTAGCGTAGTGGGTGCGGGGGGGGCGGCCCGCCCCGGGCGGCACTTTTTAGGGGGCGGCAAAATTTCACAAACTATAATCTATCCATAGTAATTTAAATAATAAAAATATTTGAACCATTTCATATTTTTAACGAAACTACAAATTCGGACCGATTGAAAAGAGCATGGAATTTTTCTGTAACGGATTCGGGGAATCCCCTTTTCTTTGAATGATATTTTGTAGTGACTGCTGCCAACACCGTCTACGACTTGCGGGGATTGTTCGTATTTTATTTTATGCTTGGATTGCTTAAGACTATAGTTCATTCGCGTTAAGAAAATAATGACTGACAGGTCACTGACAGGCCACTAGCCAATCAAAACGCTAGAATTATAATTCTTTATAATTCTAGCGCTTTGATTGGCGTTTTGAAGAATTATAATTCTAGCGTTTTGATTGGCTAGTGGCCTGTCAGTGACCTGTCAGTCACTATTTTCTTAACGCGAATGAACTATAACAAAACAACAGCGAGAATTACTGACAGTGTTGCCGTTCTAGCGACTTAGTCGCTATCGCTAGATCTAGCGGATTTTATATATGTTTAGCGAGATACAATATCGTTTTAGCGAGAAAAAAATATTTTACTACTTCTAGCATCATCATCATCATTATCACCAGCCTATTGCAGTCCACTGCTGGACATAGGCCTCTCCAGTTGCTTGTCACTCAGGGCAAACATCTGGAGGATACGCCCATAATCGCCACGCTGGGCAGGCGGGTTGGCGATCGCAGGACGTAGTTTCTCACCTGCCACGTAGCTTCTCGCTCCGATGACGCTGCTATTTAGCTACGCCTTCAACAATTATGATGGTTATACCGCCATCAGTCGGTTGCCAGCGCCTCGTTTGTTGTTCGGCAGGATGCACCACGGGCAGGTGAAAGATTTGAGCGAAAAGATCCCGGACGCTCCCTTACATCCCACTACTTCTAGCGACTTTTGTAAAATATATTTTATTGAGCAATATTTACAGCCCTTAATTCATTTGCTTTTTGCGGAGTGGGATCGGGGTGGTTATTGTGAGCCACAACCTTTACAAATGAACAACCTTATCCAGAGGAGGGAGACGTCAAACTCAAAAGTAAATTACCTAACTAGACGTAGCTGTCAGTGTCACCGTAACGTTATACTGTCATAGTCAACCTGTCAACGATAGTGCGTGACTGACTTCTGAATTGTGGCGATAAGTGCTGTCCTTTGTCATCATCATCATCACATCAATCATGCGAGGCTCGAGAGGGGGTGAGGGGTCCATGAAAAAATCACGAAATATCATAGGGGGGGGGGGGGGGGGTGTTGGTTAATCTGGCGACTTCTAATTTTTTAGAACGACAAAAGGGCGGCAAAATTGTCTTCCGCCCCGGGCGGCCGACACCCACGCTACGCCGCTGTTTAGGACTCATAACGCAAACATGAAACTTTCTTTGTGTCAGTGTTGTATATGAAAATTATCGATTTTTATAGAGCCCATCACTTTTAAACGCTATCATTGCAACGCATTTCTACGCGATTAGCTTTTTAATTGACTTCAAATGCTAATGTTACCTTACTCATACTGCTCATAAGTAGTTAGAGAGCATTGCTCTTAGCATTCTATTCATTATTTTGTACATAAGATATTATGTAACTTTAAAAATAATCTGTAGAGTTGGTTTTTGATCAGATTAATATTTTGCAGGGTGATAGTGGTGGTCCACTTGTAGTATTTGAACCCAGCGGGCGCTATGTAATTGCAGGTAAGATAATTCTTCATGAAAGAAATTATAGTTTACAGGAATCTTTTGTTTTGTACCCTGTCTTTTCTTTCTTTTCCCTGAAACGCGAGGACTACTAAGCTAAATGCATTTTACGCAAGTTCAGAGCTCTAGTTTTTACTACCTTTTGGTAGAGCGGCACCGTGGCTTAAGATGGTGAGAGATAATACTAGGAGACCCATGCTACCATGGTAAATCTACTGGAATCAGATATAAGCAAAAGGAGAAAAATCCGGCTTTAACATCTTAAAGGGTAAGACTCATTAATTATACCATCGTATAATTAATGAATCTTACCCTGAATTTCGAAACACTATTTCGACTAGACGCCACTTCGAACGTACGATGATGCGACAGAACACTACTTCGACAGATCTTTAGTCAGACAATACACTACTCCGACAACATTCTATTTCGACAAGCCATTACTTCGACAGAACACAACTGCGACATCACAAGTATTCGACAGAACACTGTTCATCTTCCAATTCTGCCTGTCATATGCCATTTCCTTGTGCTAGTCTGCCCCTTTTGTGTTTGACGCTTATTTTCTTTATAGGTAATTTGCATCCATGCACTATATTTGTTTCTTTATAGGCATTGTCTCATGGGGCATCGGATGTGCAGATCCAAGGTATCCAGGTGAGTACACAAAATTGATGAATATGTATAAAAACGGTACGCTGACGAAGTCTCATCTCGAACGTCGCAATAAGTTTTGGTCAATGAGAGACCCGGCAAGGAGTTCTATAGCTCCTAGCCGCTTTTTTTTTATCGCTCTGACTTATCAATCTTTAAGGTTAAGAGAAGTTATCCAGAGGCAGGCGCAGCTCAGGGCAAAGCAGACCTTATAAAACACGGAACATTCTACGTACCCTGCGGTGCAGGCACGTGCGATGCAGACATGCGTTGCATCAACCTTGCCCTGTGCTGCGTTGCCTGCATCGCAACATAGGTACGGTTAGCCTGAATGTGGGATAGTGTTGTTCTCATGGGAGATAGCACCTTAACCCTTAGAGTCATGACAATTAATAGCATATACATTTTCAGGGGTATATACGAAGGTCAGCAACTACATCGATTGCATCCACGAGCACTCAAAAGACGCGATCCTTTGCCAGTAGATGAGATAGAATAGCGAATTAAACAATATTAAGAAAGCACACAATTGGTTTATAAATTTACTAGATGCAGATTGCGACTTTGCCCACAATATCAATGATATACGAAATGATAATATACTTGTACTATAATTACCTAAATTTATAGGTCGTAACCTAAACTTATGAGGTTTCATTCGAATCAGTTGAGTAGTTTTCGCGTGAAAAAATACCAAACATCCATCCAAACTTTCCCATTTATTAGTAGGCTACTCAGCGTGGGTTCCTAAATTACACTTTTAGGCCATGGTCGGTGATTTTATAGTCACTTCCGTCCCCTTGGATACTATCAACTCACAGCTCACAGCCCACCTCTTGGCATCCACTAAGGCTCACACCTGAAGAAGATTCAGAAAGGATTGCTTGAATCTCAAGTGATCCCTGGTTTTT
This sequence comes from Conogethes punctiferalis, assembly GCA_031163375.1. Classification (NCBI taxonomy): domain Eukaryota; kingdom Metazoa; phylum Arthropoda; class Insecta; order Lepidoptera; family Crambidae; genus Conogethes; species Conogethes punctiferalis. The sequence goes on along the minus strand of CM062082.1, from coordinate 14,988,089 downwards.
AAAGAATATCCAGGAATTGGCTTACAAAAAGTTAGCTGGGTAAAACCCGAAGGCTTGATCAGGTAAGCAATAAACTTTAAAAAAATGTTCCATAATTATTTTGTATTCCGCTAAACCCTTTGTACAATGGTACAGCAATGAAAACCGACTATATACTAAAAAAATAAATTTTATACTTTGCATGGTTTATCAAACTGTTTCATTAATTAGATTGCAAATTCATCAATGAACTTAATATTTGCCACGCACATTATACGTACGTAGGTACGTAAAACTGTATCTAATTAAATTCATGTATTAGTCTCGTAATAGGTACATTCATTGTCTAATTTACATCACAATGTCATAAGTTCAAGTTGTATTTGTTGCCCAACATCTTGGTTGATTGTCTACGATCAAACAATGCTCTAAAAATCCTTTTATAAAATCGCTGAAAGATCAGACCATCAGTACACTTTCGGTTGAGGTACAGAACAACAGCAGGACCTACAAAATAAAAATGGCTCCCTTCGAAACTGAATCGGAAAAGCCATTCGAATCTGAAGAGGAAACGAATTCGAAAACTTGCACGAAATACATTGGAACAGACTACAGTTATACCCACGAAATCGTCTGGAAGAACGCTATAGGATTCCTCATACTGCATTTGCTAGCGCTATGGGGATTTCACATACTGTTCACCGGAGGCATTCAACTAAACACCTTTATATGGAGTAAGTTGTTTATAAATTTATTTTAGATAAATATAGATCTTAATATGTTAAGTATATTATATTTATTCCTGTATATTTTTAAAGCAATTTCGCAGTTCCAAACAGCAAACACGAAACTCGTGTTCGCAGTTTGTCCTAATCTCCGTTTCTCAGATCATCATAAATAAATTATACATACAGACGAATTGAGAACCTCCTCCTATTTCGAAGTTGGTTAATTTCTATGACTTGTTTATTTATATGAATGTCATTTCTATGTATATCGAATTAGCAGAAAATATAGGTTTCAAGATTACGAATTACGATACTTCGTGCAACTTCGTACATCCTCTCTTTTCAAACCATTTACCTAATTTTGTTCTAAAAAATACGCTTTTGTTTAAGTTATAAGCAAACATTTTAACTATGAATTATTTAAAATATTGATCAACCATTTGAAACGAAAGAAAATTTTTGTTAAATTTTCGATGAATCTATTGATACTTTATACTCTTAACTTACCAAAGTCAAAATTCTTCTGGTACCGGTGTTGTTGATTGATTTACTTCATGTGTTTGCTACTAGCAATGGTGGTCCTGTTCTTCTCGACGGAGAGCGTCACCATCGGCGCTCATCGGCTCTACACTCACAAGTCCTTCAAGGCTTCACCGCTCGTAAGGGCCGTGCTCATCACTCTACAAACTATTGCTGGACAGGTATTTTTTGCTTATATTGAAAATTGTCATCACTATACTTAGTTTTTTGAGCCTCAGTAAAAACAGAAGCAGTGGTAGGCACCTTTTTTCTTCAGACGTGTCCAATTTAATAAATTAGCTATTGTAGTTGGTAGGTACGTATTTGAACACCGGCATGGACTTTTTGATTTTATCGTACTAAACCCAGTCAAAATAATTAAACATTTCGTCTCATGTTTGCAACGTTTCTTCTTTAGGTCATTAGAGCAAAACTTTCATCCCACAACACGCTCCGTAACATTGTGACGCGACGCGGGGCATGTTTCTTGCTGTTGAGGAACATGTTCTGCAACATGTTGTTCCATTTGACTTCTAGAGTATGGCTTTACCATTGCCAATAATCGCCACGGTAGGCATGCGGGTTGGCGATCGCAGAATCGAATAATAAAAGACGCAAATTTACTTATGTCTCATGTTACAAAAACGAAGTTTAAGAAGTAAGTGGATCGATGTGTGTTGTAATGACGAGGTCTGATATTTACTTTTCTTACTTCTTCGTGGTTTTCTTCATTGCTGAAGGCCGTCCTTCAGAAAGAAAACAAATGCAGCTCGTTAAAACTTCTACCAGGGCCATGAAAGTATTAAGTACTACTTATTACTTCCATGACCAGGGCACGAACCTTGATAGAAGTATTGCCGAGTTCCTTAAAGCTGACTCTACTGACGTTAACTTTTCTATCAGAACTCAATGTTCATCTGGTGCCGCGACCATCGTCTCCACCACCGCTTCTCCGACACCGATGGCGACCCCCACAACGCGAAGCGAGGGTTCTTCTTCAGCCACATCGGCTGGCTGATGACCAAGAAACACCCGTACGTCATCGACCTCGGCAAGAGAATCGACATGACCGATCTGCAGGCGGACTGGATGGTTATGTTCCAGAAGAAGTATGTTTATTATAATGTGGTTGTACTTTAGAAAATCCTTCTAACAACTCACTGGTAATATTTCTTCCCTGTGATAAGACACGGTTGTATAGGTAGACATAGAGATAAAGAATAGGTCTTTCTTAGGTTCCGTTGCCAAATGGCAAAAAACGGAACCCTTATAGATTCGTCGTATGTGACAGCCACTTTTTTCCGAAACTATAAGAAGTATGCTATTGGAACTTTGGTACCCTTTCTAGGATCTGCGTTAAGATTATCACACAAAAATAGAAAAAGAAATAATATCTATGTAATATTTTTTCATTAAACCCATTGTAAATATGGATAGGTCTTCAAAAATTATATCTATTGAGGTTTCTAATATCATTTAAAATATGTTCTTTCGAATTTAATATTGAATAACGTGTAAGGATTCTCCTTCAATGCATTAATATTGTACACTTAATTTTTAGGTATTACTACCTGCTGTACCTAATATTCGCCATTGGGATACCCGTGCTCGTTCCGGTGTATTACTTCAACGAGCCTTTACTGAACGCCTTTTTGGTGGCCTACGTCGCGCGGTACGTCTTCCAACTCAACGGGACATGGCTGGTTAACAGCGCTGCTCATCTATGGGGTACTAGGCCTTATGATAAGTGAGTCAATTTTTTCTTTGGATCTTTAACTTTGAAGTATGTACCAAATCTGTACTGATATTTATAAAGAGAAAAAGATTTGTATTTTTGTGTATGTGTGCGGGTGGGTGTGTAAAAGGGCCTGTGCCGATTTCAAAAATCTTTCACCATTAGAAAACTACATTCACAGAGTAACATTAGCTATACTCGTATCTATATATATAAAAGGAGAAACTGACTGACTGACTGACTGACTGACATATCAACGCACAGCCCAAACGGCTAAACGTAGGCACTTGAAATTTGGAAGGGACGTAGCTTAGGTACCGTAGGGGTGCACTAAGAAAGGAATTCCCGAAATTCCCACGGGAACGGGAATTAGCGGGAAAATCCTTTTGTATGAAAAATCTAAACCGCTTAAGTTAGACGCTTGAAATTTGGCATGCAGGTACCTTAGTAAATATAAAGTTTAGTTATGGCTGTATTTTGAGAAATTCCCACGGGAACGGGAGTTAGCGGGAAAAAACTTTTGTATGTATAAATTTAAACACGCGGACGAAGTCGCGGGCAAAAGCTAGTTTATTTATAAAAGATTACTTGCACTTATAGAGAAATGTGCGTGATATAATATAAGTAAAAGCCGAAAAAAATTATTATTATATTATTATTAATCTTCAATAGCTTTTACAATACCGTATCTTATCAAAAACAATAGAAAAACAACAATAATAAAAAGTATAAAAACATAAAGCAATAAAAAAGGGTTCCATTCTGGAACACCAAAGTTGTTCTTATCAAACAACCTTCTTGGAATCAGTTTAATGTTTACGACGTTGTCTAATATATTTATTTATACTCTAGGAACCATCAGCCCGTTGAATCCTGGTTTGTGTCCTTCCTATCTCTGGGCGAGGGTTGGCACAACTACCACCACACGTTCCCCTGGGACTACAAGGCGGCTGAATTCTCCAACCACTTTAACACCTCCGCTAGGATAATCGAATTCCTGGAGAGTATCGGCCATGCAACCGACTTGAAGAAAGCTTCAATGACAATGGTAAATATGAAATGTTAGATGAAACACAGTGTTCAACATCATCACTACCAGCCATATAAGCGACCACGGCTGGCATTCCATAAATTCCATTTCGAGTAACTTCGAGAGGTCTACAAGAATTTCCTGCTCTTTTAATCAGCCCTCGATTCAGAACATTCAGTTTGGCCATAGTAGTATTCGATATCTATTCTCTGCCTTTTTGTGTCATCGACGATCGAGAGTGGGCTGACCCTTTGGACGGCTCATGTCACTCCTAGCGGGGGAGTTTTAGGGACCTGCCCATTTGGATGGACTGCGCGGGCGGTGTCAGGGCAGCATGGGTCTCCTAGGACCCGCCCTATGGCGATTGACCAAGGGTCCGGGGTTATTAGTGGGTTTTCCCTGCCTCTAACATCTTGAGGCAGGGTACCGCTTTTTCCATTTCTCGTGGGCGGCGTGAGTCCCGCATACTCCGCCGTTATTCTCCCGCCTACTACACGTAAAATCATTTTCACCAACGGAAAAAAGCCTAAATAATTTGGTAATTGCAAATCTCTTGAATAGGTAGAGCAGGTGGTCAGTTCATTTCGGCCGTCCCATATTACTTTTCGCGATCGCCACCTTCCAGTCCTTTTAGCTATGTAGCCGGCTCATTGCTACTTCAACTCACTACATCTAAGTCGGCTACCTTGATTCTTCTGCGATATCCTCATTCTGCCACGTACAGACACTCTAAGTCTAAAGCTCACCTACCATGTTTTCATTACATAGATCTACTAACTCCAAATCGATTGTTCCAGGTAAGGAACAGAATCCTTAGGACAGGAGACGGCACACACAAAAGGCTTGGAAACGATGAAGCGAGACGATCCGTAACTGCCTTGGGGCCTCTGCATCCTCTCAACCCTAGTTACACCACGACCTTCCCGGATCCCGAAGCCACGCTCAAGATACAAGGTCTCCCTTTGTACCACGAAAAGGACATTCTGGATTGCGGTAATATCACAGTCACAAGGACCATTGGAACTAATTAACCCTGTACGTTTAAAGGGTTATGTCGGCTAACTATGTTAACATAATATTTTAAACTTTATTCATTTGATATAGAGTTGAAAAGCAATGAAATAGAAGAGTTTCATCTGTTACTAGTCGCTCTATCTACGTATATATTTTACGACATTATACTCTAGGTTAGTAAGTTACCATTATTTAAGGGCTGAATATTGTGATTTATAAATAGTTTATTATGTATTACTTAAACTTTGCATTATTATTAATTGTAAACTATGAAATATTATTACATATTATATAAGATAGGTTGTAGGTGTCATCTCATTAACTAGTAAAATAGAAATAATAATTGTGTGATAAGTTGTTATCTTAAATCTATCAATATTATGTGATTTGTGAATTTTGCAAAATAAACAAATGATTGAAAAGTGAAATAATTTTATTGCTCGAGTCTAATATTCATATTGGTCGTACTTATGTCTATTGATTCTACACTTTAACTATAAATCTGACTTTATGTATTTGATTACTATATAAAGTCAGATTTTATAAAGCTGAAAAGCTATAAGTATATACCTATTTTAAAACATACTATTTTAAATATGCTAGTTAAATCCCGTTATTTTGCCTATAAATGCCAGTGACGCTATGCGACGATAACAATAGATTTCATAATGTGTCTCATTTCTCGGTGGTCAAAGGATTAAAAAATTACTGATATCTTCATGTTGTATTCTGAATAATTAAACACTCCTTTTTTCTGGCCTTTATATGACTAGTTACTTCAAGATTCTGCTATTTGATACAGAATCCTGATGTACTTGTCATATGTAGTAAGATTTTGGGTATCGTTAAAACTTGCTGAAACATTGGCAAGCAGATTGAATTTGCCTCTTTATCCAAGTAGAGTGGTCTGATGTACTGGTGTATAGGGGGGAGGTGACTGTCTCACAGTCCGCGTGGGAAATGATGCCTGCCAGGTGAAAGGAAGTGCCCGACATCCATTGCGTCATCACCGGGGCTCCGACGTCCTCCTGTGAGACAGTAATAAGACAAAATATCAGGCCCTCGCAGTCTACTGCTGGATATAGGCCTCTCCCACTGTTCGTCATTTTGTTCGATTCTGTGCTTCTCGCATCCAGCACTTGCCAGCCATCTTGCGCAAAGTGTCGCTCCATCTGGCATGAGAGCGGCCTACACTACGTTTGCCGAGAAGCGGCATCTACTCTAGCTAGACCTCGATTACCCCAACGGTTATTGGTTCTGAGCTCAGACAAAATGTACTTATACTCGTACCTACTATGTTTTTACTTTTTTTTAAATTATGAACTCCTATCGGACGTGTAGATGCAGGGATTCCGCTGATGTCACGACATGGTAAAATCTGGGGGCACGTCAGTGCCCCCGCCAAGTCGAGCAAAAAATGCAGTTCACCGTTGTGTATTACGATCGATTCTGTATTCAGGAGTCGTTTTAGGGTCCCCTATAAGCAAATATGACAAATAAAAGAATAAACACAGGTGACCTAGAGGACTTTAACATGTAGGTAGGACCAAAATGGACACACTATCATTATAGGTCACATCTGACGAGAAGTTTGGGTGTTTGTCAGGTAGGTAAGTATTTAGTAAAAAGTAGTCCAGATGTTTATCAGCTGTCTAGTACCCATTGTACAAGATTCGGTTTATTCTGGGACCCAGCGTGGCATGTCTCAGATTATATTGAATCTGCTTTCTATCTTTTGATAACACAAGAATTGATAATCTGAAAGTATTTAATAACAGAATCCGATTACAAACACTCATTCAACCAGAGAGAGAAAAAGTAATAATCGGCGGGAGCTCTATGACAGCTGTCAGTGTCAAACTTCAACTGTCAACGTTAGTGCGGTGACTCTTGAGCGTGGCGAATAGTGCTGTGCCGCAGCTGTTGATTATTCTCCTCTAACACTTGCTAAGATATAAAGTTTAAAATTACGTGACATCTATTTGTTCACTGGTTCATGTACTTACACTGCACAGAACACCAGTCGAAGACACGGGCCCAAGGCATCCTTTGTCCGATGTGACGAGCGACGTGTTCACGGAGTTGGCGAGGCACTGCTGCGTGGACAGGATCGGGAGCGTCACCACAGTACCCAGGCAAGTCTCGTTGTTATAGGACACCGTGTAACCCACCTTGCCCGTTTCACGACCCCCTGTATGCAAAAGACATTGCACATAATAGTTTTAGATACTAGTGTAACGATACATTACAATGCCCCCTATGTTCCAAATAACCATTTGATTTTATTGACCATGATCATCAACCTCCAAACCTTCGCTGGACATAGGCTTGTTGCCGTAAAAAATGTAATAAGTCCGTCTTTTAGATTGATCAAAAATAAAAAACACGTATTTTTTCATTTGTAAATTTGACCAAAAATGACAAAGATAGATATAGCCCCCTCGAATTACGCGTGACTGCAAACTTTAGTCAAAGAGTGGAAGTTTTTTTGCCACTGAGTGAGGTCAAAGGTCCTAAATTTTGATGCCTTGTATCTTTGTTATTTTTTGTATAAATGAAAAAAGGGAAAATACGTGTCCAATATATTTTTATAATCTAAAATACGGACTAAATATAATTATTTTTAGGAAAACGTTAAGTAATTGAATGTTAAGGAATTTCGCTTAATTCATAAATACAAAGATTAAATACGAACCATTAGGCATGCAAATTGGTGATATCGAGTCGTCGAAAGGCACCACCTGTCTCAGCCGGATTATAGCTATGTTACTGTCCAGGGTGTTAGTAGAGAAGTCCGGGTGCACAGTCACAGACTCGATGTTGCTGGACAGACCAGAAGCCCGGTCGCAGTAGTCTCGGGAGCCCAGGATCACCGAAATGTTGCTAGCTGGTACACTGGAAATAATTTGATAAGTAGATATGCAAGCGTAATACTGAAAGGATGTTTTATATGTATGGGATGTAAGGGAGCGAAAAATCATCTTTTTGCTTCAATCCAACCTCACCTGCCCGTTGTGCATCCTGCCGAATAACAAACGAGGCGTTGGCAACCGACTGGTAGCAGTATAGCCATTACGATTGAAGGCGTGGCTAAATACCACAGACCGATGATGGGCCGCAGCGTCACCGGAGCGAGAAGCTACGCCTTGCGTTCGCCAACCCACCTTGCCCTCTCCAGTTGTTTGCCCTAAGGGGCGAACAACTGGAGAGGCTTATGTCCAGCAGTGGACTGCAATAGGCTGATGATGATGATCATGATACAGGCCGTAGAGAAGCAGATGAAGATTCTGTAATGATTGCTCCGCTGCTATTTTGTGAGCTCTTACATAAGAGCTTATCTAAGCTTGAATATTGAGGCAACTTTCCAAATTAATCTTGTTGTGAATTTTTTTTATGTGCTAAAGCCCTACCGCGTCTTGTTTAACATCAATAGGTAATATCATCATCAACAGTCTTTCGCAGTCTGGACATAGGCCTTTCCAATTCACTAAACGTTGTTAAATTTATGTATGTACCTATAAAAGTATTAGGATCATAACTCTAGTAATAACAAACGCCAATAACTTTTGCCGCAGAAATATCAAACTTACGTCCATCTGATTAATACTTAATATTTGTATTACCCATATAAAGGAGATGCAGCAGTTATGACGTGTCTGTCTGTCAACACCGAGCCTGTTATGTACTGATCTCCGGCCTTCACTGTCACCAGCCATGGGAACTGGGTGGGGGAGGTGGGCTCCTCCCTAGCGAACCAGCTACCCGTCCTCTTCGTTATACCACAAGCTGCAGATTTAATGTATCAAATACAACATGAAAAAGTTTGATAGATTTTGGAGGATAGACTTCATCCTTGATATATACTTTAAACGAGCTAATTTTTCAAAAATGACATTTAGTCTTTCTCCCGTCCATGTCACAGCTGGTCACTTTTGTGGACCCCCTGTCCTCACCTTCACGTATGACCTAATTTATGGATTTATGCCATTATTCAATCACATTTCCCATCAAAGTCGAATTTTCTTCAATGAGTGAGCTTTCAAAATTTTTGAAATTTAGGACGTCATTTAGTGTTATTTCGTATTAATGCATCACGACTCTTGCAATTAGTCGTCCCGATTTTTGTTGATTTGTTAAACTTTATCAGTCTATAAGAAAAACGAACCTTCATAATAGATTAATCCAAATTATTCAAATACAGCTGATTTTCGAATGCTGAAGATAATAAAAAGATTACTTACTGCATAAGCACACTTTTGGGATTAAAAATAAATCATCAAAAAGGCCTGCTCCATATTGCCTTTGAGCGACCTATAAATAATAAAAATACATTTTTTTTTATATATCGTTTTAGCATCCTAAATCACTTATTACTTCTACTTACTTAATAAGAAATTTTTCTTACCGAAAATTGTACGAAATAAAAATAAATCGCAAGGACCAACATGTTGATCCAATTACAACAAAATATAAACTAATTTTATTTGAATAACTTCGCGAGTACCTTATATATGTACTTTTTGAACATGCGGGCTTAATTACAAAACCATGATTAAATAGGTGATAAATTCTTCCCTGTGACTCAGTTAATGAAGAAAAACTACGATATTATCTCAACGGCTTCTATCTAAACTTGCATAACTTTGAAACAACATGTTACCGATTTTGGGAATTCTTTGTCTCTTTCACCAATCTGTCATTTTGATTGGTAACACGAACCATTTACTTTATTAGGGGCCATCTTCTAACAAACGTTGGCGTACGGCGTAACGTGACGTAACGAAATGACAGCTATTCAGAATAGCACAAGAAAGTTCTGTTAGAATATCTATGAATGTCCCGCTAAAGTATTCCAGGCCCTATCGTAAAAGAGCTGTGAAATAACCATTTTTTTTCTTCTGCAGCTCAGGTACTATTTATTATTTAGCAGCTACCACTATAATAATATCCAATGGAATAAAAAGGATTTTGTCTCTATCTATAAAAGGAACGAATTTTATTTAGATAAGGCAACTTATAGTTCATTCGCGTTAAGAAAATAGTGACTGACAGGTCACTGACAGGCCACTAGCCAATTAAAACGCTAGAAATTATAATTTCTAATTTCTAAAATAGGTACCTTTAAAGGAGGAATAATCTTGCCAGTAAGTATTTTGTGTGGCAATTTTTTATCAAAACATCATTAATATAGGTAATAATAGTTTAATAAATACATAGCGTTCACTAATAGGTTCAGTTAATCGGCACAGTAGCATCCCTGGGCGGCGTTGTCTCGAATCCAATCCAAATATTTAGTGACTCTGGTATACACGCCTGGGTAGCCGGAACGCCCACACCCGACACCCCAGGAAACTATTCCTATAAATCAAATATCACAATACATATTAGGTTTCTTATAAATAGTGTAGTAGACACTAATCCACATATAAAATAACCATGAACAATAAAGTAATGAACGGTGTGTTTAGTTTATATATCGGCTCGCTATCCTCACACGAACACGTCTTTACTCGGCGGCGGTGGGACACAGACCGACTGTCCTCCCACCCCGCACCTTGCGTGAAGTGTAGGAACGAGACGACAGTTGTCAGTGTCAGATGTCAATGTCAGATGTCAGTGTCAGATGTCACTGTCAGATGTTTGATCAGCTGTGTGTGTCTGTTTGTATGTTCGTGCATGCTACAAATAATATTAGCATGGGCAACAACAGTCAACAAGGTATAATGAAAAATGGCCTTAAAATGAATTAAGGAACGCATTTATCAACTAGTTTTGCTAACTGTACACCTACCTTTAATAAAGGGAGTAATCTTAATTTTGACCTTCTGTACTTCACTAACTTTTAGTTTAGCTATCGGCCGTGTTAGGTTTTTCATTAAATGTAAGTTACATAACTGATAATTTTTCTGATACTCATTAATTGTCATGAATTAATTACAGAATACGTACTCACCTAAAAGTTCATACTGCTTGTCTCCCCTCTCTGCGCACAGAGGACCGCCGCTGTCACCCTGTACGAGTATAATATGAAAATTATAGTTCATTATAACCCCATTAAAATATAAAAGACCTGCCAAAAACATTAATAAGACTGGATGATTGAATGTAGTTAGTAACTAAGTTCACAAACATACTTGGGCATGCATGAACATAATATTAGCACATGACTCAATGTCTTAGACATTATTTCCAGTACCACTGCTAATGTAACTCTGGAATTTTCTCTGTATTTACATGCCAGAAAGACCAACAGTCATGAATATACAGACAGCTTGTTGGGTAGGCAACAAGATAGGGCTTGACCAGGCATATGATCCCCGGATCTCGTGATCTGTCAGCATTCTTTGCTATCACCCTTAATACAAATCCTACTTAAATACGTTCAATATACCTGACATGTATCTTTTCCACCCTTGTCCGGATACCCAGCACAGAGCATGCTATCCGCAATCATCGTTGCAGGGTAGTTGGTTTTCCTGCAAGCTTCATTTGTCAAAACTGGCAATTCTACTTCCATCAGACGGCAGGAATGGTTCTTCTGTTCACTTATGGAACCCCATCCCATCGCAATTGCTTTTACGCCTACATACGTTTTTTCTGAGAAAAAACAAGAAGACATCATGTTTTCGCAAACACCTGCATGTTTTTCTCATGAGAGTTAAAGAAGGAAAAAAATAATAATTAAAAGTTTTAAGGCAATAAATCGACAGACCCAAGTTTTATGAGTTTGGTTTTAATTTTCTTTTTGTTGTTTTTTTTTCTGTTTTTAATTGGGGTAGGTATTATGATGCAATAAAAGTTCTAATCAGTTCTTGCACTCTCGTAATTACATTGTGACTGGGAGTTCCTGACAAAAATCCTGGGATAATTCCTAAACCTTTCAAAATTTGGTCGGTTTTGGCTCTGCGCTACCAGACTCTCAGGATGGACAATTTGACGCACAGATTAAAATACCACATTTGGCCATTTGCTAACTACCTTTATCATCATCATCAATCAACCTATTGCAGTCCACTGCTGGACATAGGCCTCTCCAGTTGTTCGCCACTTAGGGCAAACATCTGAAGGATATACCCATAATCGCCACGCTGGGCAGGCGGGGTGGCGATCGCAGGGCGTAGCTTTTTGCTAACATACGACTTACTTACAGTAAATCATAACAAAATTACCCTCACCATCATTTCGAGGCAAACAAATCGGCTTGACATTTTCAGTAATGTTGACTGGTTCATTGAGCTTTAGCAGAGCGATGTCGTCAGCAAATGTGGAGTATGTGAAGTTGTGTGTGACCATCTCGACCACGTGGCGGGTCACCGGCCGCTGGGTCATGTTGCAGCGGTCGTGCTCGCCCAAGGTCACTTTGATCATGAACCAGTGGAATCTGGAATGGTGGTTTATGTCATTTAAAGCAGGATTGGAACATTTCTGAAAACAATTATCCCCCCAAAAACATTTTCATGTAAAATGTAGCCAAGACGAGGGCGAGACCACATTGCGTGCACTGTCAAAAAGTTATCAGATGTCATGAAGGGCCAAGCTCTCAACAACAACAACACACAACACTACAACTCTACACGCCCCCAATTATTCTACAATCACAAACTTAACATCTTTGCCAAAATATGTGGATGGCCGTTTCGCATAATAATGAGGGTAATTTTTTTTTTCGTTTCCACAATAGTTCTTACGAAAGCTCAACGGCCAAGCCACATATTTTGGCAAAGATGTTAAGTTTGTGATTGTAGAATAATTGGGGGCGTGTAGAGTTGTAGTGTTGTGTGTTGTTGTTGTTGAGAGCTTGGCCCTTCATGACATCTGATAACTTTTTGACAGTGCACGCAATGTGGTCTCGCCCTCGTCTTGGCTACATTTTACATGAAAATGTTTTTGGGGGGATTTCACCTCTTTTTGTAGGTTGCTTGTTTATTGCAGTATTGTATTTTTACTTATTCTCCCTATTTTTTAGTAATTATTCCCTGAATAAACATATATATAGTACGCAGTCAGTTCATCATCATCATCAGCCTATAGCACTCCACTGCTGGACATAGGCCTTTCCAGTTGTTCGCCACTTCTGGCAAACAACTGGAGGCTTTTCCCTCCGGTGACACTGCTGCCCGTCATCGGCCTGTGATATTTACAGACCGTTCCCATTTGTCGGGTGTCGGGTCCGGATTTTAATCGGAGGTTACAGTGGCAGAACATTTATATTATATGGAGCTATTCACACTTGTTGGAATCCGATTTCTAACCGGGCCCGACAAGAAATGTTGGGTGTTTTGCCAGCCCTCTATGCCCGGAAAAAATAGCCTCGCCTATGAATATGAATGGCGATGTTCACATTTGTCGGATGTCGGGACCGATAACCGATGATTGAAACTTGTATATTAGTTGATATAAGTATGGACTGGTAGAGAATGCCACACGGCATTAAGGCCGCCATTTGTACTTTCATCATCATCATGATGATGAAGATGATGATGACGATGTTATAGTTTTCTGGCTCGTCCAATGGTTGACTGTTAGAGAATGCCACACGGCATTAAGTCCGCTATTTGTACTTTCATCATCATCATGATGATGATGTTGTTATAGTTTTCTGTCTTGCCCAATGGTTGACTGGTATAGAATGCCACACGGCATTAAATCCGCCATTTGTACTTTCATCATGATGATGATGATGATGACGATGTTATAGTTTCGTGGCTCGCCCAATGGTTGACTGGTAGAGAATGCCACATGGTATTAAGTGCGCCATTTGTACTTTCATCATCATTATGATGATGATGACGATTTTATAGTTTTTGGCTCGCCCAATGGTTGACTGGTAGAGAATGCCACACGGCATTCAGTGCGCCATTTGTACTTTCATCATCATCATGATGATGATGATGATGATGACGATGTTATAGTTTTCTGGCTCGCCCAATGGTTGACTGGTAGAGAATGCCACGCGGCATTAAGTGCGCCATTTGTACTTTCTTTGAGCAATAAAGCTTAAATAAATACGACAAACGATAAAAAACGGACTAATTTTAGGGGTTGGGGTGGTAAAGTTTAAAGTTTTAGAATTTTCCTCTAGCTTGTATACTAATATCAGCTTACATACCAAATTTCAGCTTTCTAAGACTTCAGGAAGTACCCTAAGAATTTTAGGTTTCATACAAATTACCATCCCCTAATTTTAGGGGTTGGGGGGGCAAAGATTAGAGTTTTATAATTTTTCTCTTGTTTGTTTGCTAATAGCAGCTTATATACCAAATTTCAGCTTCCTAGAACTTCAGGAAGCACCTTAAGAATTTTTTGTTTCATACAAATTGCCATCCCCTAATTTTAAGGGTTGGGGGTAAAGTTTAAAGTTTTATAATTTTCCTCTAACTTGTATACTAATAGCAGCTTACATATCAAATTTCAGCTTTCTAAGACTTCAAGAAGTACCTACCCTAAGAATTTTATGTTTTATACAAATTGCCACCCCTTAATGTTAGGGGTCGGAGGGTAAAGATTAAAGTTTTATAATTTTTATCTTGTTTATTTGCTAATAGCAGCTTATAGACCAAATTTCAGCTTTCTAGACCTTCAGGGACCACCTTAAGAATTTTTGTTTCATACAAATTGCCATCCCCTAATTTTAGGGGTTGGGGAGGTAAAGTCTAAATTTTTATAATTTTTCTTTTGTTTGTATACCAATAGCAGCTTACATACCAAATTTCAGCTTTCTAAGACTTCAGGAAGTACCCTATAATTTTGATGATCAGTGAGTCAGTCAGTCAGTCAGTCAGTCAGTCAGTCAGTCAGTGACGAAATCGCAAGTTTTTACATGTTAATAAAAACCAAAGTATCAAAGCTACGGTTATCAAACTTTGTATGTGTAATAAGTGTACTGATGGCATTCTATCTTGAAAATTTTAACTATTAAGCATCATTCAAACCAAAGTTATGAGGGTTCAAAAAAACGACGAAACCTTTCGAGAAAAGATAGGTAGTGCCCTTGCGCTTCGCTTGGCTCGTCTTGGCGAGGGCACGACCGTGCCCTCAGATTTTCTAAAACTGGACGATCAATTTGATTTAGTGGTCGTAAACATGGCCTTTGATGCTTGGGGTTTAGAAATAGCCTTGCGCTCCGGTCGCATAGCAGCCCCAAGGAACGAAGACCCGTGCATTCGAGCAAAGTGATCAGTGGCGTCGTTCACGGCGTGGTATCAAGAAGACACCACACCGTCCTCCCTAGGTGTGCCCTCGCTAGTCATTCGAGTCATTCCGGGCATCCCAACCCCCTCAGACAGTGCGATTGTAGCAGACCATTGTCGGGTTTTAGTGCGTATTCTTCGCAAGCTAAGAGTGAGCCCCACATAACCCAGGTGTCCCATACTCAGGTAAAGGTATTCCCGACAAAAAAAGCACCACAATACTTACTTTTTGACACAATGTGCGGCGGTGAGCACATACCGGTTGTTGATGAGCATACCACCGCAGTAGAACTTGTTGGAGTAGGAGAGGCGTGCCACCCACGGGAACTCATTGACGGCCGTCTCCACGCCGCCTATTATCCTGGAAGCTTCGTTCCGTTCACCACAACCTGTTTAGATTTGGGACACATTACAGATTACAGAATTTTTTTAACCCGCAGCAAAAACAGGAATGTGAGAGGGTTTAACATCAGGCGGGCCGCAGGCTTGTTGTAAATATAAAAACAATATAAAAATTGGTTCAACCGTGGAGTGATGAATGAAATGATTGGGTCGGGTTCTTAAAATATTTAATTTAAGTTTTGAAACTGGGTGTTTATTTTTCGGTATGAAATTATGCCACATCAACCATTTCTGTTCTATTGTAAACTGGATAGATAGGCACATAAATGATTTTAAACTACATATCGCTTCCATTACAATTATTAAAGCTTTTATTAACAGAAGGAGATGGGATGGGAAAATATATATATATATATATATATATATATATAATATAATAATGATTCAAAAATATTCAGATTTTCAAAATCGCTATACTTAGGTGATAATAATAAACCGCCAAACATGCCATTCAATTTGAACTTTATTTATTTCCATTCATTTAGCGCTTTTGACCACCCCATAGCTGAGAGTTTCTTCTATTAAATTATTCTCACAGATTAAACGTCTTAAAGGACAGTTTTTAAATTTAAATTGCTATCAATAGCAGAAATTCGTATACAATATTTATTTAAATAAATTCTAACTAACCGATAATAATCAATCTATACAAGTCCCAACCAGAAATAATGGATTTGAATAGGTACTAATATAAGGTATAGTTTATAGATACGTAAATGTAATAAAGGTGCTGGCTGACAAATCACCGACATTAAATTAAATAAATGAAATCAGTTTATATCCGTGACTAATAATATGTAGATTATATTCCCGGCTAAGATGTTGATAGACTATAGAAATTCACTTGTAAAAGAATATCGAGCATTCAATTTTTTATCGAACGGCTTTTCGAACACAATACACCGCTATATTTTGTAGCAATTATAACCGTTGCACCATTTTACAGTACCAGAACACAATTGCGGACACAGGACTTTTATTACGAGTATATCCCTGCAAGTCTGCTTAAGAATCTAAATGAAATCGTGTAATTAATATGATTTGTATTCTTCTAACCATAAAGATTTATTTGACGAAGACAAAGTATACCTACTTACAGAATTCGTTTACATTTACGAAGTAGGTATTCTAAAAAGGGAGATATTACATTTAAAAAAAGGTGAATGCAAGGTATTCACAATCGCTGGGGACCTGCGTTCGTAAGAACGTTACATTATATTGAAATGCTCTAGTCTGCACTCCACTTTATCTACATTAATTTGTTATGATTAGCCACGCTTGCTGAAGCTTGCAGATTTTATGTTGTAAATATAATGTGTTTGCGTGTAAAACATACATAATATGATTATAGTTTATGATCAATATTGGTAAAAACCTTTATGTGTGGTCACACACCACAAAAAGACGTCACATATCAAAAAAAAATCTTAGGTAATGGTGACATACATAATGATGTACCTAATGTCGTATATACGACAAATATAGATCAGTACAAGTTAATATTTTATTCAAGGATGTCTAATATTATGTAACAAAGACTATACTCACGGCATTGAACATCTCCACTGTTTACGGTCACATTTTCTCCGTTCACCTTGTCAATTAAATAACAATTAGCATAATTAATTACACACATAATATTAAGGATCATTCATAATTGCATTGTTTACATCCACTCACCAGGTTCACAACACTGAATGCTGTAATAATAATTAAAAGTAATCTCCACATTTTATCGGAAATATTATTCCTTTGTCACAGCCTTATTAAAAAAAGTTGGTACACTTTTGAATATCGAACTCTGTAATTCTTTTTGTAAATGAAGGAGGCCTTCGAATAACCCAAAAAAAAAAGTAGTCTAAGCGCTTGAATATCGAACACAATAATTATTAATTTTCAAATGCAGAAGGCCCTCCGAATAACCTTATAAAAAAAAATTGGTCTACAAGTTTGAATATCGAACACGATAATTATTTTCCCATGTGCAGGATGCCTCCGAAAGTGCTTGCGAACGTGGGATCAAGCCCCTAGCAACTGTTTAGTCCTCGCAAATGCTGCGAGGCTAGAACAGGAAGGTCGGGATGGGTGCGTTGCACTCGGGCAGGTTATAAGTAGGATGCAGATTTCTATTTTATCTGAACCTATATTTCCAGTGTGAGCGATAAGTTAGATCAAACTAAGTATAGGAACATCTTTTTAGGTGGGGAAAAATAATGGTAGCGTACCTAAGTACAATTACAGGAATTCTGTAACATAATGTGTCGTCCGTGTCCGTTTAGAATAGACCGTGTGTGTCGTAAAAGACGACTAAGGGAACATCAGGAAACGGGCAGCAGCGTTTACCTAGGTACAAATAAAACCTACTGCGGTCACCAACCCACCTGCCAAGCCGTGGTGACTAAGGCAAATCCCCCCAAATGACAATTGTCATTGAGGAGGTCTATGTCCAGCAGTGGACGTTTGCAGGCCGATGATGATGATGAATATGTCTGATGATTTGATGTAGGATATTCTTTAATTGTCATTTATTTAGCTGGAACTGCTGCTGGCTTGGGATGTGACACTTACCATCAGAGTAACCATCCCTTAAATGTGAAAATTATGAAGTATCCAACAAAAATTCAATTCAGAATTTAATTAGGAGAATTCACTATGGTTTTATTATACATACATTATGACCCGTATATTTGGCGGTTCAATGTATCTTCCCGTATGTATAGAGTTCTGTATAATAGGTACAAACATAGGCAAAGCATATTACGTCACGGTTCAGACACGCCCGTATGTGACACAATCATTAAATAGGAAAATAAATACGTTTCTCAAAGTTTAATAAAAGTTGGACTCAACATATGTCAACAAATGTCCTATCTCCCTATATTTAAGCTTTGGTTCCGCCAAAAAATAACGCATCAGTAAGTAATTTCATAAAATTATTTAAGGTAACTTTGGAAAGTGTGAATGTGGTGTAAATACATCTTAAAATTCGTCAAGTTTAATTACAAATTGGGAACTCCGGCACTCCTGACATCGTTTCCAGATTGGCATTGACCTAGACTGCAGTTAACCATAAGAAACATGTATTGAAAAGGGAAATTTCAACATAAATCTGTAAACAGTACAAAGGTATGCATGCAAAACTGTGCGGCTGCGAGAAATTGATATTGACACAATGATAAAAAAAAGACTACATACCTACATACCTAGACTACTTACCCTCGAAGAAAAGAAGAGCACAGTAACGAAACAAGAGGTGAAATCTTTGGACGAAGATAGAATGAAATAGCATTTACTCTACCATGGTCTTGTGAACATATGTCTCTAATGACAAAAAAGAAAGAAAGTCACATCAAAATATAATATTCCGAATAACTTAGACAGGAGGTATCAGACCAGTAGATATGATACAATTTTACGATGAAAATATTATGTACATTTCACTGAAAAATATTACATTTCATGATTTTGCGTGATAGTAAATTTTTTATCGATAAATACAAAAACTTTTAAAAAGTAGGTAGGAAGAAGGATTTCAAAACGAAAACAACATTTTGTTCATAAAATTTAATGTACATTAATATGGCGTTAACTAATCTAGCGAGGTTGAAAAGCGTCAATCTTATACACGCTAATATTTGCAGTAGCAGCCATCTTCCGTGTTATCCCGGATCCAATCCAGGTACTTCGTTACTCTGCTGTAAACGCCTGGATAGCCCTTTCTTGCACATCCGTACCCCCAGGATACGATACCTGAGAATGTTGAAATATGTACATAAATAGTGGCATACGTGATGCCCAAATACCCAACATTATGCCCAATATCCAAGTAAAGTATTGGGCATAATGTTTAAGAACCAATGTGTAAATTCAAGTATCAAATAATTATAATTCTTCTTACCTATTAAATCATAAGCATGGTTTTCATTTTCCGTTATCAAGGGTCCTCCGCTATCCCCCTGTGAAAAAAAACATATCTGTGAGAAAGTACTGTCTGACTCTCTTGACCTAGTAGGACCCTCCTAAGGAAATTCAAGTTTAAAGCTTGTAACCTTTTGAGTTTGTCCTTCATAGTGCGAACGGTTAAACTATGGAACTCTTTGACGGGCTCCTTATTCCTCGGGAGATATAATCTTCCGATGTTCAAGGCGAGGGTTAACCGGTTTTTGCTGGGTGAGCGCGTTCCATAATAGCCATATTGCTTACCATCAGACGAATCGCAGTCAAGCGCAAACCCATTTAGAATAAACCAAAGCATCTTCATCCTTAAATTGAACATTATATAAGCTGTATTTTGTTTAATTATAGTAATTCTTTCTGTCTTTTTGTTAGCAGTTTAGTGATAAGAACATGTTGTGTACACTTTAGTTAGGTTACCGTCTTGTCCCTCTATATAATAATAATTTATATGCTCGTTGTAGTGTTTGTATCTATATAATAGGTATATACATTGTCTCACGTACACCAGTAGAGGGGGCGCTGCGATCGACAGTCCGGGTTAAGCCACGGTGCTGGTCGGATCAGGCGTCTGCGCTCGGAGCTGGATGTAGTGGTGAGCCAGTGAAAATAGCAAACCCTTGTCTAATAGTGACTACTACACTCGTGTACGACTGTGACCTGTTCGTGTACCCTTAATAAATAAATAAAAACAACAAAACATAAGTAAATGCGCCCAGCGCCGTGCTGGCCTACAGTATAATATACTCCCGGTATAACAAAAAGTATGTTCGCGCATCTCACAGTGCACGCGTCCTTATGCGCCGTGGCGGGGAAGCCTGCGCACATCATGACGTCCTTGATCTTGGACGCGTTGTAGTTGGTGGCCTGGCAGGCCTCGTTGCTCAGCACGGGCAGCTCGGCCTCTAGCAGCGTGCACGACCAGTTGCCCGTCTCCGCAGTGGCGCCCCACCCGGCGACTACTGCCGTTGAGCCGACGTACGTGTTGTCTGGAACTATGCACATACAATGTTTAAAGAGAGGTAGGGCATAGCGAATCTTCGCTCGAATTGAGCCGCCCGTCCGGAGAAGGACCTCCACCCTATAGAATACCGCAGTCAAATGACCTCTGGGTCGTGTTTCTGCCGGTGAGTAGGTTAGGTTAGGGTTTGGCCGGCATGTCGGTGGCAACTGACAGGTAACTGACCAGTTACTTGCCCGTTGTCACAGCTACTTGGGCT
The DNA here is from genome assembly GCA_031163375.1 of Conogethes punctiferalis. NCBI lineage: Eukaryota > Metazoa > Arthropoda > Insecta > Lepidoptera > Crambidae > Conogethes > Conogethes punctiferalis. The sequence goes on along the minus strand of CM062082.1, from coordinate 14,967,318 downwards.
TCTATTTCGCTTTCCATCAGGCGTAGGGAAGCCATTATGTCGAGCCACTTTAAAAAAAAAGTAAGGAAATAATCAAAAATCTGTATACCAATAAGATATTGGATAATTCCATCGAGATATTTCGACAGATTTGCTTGCATGTTTGTAGGTACTGTACGGGGATAGAAACCCGTGACCACTGTGTCAAAAGCAGCGGCAAACACTAAACCAAACTAGTAGTGTAATCATTTTTAGCCCCATTTAGTTTTACCCCTTTTTATCAAATTTTCCCAATCGATTTACAAACTAAATGGCAAAAACGTGGATATAAGAAAGTACCTAGGTACACATAGACTATTCTATTTATCACATTTTTGCAATCAATTCGCTTCTCAATAGGCTTAAAGCATCGATCTAATAGCTATTTCAACAGCTAAAAGCAAAAAGTAGAAAACTTGATCGACCTAAAACCATATCACTATAGTCGGTTAATACAATTATTATTATTGAGCTATATTAGCTTTTTTATAGTACCTCGCCATAATGGCTTCCTTACGCCTGATGGAAAGCGAAAGAGAAGCCCAAGTAGCTGTGACAACGGGCAAGTAACTGGTCAGTTACCTGTCAGTTGCCACCGCCATGCCGGCCCAACCCTAACCCCCCACGAGCTCCGGAAACCCTACTCACCGGCAAAAACACGACCACGGTCATTTGACTGCGGTATTCTATAGGGTGGAGGTCCTTCCCCGGACGGGCAGATCAATTCGAGCGAAGATTCGCTAGGCCCTACCTCGCTTAGTATTGAAAGATAATAATAATTATAGAGCTTTCAGCTCTATTAAGAGGTTCAGGTAAAGAAAATAACTAATTTGGGATAAATATAATAGTCACGCTGAAATGTTTGTGAAAAATAACACAATCATTTCAAATTAGCTAAATTATGTCGCCCTACAAACTTGATTAAAATGCGAAGTTCAAAGACCCTTATAAATGAAGGCCTCTGCGTGTTATAAATTTTTACACTTTTAAAATTTTATCGGCTATAAAACCCTTATCACTTAAATACGTAATTATTCAAAGGTCTGCTGTATTTTACGTTCAGTTCGATACAGCGACACTTAGGTAATTTTACTGACCAGTAAGTTTATTCACACTAACAGGAAAAATGTTTACTTAATTCTTGAATTCCTTCCTTGTAAACGTGAAAGTTAGATAGTCTGTCTAGAATGAAATGACACATGTGCGATCGGTGTCAAGGATGCTTTGGCTTCAACCTGAGTATACATTATTATCTATACTCGTATATAGATGTTAAAGTACGAGAACATTTTATTTGTCACTTGTGCATTCATATGAATAATAAAATTTATACCCGTAAAATGGGTTTTGTAGAAATATCAGGACATTCGATAGAGACCCCCCCAAAATAGGTCGTTGTGACAGGAAGGGAGTCCTACTATATGGGGTACAGAATACATACGACCAACGTGCTCCAAGGCAGACAAAGGAAATACGAGTATGATACGATACGATTCTGCCTTGGTCTGCCTGTCGTAAGAGGCGACTAAAAGATGGCGCAGCGCTACTCTGCTATCCGCATCGAGTCCCACTGGGCTTCTCAATCATTCACAGAATTGACGCTTGTACCAATCATCGGATTAAGTGGATATTTTACACAAAAAAGGTAAAAAAATTGCGCCAGTCGACTTCAGGTTGAGGGCGACAGACGCAATGGATATGTTCTATTATACCTGTCGATCTTGAAAACTCTTCTTATAAAAAAAATTAGTCTCACATAACCCAGGTACGTTGTATCCAGGGATAGCCGATGATGGTCTTACCTGTCTTTTTCGGCAAGCACACAGGTCTGATGGCATGGTTGTACGTGACCGGCGCGTTCAGTCTCAGTAGTGAAATGTCGTTCCTCAGATCGGACAGCGAGAAGTTGTGGGCGACTATCTTCAGCACGAACCGCGTCTCCGGCCGCTGACCGGTGTCGCAGCGGTTATGCTCGCCGAACGTCACGCGGAACATGAACCACATGAATCTGGAAACAATAGGAAAGTTCTGTATTCAATTTCCCATGTTATTTTTATGGTCAAATGGTTCTAAACATTCTTTCTAATAAGTGTGAACGAATGAGGAGTCATAGAAGCAAAAAGTATTACGATATTTGTTTAGTTTGTCTTAAATTGACATGGGTGTGGAAGAAGAAAACTTAGGGAATATCAGGAAACGAGCAGCGTTTACCATAGCAAAAATTAAACCTACTGCGGTCACCGGCCAGCCAAGCGATTAATGCGAATCCCCCGAAGGACAATGTCAGACTACAGTACGTATCTTTTAATTTTTTACTTCAGTGTTTTTTATATTTTTATTATTATTAACGGTACCACTGAAAATCAGCACCGCGGCGCTTGCGTCACAGCTAATGCTGAGTGGTCACTCCTTTGGTGCATTGCCCTATAGCGTATGTTACTATATTAGATGTGCCTATACCTACCTACGTGTTATACCTTTATGTTACTCTATTTTCTAGTTAAAACTGGCTACATGCCAGTTGTTGTTGTTATGTACTAAATAAACGGTTTTTCTTTCTTGCCTTCAGTATGGGGTTCTTGAAGGTTGTACAGAGGTTTTAAAGGACAACGCGCGATACTCTTGGTGTTGCAGGCTCCATAAACTGTGGTAACCGCTCAACATCAGGCGGTCCGTAGGCTTGTTTGTCACCTTAATGGTATAAAAAAGAAATAAAAAACAGTTTCTTTACTCACCCTTTAACACAATGCGCAGCAGATATGACGTATTTGTCATTGATGAGCGACGCGCCGCACCCGAAGGACTTGTGGTAGATCAGCCTCGCCAGCCAGGGGAAAGCGTTGACATCCGACCCCAGCCCGCCGACCACCCTCGGCTCCTCGTTCCGTTCACCGCAACCTTTCACAACGCGTTTCTTGTTACTGATGCTGTCGTAAATTCTTAAAAGTTTACGACTACTTACTAGGTACCGACCTTAACTTTAGAAGTTTAGGTCGGTACCTACGTTGGTCGGAAGGCGGAATATCTGAACGTGCGAGCCCTCCTATTTACAACATTTCGGAAACTGGTTTGGATTCAGAAACTATATACTTACCTACCCACGGGGGTAATCTGTGCTACTACCCAACTACACATCTACATTCATAGAGCAAACGGCTAAGCAATGATACTCTTTGCCAGTGTTGGGGTCAAGCTTTGCCCTGCCCATTTGATTATAAAAAATAACAATAACAATTATAATTAAAAACATAGCTTATACGAAAAGTTATCCTTTTTGTTTGCAAACAGAAGAGCAGGTCTGGCTCTGTGTTGATATCGGGATATGAACTTCTTGAAATTGGCTCGGGTTTTGAAGTTGAAGATGGAAATATAATCGAAAATGATGGACCCGGCCGAATACCAAGGGATATACGATCCTCAAAATCTCACTAATTCATCTGACAAGAGATTACTCAAAAGTGTCCTGAAGTCGAAAAAGCTAATTAATTAGGTATGTTACAATTCAATAGTCCTACAGAGTTGTCATCCAATAGAATCACAGGTGAGAGAGGTGGTAAGTACGGTGTCTTTCCATAATTGCGCAAAGGTTTATAAATGCATTACCATCTTGTGACTAGGCTAACTCCCAGATAGATTCGCCAAAACGCATAGTTTTCTGTTTGACAACCAATGCTACTTACTGCAGTCCTGGCACGCCGGTAAACTTCTTGCATTCGGTACCGCCGACGGAGACATGTACGAACTCTCGGAGTATTGGAGTCCATCCTTAACAAAATATTAATAGTTTATATTAATAATAAGTAACATACGTATTTAATGTATTTTCACAGCTCTAGCTTCTAGCCTTTGCCTTTATCTGTTAGTGTACGGTGTACGGGCCGTTAGTATAACGCTCCGTATTCCTACCGGCTTTTGATGTGTAGCTAAAATGCCACACAATTTTTCATCTCTTCAGGGGTTCATTTATGGGACGAATGTACTGAAGTTATTTTTATGCATAAACCAAAATTTTACATACCTACACAAATTAATTAGTCGTTTAGGCGTGAAAAGCAAATGGGCAACAAAATGTTACGTATGCCTTACTAGTTTAAATTCAACTTTTATAGAACGTCTATCTAGACGAAGGATACATAATATTTTACCAGTAGATTAATCTATATTGTGCTGTATATAAAGGTAATGTGCATTGATCTAAGATACCTAAGTATTTTTTTTTATAAAAAACAACACATGTTATTGACAGCATATTACAGCATAGCGGTGAGTGATGATGGTTAATTCTGTTTCATGGGTTGCTTTCTATTAAGAGAGATGAAGTCATTATATGAAAAGAGGGTAAAGGTAAATAGTTTTACCTACGGTCATAAAACTTAGGCATGTACATAGGTAGGAGGAGTAGGTACATTAAGAATATCGAAATAACGTTCACGTCATATCCCGTTAAACGACTTTTCGAAACAAAAACCAATATTTTAAAAGTGACGATTGCTTGGGAGTGTTAAAACAAATGTATTCTAGACACGTATTTCCAGTTACTTATGAGTGTGTGCACAAAGAGTTTTAGAATATCTATTAGCTTAGAACCGTTATGAACTTCTTTAGATATTATTGAATATCTACTGTCTTAATATATTGTTTTAATTTGTACCAGATGCTGTGGTTTCCTAAATAAATAGATAGTAAGTAAGTACTTTGTCTTTTGATAGATTAGGCTGCGTATTAAAGTAGACAAAAATTGCAGCAATATTTAAAAAGATAAAAAAAATTGCTCAGCGCGTATAATACAAAATACATTTTTAACACCGCAATAATAAAAACAAAAATTCACCAAAAGAATATTAATAATTTCTTACCTTATTCATTCTAAATCCCGAAGTAAAACACATAAGAAAACACAAAAAAATCCACCACATGTTTATGTCTTATGAAAAACTTAACTCATATGCGCCTCTAATGAAAGTTCAAGCTATGGACGCTCAATGTGTTCGATACACTAACTCATGTCTTAGGAAACAACGTACTTTATGGTTATGAGGCATATAAAATGCCGCACTAAACTTTAACCGTATGCAACTCTAAAAAACTTCGTTAAAAAACTTGTCTAACGAAAAACGCCGGTACATTTCACCGGACACCGAACACAACTGTGCTTTTGTCGTTTTAAAATGATGACTGGTGGTGGCGATGGCGATGTGGATAAAAGAACGAAATATGAAGAATGAAATAAGTTATTGAATGTTTTGTTGTTAAATATTAAAAGAATATTATATTATTAACACTTATTAAAAAGAAATTAAATAGTAAACTTTAACAGAGTCATGCCTTATTGACTCTACCCCTAAATCTAACTTTTATCGTCACATGTGTCTATAATACCACAAACAAATTACATATTAGAACTATCTGTTTTGATTACTCATTAGGATATTAAACCGATCAAATAATATCATATTATTTAATAATGAACTAAAATTGTATATGGTATCCAATTGCCATAGACTATCGTGTGTTGATGATATTTATTGCAGGGCATGCATATTATTAAGGCTCTAACGTATCACCGCTATCTTCATCTAATTTGTATTAAAGTCTTCCTCTTCCCCCTAGCACGTCATAATGCTATACTCAGCGCCTCTCGCCTCATTTCTCGCGTAATTTGTACTAAAGTGTTTTACTGTTCCACCTCCGTTCCACGAATCAACTACCTATTACATTATCGTTGAATAATAATAAGAAGCGCCATTTTAGCTGCGGAGGCTGTACGAACGACCGCGTATATTTGGCAATGACCTCGCGGGTCAGTGAACTCTGTCACTGTACATTTCTTCTTGCAAATCATCTCACAATATTAAACTTTAATCTCTTACTCATAAAATCTATATTAGGTTCAACAGTAAATGTGCAACTTCTACCGCGATAAGAATCCATAGGTACACTTAAATTGCAGTTTGTGTTATAAATTGATTTCGTTTGGGTTGTTTTACGGTACGAATGTAGCGCCTTTGGAAATTTAATCGGTCTTTATAGGTTTGCATGCAGAGATATGGCGCTAAATTTGCTTATTCTGACAGCAGTAAACATTAGAATACTTAATTAGACAATTATCTGCAGAGCACTAATTGTAAATTATGAGACTTTTTTGTGGTCCAATTTATGTGGATGTAATATTTAAGAAAATTTATTTTGGTTAGTAAGTAAGAAATTATAAGTAATTTTAATAAACCGCGTTAGGGTAATTAAAATAAAACAATGAATATTTATTGTAGTTGGTCGAAATTCAATTTATTACTATGAATATGAATATTTGTAAATGCACATTTTTATAATTTAGATTGGGAAAAGTAAATATCAAATAATAATTAAGGTTAAGAGGTATTTTATTGGTAGGTACATACTTCATCATAATTTATAAAATATAATTAAATTCGTAAAACTTATACGTAACTTATAACTACGACTTATCCATATGGCATGGCTTTGTTACATATAATTATGTACTAGCAGATTGAAAATAAAATTCTTAGGTACTTCAATTGAAGAAATAATATTATTTTGGATACAGTAGAAATGATAAAATACTTTTAAGGGAAGGAAAAAAATAGATTAGAAAGTTGGGAGATGGTGATAGTTGGGGATCGTTTAGTAAAACTAAGACTCATAATAATTATTGATACGATTAGGTACGACATTTTAGAAAAAACGCAAGTTATCTTGTTGATATCGAAATTGATTTCGAGAATGAAAATAAGAAACCTAGAGAATAAAGAAATTTGTTCAATTATTTAAATGTTTACAAAATTGATAAACGTAAACTGTACGAATAAATTTATGACTAATTTTAATTGGTTATTACATGTTATTGCATAGGTACCTAAAACTTACGAGATTCTGAAAACAAACGCACTAGGGTTGTAAAAGTTTTCTTTTCGCTTTCTAATTTGTCTAATCCAACATTTAATTTCGTTCTAACTTCCCATTTCAATAATAAACTCCTTTAAAAGTCTCCTAAAATTATCACGTGAACGGAGAAAAAGCATAGTGGAGGTAATAAAAAACACATCATTACTACATAAAACATCAATACTTTGTAAGTGCAAACTTGATCAAAGGTCCTTGTATCTAATCCTATCGTGTCTGCCCGTGTCTAAAGTAAATTCCAGTAACATATTACTCGAAAAGAGGTACGACTACTCGTTGCAGTAGCAGGCATCCTTAGTGTTCTCCTTGATCCAGTCCAGGTATTTGTTGACGCGAGTGTACACGCCGGGGTAGCCGGGACGAGCGCAACCGTTGCCCCAGGAGACCACACCTAGAAAACAGGATTATCTTTAAATCTCTCGAACATGCATGGGATAATTCCATTCTCTCTTCAATAATAACCAGATAGTTAATAAAAACACTATAAACAATTTTGTTTACTAAAGCAGACAAAAATAATGAAAAAGTGGACGATAAACAAAGTTATGATAAAAGGATATGTGAAAACAAAGTTAACAAACCAACGTCAACATCTCACTTTAATGTTGTTAACTGCGTTTTGACGTGTCTCAACATTTGACATTGGCGAATTATTCCGTGTTAACTCTACACGCGTACCTAATAGAGTTCATATACAAAAAAAAAACACTTTAATATTTAAACAGGTATGTGACACTTTTATTCTGTCTTCCTTACCCTTTCTTGGGTTAATCTTATTCTGACTTATTCTTCGACTTTTTAAAGTGGGTATTCCCAGCCTCCTTTCCATCTTGAGGCAGGGTGTCGCCCTCCCGCCCTGAGAGCGGCTTAAGTCCCACATACTTCATCGCTCCAAAATGCAGAGATGCTTATAAGGACTTTTCCGGGATAAAAAAAATACTATTTGGTATTTTAAGAGAGGTAGGGCATAGCGAATCTTCGCTCGTATTGAGCTGCCCGTCCGGAGAAGGACCTCCACCCTATAGAATACCGCAGCCAAATGACCTCCGGGTCGTGTTTCTGCTGGTGAGTAGGGTCTCCGGAGCTCGTGGGGGGTTAGGGTTGGGCCGGAATGGCAGTGGCAACTGACAGGTAACTAACCAGTTACTTGCCAGTTGTCACAGCGACTTGGGCTTCATTGGCTTTCCATCAGGCGTAGGGAAGCCATTATGTCGAGCTACTATAAAAAAAAACTACTATAATCTTGGTCCAAGAAGTGATCCGACCCAAATTATAATGAGCTAGTGGAAGCATAATTAGTAGATACAATGACAACAGAATTGAGTGAAATGCTATGCATCCGCTAGGTGGGATCAAAGACACACTGTATTGTAACACAGGCATCCCAGAGTAAACATCAATATTCATTACCGACCTATTAGTACGTAGCGTTTGTCGTGCTTTCTCTCTGCTATGAGCGGCCCGCCGCTGTCACCCTGAAAAATGGTAGAAAGTGATATTGAACTTTACTGTAGGAAGTGTTATGGTAAAAGGCTATTACCACACCAAGAACAAAAGCTGTGGCTATATTAATTGCGGTTCGTGGCCCTACCATTAAACGCAACTACAAGAATTACAAACGAGATTTTAAAATACTTACAAGTAATAGGTACCTACTAACCTATCTTAACTGTGAAATTGAAGACATCTATTTTAAATCCAAATTCAAACATGAATATATTTTATGACTTTGCTAGATAATCTGGGGGCACGGTAGTGCCCCCGCCAAGTCGAGCAAAAAAGCGGCACGGCCGTACCATCCTTTTCTCGAAGCTTAATATTTACTAAAGGTCTCTTAAACTTCTTTCGAGATTCTTGCCAATTCTTCTCAGTAGTAGGATCTTGCCATTCTTCGAACCCGGTGGAAGTATAGTTTTGACAGCTTGTTTCAAGCGTATATAATTAAAGATATTTTCTAATCTATTTTGTTCCCATAGACGATGCCGTATAATCTCATCGGAGATCGTATCTGCCGTCTCATGGAGACGGAGTGTATGACAGCCTCCAGCATAGGTAATGGACTGAAGACTTTAAGAAACTGGCTGCAAGCGGATACAAGCAGATTCCCTCAGACCGCGATGGTTGGCGTTTTCTGAGAGTGGCCTACATTCAACAGATCTGAGTACATTATGCTTGTTAATTTGAACTGCACCAACCTGACAAGAGTCCTTCTTTCCAGTAGAGGGATATCCTGCACACATCATGTGGTCGGTGATCATAGCCGGCGTGTATTTGGTGGTCTTGCACTCCTGGTTGCTGATGACCGGCACCTGTACCTCTTGGAGGGTACAAGACACTTTACCCTCTTCAGTGAGGGTGCCCCAACCTGTGGCGATCGCGTTCACTCCAACGTACAAGTTTTCTATTGGACAAAAGAAATAATAATAGTAAATCAATGGATTTTAGGTTTGAAATATTCAGTTTAATGACGAGCATCCTTATTTATCAATCATCAACATAATCTGGTAGCATATTTTACTTTTTGAATTTGTTTCGAGACCTATTATTCCAACGTTATGAGACACTTTAACCATTAATTAAAACACAGTTTCCCAATTTAATTTCGGTCAATCTAGTCTTAGGTTACCCAAGGCGTGACAATTACCAAAAGCCTTAGGTTATTTTTCTCAGCGATTTAGGCATTTTTGGCCGTCAATTAAAGGGGAGCCATTAAATACATTGGGTGTTCTCTATCATAAGCAAAATATGAATGAGATTGATGTCAAGCGGTGTCAATACATGATAACAACGCGTGCAAAAACTTACAAATGGTTTTAATGGTACTTTCTCTGTACCACGGCCACCTCTTAATGCTAAACGAATTCTAATGGGGGCTTTCACCGGTAAGCAATATGCCTAGAGGTTTTAGGAAAGCTTAATCTTAAATGTACATGCACCTCTTCACACATTTTCCTACTAGCTACGAATATGGCTGCCTGGCCCTATACTACCTGCATCACTACATTAGTATAAAACAAATTCGCTTTTCGTGTGTGTTTGTCCCTATGTATGCATACGAGTATATTTTTAATACTACACAACGGATTTTGGTGCGGTTTTTTTAAATAGTTTAGGATCATTCATACGTATACGTAATACCAAAGCGAAGCGAGTGCGGGTCGCTAGTTTCATATAGGTACTTACAGTAGGTAATCTTTTTTTCTCGGATGCGCTGTTGAAAGGTAGATAATATTTAACCTACACAACAAGTTATTAATAAACCTCTACCTTAATTTACAAGAACTGAGGAACTACCCAAAATAATATTTTTTTTTTAAACATTGGATCACAACGGGTATAAGTGGGCTTGCAAACAAAATAAAAATCTTTCAGAAGTAACGATTTCATATGTATAAAACCATGCTCTTGGACAGACCAGAAAAGCTCTTTTTATTGTTGTTTCACTTAGTAGCACCCACTATTCTTGTTATCATCATCATAGGCCTCCCCAATGACAATGGTCATTTGGAGGGATTTCCCATAGCCAACAGGCGAGTTGGCGACAGACAGTGCACAGATATACCCGTCACAGCTATTTCAAGCCGTAGTCTTTAGCCAGTGCATAGAAATGCTAAGTTAAATAAGGACTCTATATAAGGTTCAAGTAGTGAGCACGGGGGTCCACTTGATGAGGTAGGTACAGCCACACAGTTGCATAAGATCTGCCCGGGGAGCACACCATCTCTCTATAAGATGAGGGTAGAGGGGTTAATGGACCTTCCCAGATCAGGAGTGCCGGTCGCTAGGCCAGCGGCCGTATGCTTCAGCGTTACCTGTATCTATCCCAGTTACTGTCCACTCGCGATACAATGGTTATGCTCTCCCATTCTTGGAATTTTGAGTCACACACCATGCTCACATCGTGACGGTGCCTAATGAATACCCGTCTCTACCTACTCTAGAAAAATAAATTAAAGGAGTCTGCAATTCGAAGGTGGTGGTTCAAATAAATAAATAAATAACCCAAGACATGCCACGCTGGGCCACACAGAGCCACCTAGCCCCAAACTAAGCCGAAGCTTGTACTATGGGTACTAGGCAACTGATAAACTTACTTATATACTTTTTTTTTGTAAATAAATACATATTATACATAGAAAACACCCAGACCAATACAAACAGACATGTTCATGAACACAAATGTTTGTACTGTGCGGGAATCGAACCCACGACCCTTGGCTCAGAGGGCAGAGGTCACACCAAATGAGCCACCGAGCCTGTCAACACATAACTTACGGCTTTCAGTGGGCAAGCAGATCGGTTTGATGGACTCCGAAAGCGGCACTCGCTCGTTGAGGCGCAACAGAGCTATGTCGTTGTTGAAGTTGCTGAGAGTGAACTTGTTGGCGATGGCGCGAAGCACGAAGCGCGTCTCCGGCCTGGAGGTGGAGTTGCACCGGTCGTGCTCCCCGAAAGTCACCTTTATCATGAACCACATAAAGCTGGAAATGGAAAGGTTAATTTTAGGTTAGATAGGTTGTCTATTGTACACCAAAAAAAACTTAGAACTAAGCAAAGAATGCAATGTTGTTCGATTTAGGCAGTCTTAACTCTATGAGCAAACTCTTCTCTTCTACGAGAATGGCAAGATAGAAAGGGTGAGGTGTAGTTTAAAAGCTATAGGTAAGAGCATAAATATTAAAAATAGGTAGGTAGGGAAAGACTTTTTTTTTTTAAGAGGGGAATGCATTAGGCACCTTCATGCCGTCTCCGGGGGGAGGCGGCATGGTGTGTGGGACTCACACCTCCCAAAAAGGGAGGGCATACCCACTAAACCCCCCTGTGTCGCCAGTGGGCAGCAAGTTGCAGGGACACGGGTAGCGCCGAAGCATACGGCCACATCCCTGCCTGCCCTGGCCAGCCGCAGATGATAAGCGGCCGGCACTCCTGGTCCGGGGAGGGCAAATACCCCTGCCCCCGGATCCGGGGAGCAATAGAGTGCTCCCCGGGCGGACCTCGTGCAACGGTGTGGCTGCACCCACCACACCGTTACGCCCCTATGAGTGGATCGCGCCCCCGCACTCACCACTCGGGGCACGAAGGAGAGTAAGGTAGGGAAAGACTGATTCAACCCTAGACATCCATCATCGCGAAAAATCTACGGTAGAATTAAATACTAAAACAATTATTTTTTGTTCTGGCCTTGACTTTAAGATTAGGTAGGTAGTTGTTTGAAAGAATCTACTTAATTGTTTACAATAAATCTGTCTACCTACATAACTGCGGACAGAATTAACCTATGTTGCGGACAGAACGACCTTTTTATATACGTACATTAATGTGTAAATAGCTTTCTACATACTTTTTACATTTAGAAGTGTTTTTATAATCTATTTTGTTTCTATGGTTTTGTTTGTTGTTGTGCTGTTTGTTTTGACTGTGTGTGAATCCTACTAATATTATAAACGCGAAAGTTTGTTTGGATAGATGGATGGATGTTTGTTCCACTTTCACGCAAAAACTGCTGAACGGATTTTAATGAAACTTTACAGGAATATAGTTTGTAAATCAGATTAAAATATAGGCTATGTTTTATACGAATATTCACGCGGGCATAGCCGCGGGCAGCAGCTAGTAATTACATAAATATTTATGTAGATTTGCTGCACTTATTTACATGCAAGGGTTAGATATTACGTCTAAATATTATAATCTGTACAGGTGCAAGGACTTAACAATCATTTTTCATCATCATACCACGTACGCAGGTAACACATTTTAACCGCGACACATGCCAGTAACTGTGTCAATTATACAATAGGTTCATTTGTTGGCATTGGGCGAAAGTGACTCAATGTTTCGGTGTCGCTCGTGAATTATTGATTCCTAATTTACACTTTCACTTACATTCTAACAAAAGCCATTTAAATAGAGTTATATAAACTTCTTTGCGTGTATATGCTCAAACTTCCTAAAATTTGCTTGAACTTCTTTAAACCTGGTCTTAAGAGAGTTCTTTCCTCCCGAAAGGGACCGGCTTAGCTGTGCCCCTGGCATTGCAGAGTCTATGAGCTGCGGTAGATAATAGTTTGATGTCAAAGACTAGCCTGCCTTTCTCGATAATAAAAATAGTAGGTAGGATAAGTATGTTCAATAAAAGGAACACCAAAATATTAATTCTCGATCGTTTTGAATAAAAAGCCTGGAAAATGGAAAATCCAGTTAAAGGTTAATTAATTTCGAAATTTTCCCAGAATGGACCTAAACAAAACCAAACGGAAGGCTCCACAAATGATCCCAAAATGGATATTTCTCGAGGATATTGAACTTTAAAGTTTGGAACTGCGCAGTCCGGTTTGAAGGTGAACGTACTTGATGATACCGATTGGTATTCACAAAATCCGATTTATTTTGGACTTGTTTGCCAATTCACGGGTTATCGGACCCGTTTGGTTTGATTTACGATTTCATCTGCAGTTTCAACTTTACCTGCTTAAAAGTTTCGATCTATATTAGTCATAATAAGCTTAACAAAAAACAATTTATGACTTCTTTTTGCATAATATTTCAGAAAAACTATAGTTTAGATGCATTGATGAACATATCCTAAGGTAATAAGTACCCCCTATATCTACGAACTATTTTGATAAACAACTCATGCTTCGGTTTTCCAATTTAGCAATCGTCACTTTGTCATTAACCCAGATTATTCAAAGTCTTTAACCTTTACTATACAATTAGTAGCTACACAGTTGTTTACTTTAAAATATAATGGAAGATACAATCGTTTCTATTAACAATGTATTAACCTTAATTGAATTTTAATTTTAAACATAATATGGACAACAAAACACATTTAATATTTGTAATTTAATTGGATAGTTCCAAATATTTTTAGATGCTGGAAATTTACGCATCTATTTTAGGGCACAAAATAGCAAAAAGAAGTTGTTTGCTATTATCAGAATGATGATTATGACGTGCATTTAAATCGATGTTTTTTGCTGTTGGCCGATGCATTTTTAGTATTGCTAACCGACTGCAAAAAAAGGAGGAAATTAATAAAGATGCAACAAATAGAAGAATATTCAGTCCAATTGAGGGACTGTTTTTTTAATGCATCTTTGTTACCACATATCTCCGAGAATTGTAAACCGATTTTAAAAATTCTTTTTTTGTTCGAAATGGTGTACCTACTCCCTTCCTAGTTGATCCCATTGTCACCATTATCGAACTTGTTTTTTTTTTCAATAGTCTAATAAATCAACACAAATGTTAGGAAACCCAGCACACTATTTGCTTAGGTCAGCCGTGCATCGTCGCCTCGTCAAGAGTTGTTCAAACACCCCATGCGCATAGGTGGTGCCCACTCACATACGACGACACATTATATACCTATATACTCACGAACGACGAAATCAAGACAATTTATGTATGTAACCATTTATCCGCCAAGGATATTTTCGAGCTCATTTTGCCATGGTCGGATTTTTACCACCAAATACCACTCCTCGGTTAATTCTGCCTTGTTGTTTCATAGGATTGTATTATATTAAAAACTAGCTGTGTTTTATGCTATGTTCGTTATAGAAACAAAAACAACTCAACGGATTTTAACGAAACTTGCTACAATTATTCTTTTCATCACGCTACAATCAATAGGAGCAGAGCAGTAAAGCGAAGGGTGGGGAAAACAGGATACATTTTTATCTATATGTTTGAACGGGCATCACGTGAAAAGTACTGCATAAAATTGAATGCGATTTCATCATTTCGATCATTTATGTATTGCTACAGGTCTAACTTAAAATTTAGGCTCCGTTTTATGGTAGTCCGTTATTTTTGAAACCCGATATCCACGCGTGCGACGCCGCTGGCACAGCTAGTTATAAGTAGGTATAGTGATGAAATTGTAAGCGTTTGAAGGGGACATGAACTTATCGATATAATAATGAATATCTCTATTTGTTGTAGGTATTTATTTTTCGTTCGACTGGGCTTTGCGCTGAAGGCTCGACGACATAATTAGTAAAACGGTTAAAAGGTTAAGTAAGTATGAAAGATTATTTTTCTGTGTGGGTGTCGTAGAAGACGACTGAGGGAATACCTATTAGCAAATGGGCAGCAGCGTTTACCTTTCGATCGCCAACCCGCCTGCCCAGCGTGGCGATTATGGGTATATCCTTCAGGTGTTTACCTAATGTGGCAAACACCTGGAGAGACATATGTCCAGCAGTGGACTGCGATAACCTGATGATGATGATAATGATGTTTACTTGGGTACAAATAAGAACCTACTGCAGTAGTAGGTACATATAAGTTCTAGATTAGTGTCCAGGCCAGGTGGAGTGACAATATTAGTGATTTTCGAAATGTCGAGCTGAAATGAGCCACAGAGGTCCAGAGAGAGGAGTCAGAAAGGGAGAGGATGGTTGAGCAAAGTGACGAACAAAAGAAGCAGCAGAAGATTGCAAGAGGATGACGATGATAAAGTTAAAAATCGTCATCCATATGATACATTAGAGTCATATGACTCATCAAAATCGCTTATAAAAAAATTGATTGTTTTATAAGAATCGGTTAGACATATCACAATCACAATAGCGATTGAAACATAAAAACTTTTCGTACGTACTAAATTGAGAATTACATATAGGTAGTTCTCAAAATCCAATCAAACAAAGAAAAAAGGTTCTCAGAACACTCGCTATCTTAAGACACAGGTTCGCCATAAATGGAACCAATGAATAATCCGATAAAAGCCACCTCATAAGCAATTAGGGGTATGATGATAAAAGATTAGAGATAGCAAGTGGATGTGAATGAAAGTTGTCATTGGGTTGGGCCTATGTCCAGCAGTGGACGTTTACAGACTGTTGACACGATTAGCGTTAGGGTTATGGATCACTGTTTGGCCACTCAGCTCCACAGCAAAATGAAATAAAATTCAAATATGGGCTTTAGAATTTGGTCTTTAGATATTATGTCTAGCTGTGCCCGCGAGTCGCGACTTCATCCGCGTGGAATAGAGTTTCATCCCATATTTTATTTCCTTGGAGGTGGAATTGATTGAGATACGCCACTGATCGGTCTATACCCATCAGTGGCGAAAGAAAGAAAGATCTATATCTTTTCGAGTAGCCTAAGTGGTGGTAAGTTTTATGCGCCCGGTGCGAGCTTTCAAAACTGCGTCCCTGAAAAATGAGGTCTGGTCTTTTCTGCGCCCCACCAGGGTCAGCGCCCTATGCCTGGACACCGTTGGCTGCGCCCTAGTTACGGCACTGCTTGATGGTCGTATATATCTGATGGGGACTGTACAAAACTAGTTACTAGGGATGTACGGGAGCGATCCACCCTTTTCGCTCCAAGCCACCCTCAAATGCCCGTGGTGCATCCTGCTGAATAACAGACGAGGCTCTGACAACCGAATGATGGCAGTATAACCATCACAAGGTGTGGCTAATTACCACAGGCCGATGTCGAGCCGCAGCGTCACCGGAGCGAGAAGCTACGCCCTGCGATCGTCACCCCGCCTGCCCAGTGTGGCGATTATGGGTAAGCCTCCAGGTGTTTGTCCAAAATGGCGAACAACTGTAGAGGAATATAAGTATACTGCGACAGGCTGATGTTGATACAAAACTGTCATACCCTTTGACGCAGTGAGCAGCGGTGGTGACGTATCTGTCGTTGATGAGCGTGCCCCCGCAGTAGAACCGCTTGAAGTACGTCAGCCGCGCCATCCAGGGGAACTCGTTGATGCCAGCCTCAACTCCGCCCACTATACGGGTCACTTCGTTCCGCTCACCGCATTCTGGAATGCGTAAAATGGAAGTTTAGGGCATGGGCGGGCACACCTATACAAATACCAATACCAACGATATACTATAGTCTCTTTTAGATCCGTCTGGACAGACGCAGACACTGGACAGTGGGCTCCTTGGGCAAGTGCACATGGCCCCGCGATCGATAGGATCCCCCATCATTTGATTTGACATAGTCCCTAGTTTCTATCAGATCCAACAAAACACGAGTTATGTTATGTCAAAGTCAAAAGGGCCCCATTATCCTAATATGCCCAGGGCTTCCGATAGGCTAAAGACGGCCCTTGTTGTGGCAAACCGTGGCACCTGTCTCGGGCGGTAGTTTCAGGGGCCCTCAAAATCATAATACTCGTACAATATGAAGGAAAGGGGGTAATTGCTGGCCCATTTCAACTGTCATGCTGTTGATATTACACTCCACTAAATAGTATAAATTGTAAATAAACCGGCTAGTTGGTATTAGGTAGGTATGATGTTGACCCTATGGTCAACGTCAATATTACAAGGACGAGATACCTACGACTTACATACCTATGTAATCGTAATTTTATGTAAAAATGGTCATGAACACTTAAACGGAATGTGCTGATGGTGGATTGTATGGTTTAGTAAAATTTTAATAAAATCCCTATCTATATTCGATTATAAAAGTAACAAATCATACGAATATTTTATTACATTTACACCATGAAAGTAGATAAACAATGGAAGTTACCAAGTTATTTTACATTTTTATGTTACTCTGGTTTCCCGCGCTTTTTTGCGTTGCACGTGTCCATAATCCTCTAATCTAGTAGGTAATAAAATAGCATTCATGAATATTATTAAGCATTTAGAATGTCACATATTTGTGGCTAAAATTTTAGTCCCTATTGAAACAAGAAATGCATTTTATTTTGCCTTCTTCACTCACACTGAAACAACTTTCATCCATCAGTTTTAAAGTTTTTCCAAAACAATCAGACAATTGTGAATAAATTATTATTTCAAAAATAAATAATTATTTCATAAAACCTACATAGCGCCTATTGAACTTTTGAAGGAACGTAAGCATTTGATAATTGAGTTTGACAGAATTGAATATTCATAAATTAAACAGGACAGTATCTGTCGGGTCAGCTAGAACGAGTATTACGAGTAGATTCATCCATCAGTAGAGCCATCGGGCCACTCAAAATGAGTTAATAAAACAAAAGTTCAACTGACTGCATGTGCACGTTGTCTTGGCTTGGTTTATTTCCATTAGGGGAGGGCGGTTGCCCCACACCCCTCCGAAGAAGTTCTTCGTGTATATTCCACGCTTATCTCTGTCTGCATCACCCTGCATAGAAAACAAATCATGTAATAAAGTATGTATTGACTTATATGTAATGCAGATATAGACGCTCAATAAGGATTAATTCCTGTTCTGCCAAATTTTTCCCAACGAATTGCAAACTAAGTGCCTTAATGTCCGTTTTCACAGAAACGGGGATGCGCTTAGTTAAACTGAGGCTTAGAGAAATTAACTCATCTCTGCTCTACTTCAGCGGTACATTTTGTCGCAGCCCTGTTTTTGTACTGTGGAAACGCACCCTTATGCATAGAGTCCACTGTTTATCTAGATACTAGATATTTCAACAGATTATGTAAACTTGAGCCTCCGTGTATATTGTACATTTTGGACCGGCAGGAACATTAATTTGTGATATTATTCACGATTAGACTTTAGCATGTTGATATAATTAATTGGGAATATTTTATCATAATCAACAATAATTCATTATTAATTAAGTGCCAAATATATGATCCAGTTAAAATTCCATGCATATCGCATAAACAAGTCACGTATAAACCACTAACGAAAGTAAATTAATGTGACACAAACCTCCGAGTAAGTGAAAGTAGCCGTAGCAAGCACTAAAATAATACACTTCCACATGTTGTCTATGAATTTTAAAAAGTTATTTCACACTGGTTAAAAAATGTCAAAATTCAAATTTGGAATTGCGCGCTCAGCTGGCGCTTGGCGTTCTTGAACTTGGAACTTGCGCGCGCTCGGCCGGTCTCGCACTGAGATGCGCGACGCTGCTCGCACCACGCCTCATACGCAGCGATTTGGTCGACGTCACGGTAGCCCCACTAGCACAACACATAATATATTTCAAATTGTACGGTCAGTATGCTAATATTATTGGGACGGCACA
Organism: Conogethes punctiferalis; assembly: GCA_031163375.1. NCBI lineage: Eukaryota > Metazoa > Arthropoda > Insecta > Lepidoptera > Crambidae > Conogethes > Conogethes punctiferalis. Next base: position 14,948,393 of record CM062082.1, on the reverse strand, counting down.
TATTCTGCATTTACGATTATATTATTTTTCCAATGAAACATTTCACTTGGGATTCCATTTTTAAAGTCTACAATCTTTCAACATTACCTACATAAGATCAAGACAATTCCATAATTATACAAAAAGGACCATTCCTTTCAAGGGTTTTTTTAGAGGAACAATGTGATTGTATATAATACACATTTACCTAATTAATAATTTGTGTCAAGAGTTCTTCTAGGTTCTCAAGTTCTTTTTATTTACCCATCGCGTCACTAGCCTACAAAGGAATCTACAAAAGAAATAGGCCTAGATACCTATTAATAGGTACCTACTTATTTTTAAATTCGTTAACATGAACATACTATTATTTTCACTCTACATTCCAGAAATGGACGTTACAGAGACGTCTGCCATCAACAAAGACTAACAACTCGTAAATCGTGCGAGGAGACTCATTATAAAACGACTTACTTTGCGACGCGAGACTGCAAAGTCTGGAAAGTCGCCTGTCTGTCTTTCGGTATTCTATCGGTTGCATTTTGGAGAGTGTGCGACGGAATTATTTAATTTGATTCCTCCTGCCCCTTTTTGTCATCGGACGAGCAGGGATACGGTGAATAGGCATCTTTACATGGTGCAAGTTCCTAGGACGCGCACAGCGCGTTTCGCTTCTACCTTCATAGTGCGAACGGCTAAACTATGGAACTCTTTGCCGGGCTTCTTGTTCCCCGAGAAATATAATCCTTCCGATGTTCAAGGCGAGAGTGAACCGGTTTTTGCTGGGTGAGCGCGTTCCATCGTAGACTACGATATCGCTTACCATCAGACGAATCGCAGTCAAACGCAAACTCATTTTGAATAAAAAAGAAAATACAACAATTCTAATACAGTCAGCAAACAAAAGGTCACGGAATATATTCCATTGGCAACGGTATCAAGGAGACGACCGCAGGTGGGCATCACAATGACGTCCTGCGCAGACGCAGCGAAAGCGCCGCTTTCCACAGCGAAACGCGGCTTTTTGTACATTCACTCGTTCTTGTGTTTACCTACCACTTACGTTTTTTTTTCTTATTAATTAAGTAAGTAATGTCCTGCTTTAACTACATGCTTCGATATGACCCCGATAGGTCGTCGCAACACCTAAGAATAATTAATCGATACCTACGTAAACTAAAGTTTTTTTCCTCAAGTTTGTGGGTTAATTTCTTGTATGTATTCAAGGTGCATCCTATTCGGTCTTGTGTGTCATTTGTTTCTTCTACCCAAAAAGTTACCCGAAGTGAATACCCGAAGTGGGTAAATATAGGTAAATCAATCTCTATCATTTTAGTGATCATTTAATGTCTTAATTTCAAAAAATCACAGCGGACTATTTTTTCCAACTTCCGAAATTATAAGCTCCGTATCGCTCAACTAAAAATAGTTTGCGCAATCTTAAACAATACTTACTTACCTACATTTAGAACGCGTATTGGGTTAAAAACATATTAATGTTATGTTGTGTGTTAATAAACATGTTATGTGATGACGGGCAGCAGCGTCACCGGAGCGAGAAGCTACGCCCTGCGATCCCGCCTGCCCAGCGTGGCGATTATGGGTATATCGTCCAGATGTTTACAACTGAAGAAGCCTATGTCCAGCAGTTGACTGCGATAGGCTGATGATGATGATGATGAAAGATTTTTGAGGCGGATTTTTTAATAGATAGAGTGATTCAAGAGGAAGGTTTACCTATATGTAGTAGGTAGGTATATAAGCCGGAACTAAGCGGGGACGACGCTAGTAAAAATATATGTAGGTATAAGTATCTAATTTTATTACATTCGTAATCCTCAGGACTAATCCTTCACATAAAAACAAGTTTTGTTATCTTTCTAATCAAGTGAATGGTGGGAAACTGGCTCATATTTTATGCTGCAATTATTTTAATGTGTTTTTAAATGGTACACAATTAATTATTGTCACATGATAGTTTTAAAAGTCATCTATTCTATTGAAATCTAAAAAGTTAATGAATTAAAATCTAGAGATCTCTCTAAATGTATGTTACGTATAAATAACTTTATTTGTATGTTATAAGTAATAAGAATAAGTTTTACAATTTGTTTAGTGTCACAATTTGTAATTATTCTTACATTTTTGTACAGGTAAGTAAAAGGAAGAAGATCTCAGAATAGGAACATCCTGCCAGCATGAGTGGTAAACGTGGTGGTAAGTAATGTACTTATCTACTATAAAATTGCACACTTAAATGACGCTTGACTTCGTTTCAGGAATCGTGTTAGTTCAGGTAAGCGAGTGATTAGACACTATTACACCCTAGGTATCCCACTGGCGGGGTTGCCGCCTTAGAGCCTGTGGGAGTGCTCGGTTTTGTTTCGAGTTTCCTCCCTAATGAGGTTGCATCTGTTTTAAGTTATAATATGACGCAACGTACTAATTTAACATTAAAATTTTTCTTTTTAACATTTTTCAGCCAGCCAGCGTCTATCGGAATATGAGACAGAATGTACAAAGAGTGTTACCTATGTAAACTTAGAATTTGCATACACTCTTGTACACTGCCTACTACATTTCCACAGTGCAATGTAATCGGCCGACTTTCAAAATCAAATTCATATTTTATGATCAAATGATTAAAATTTTATGTCAAGTGAAATGTAAATTCAAACAACGAAGACGTTTAAAAAAGAACAAGATTTAAAAAAGTAAAAGCGCTTTTTCACTCATCCGTTCGTATTTTGATGCTCAATCTTAAGTTTAATCTGCTCTAGCTCATAATACAGGGTAAATCTAAGGTAGACGACCACCACGAAGAAGACGTACCTCATGGCTCAAGAATCTCCGGAGAACCATGTCCGGGCATGCACGAAATCCCTGTTCTGTGCCGCTGTTTCAAAAGTTGGGATGTCCCTAATGATCCATAAAAATAAATAAATATCACACAACATCACATAGGTACATAGCTCCGATCCCAAAGTAAGTAGCTCAAGCACTTGTGTTATGGGTATCAGAACAACGAAGGTACCACAAATATATACTTAAATACAAATGTAAACACCCAGACACGGAACAAACACAAATGTTCATCACACGAATGTCTGTCCCGCTTGGGAATCGAACCCACGACTCTTGGATCAGATGGCAGGGGTCACTACCAATTGAGCCACCGAGCCAGTCATGAAGATGGCACTTCAAGAAGAAGTTCTCATTTTTATAGAATACTGGCAGTGGCTCTGTGAATAGGGAATATGCATGACTTTTTTTTATGGATTTATTGAGATCTTTTGTCTTCCAGATACATAAATATCGAAGAATTTTTAAACTATCTTTTCTATTAAGCGAGTTATAAAGCGTTAAAGTTATTGATTAGACAGAGAGATCCGATGCGGTAGATGACGTCACGTACCGTAAGCGCCGTACTAACTCCATAGAAAAATCTGTTTCGCGAGAGAGAGACGGATATATTCACTTTCAATGACTGTATCTCGCCCATTTTTCAACCAATTTTGATTTTGTTTTCACTGTTCGTAGTAGATTTTGATCTATTTTACGATAAATTAGTAAATACCTGAAACTATTTTTCATGCATATTCCCTATTAAGTTCAGGTTTAGTGTTTTTATTAAAATAAATTAAAGTCTTTTATTTAAAATCAAATTTATTTTATTAATATAACTAAAACTCATGGAGCACCATTCAATCTTTTTAAGACCAACAACTTATATACGTAGACTGTATCTTCAAATTAACAATTACGAATTCTAGCTTACTATCAAGATTATTATCGTACGAAATTAGAAAATAAATAATCAACAACGAATTAGAACAAACAATCATAGCATTATTATTAAGTACAATTATTTAATCATGAAAAAGATCACAGTTATAGCCTAAAGAGCATTTGTTTTCTTATTCAACATTCATAAATTAAAATACCTAGCTAACACTAATTTAAAAATACTAAACAATATATTTTAAATCTACGTAGGTACTCGCTGACTCAATTTAAAAAAAATACCACAATGTGACAAAATCTATTTTAAATAAGGAAAGAAAGATATCTATTAGTCAGTAAACATTATGTTACATAGATATGACTACGATTAATAGTGGCCCACCTATTTATGTCACAGATTGTTTTCAGAAATAACTGTCTTACTACAAAACCGCTAGATGTTTTACAAATGAGCTCAGAAGGGTCAACATTAATGGAGTTTGATAATTTACGTACAAATTATTTCAAAAGTCTAAACGACAATTGCCATTGGGGGATGGCTATGTCCAGCAGTGGACGTTTCCAGGCGATTATTGATAATGATGATGAATGAAAAAATATAAGTACCTTTATCAATACAAAACTTCAACTTTATCTGCATACTTACTAGGTAAAATTATTTTCTTTTTTTATTGCAAAGGAAGCGAAAACGGAATTATATAATAGCTAGATATTTTACAGCTCAACAAAACAATTAACAATCTCGTAAAACATTCATTTATTCAACGGTTCATTTATATATTTTTATTTCCAAAAAGAACATTTTTATTTCCACAATAAAATAGACAAGGTAAATAACGTTATCGAAAAACTATTTAAACTGTACTAAAAAGAAAAAATATCACAAGAATGCCGCGAAAATTTTCAATAAATTATTAACATAATTATTTTTAACAAACAATGTCAACAAGTACACTGGTATAAAAAGTATTTCTTATAAAATAAATAAAAGTTAAATAGACTTATACTAAGAGTATGTACAAAATTGAAACATTGAACACTTAGGTAGTTGATATAACACTTAAATTCTAATGGTAATCTGCACCACCGGCCTGTCCGAAGTAAAATAACTTATTTCCTAAGTATGATAATGATAATGCGTGAATTAAAAGTAACAAGTGGTAGAAATGTAAAAAAAATATCCGAAGCCCAATTAGCTGATGTTTAATATATTTCACAATTTAAAAAGTAATTGTATCTTCCAATATAATTCGTGATTATTACAATCTGTCGGACTTACTCAGAACATAAATCGGTATAAATTGTTGCTTAATTTGATGAGCCATAAGTACTGCAAAATTATTATAATATGCGAGTATACTGGGAGAAATTTGATACTGGGAAAATTTTTAAACATCAATGGTAATGGCTGAATCAATGAAATCCCTAATATACCTAATTAATAATGATAACGATGTCTATACAAATGGGAGACAAAAATAATGCGAATGAATGTTATGATAGATGACTGACACAATGACAACATAATGGTGATGAGATTATTAGCTACTCGTATATGACATGAAAATTTTGAGTATGAAAAGTCTGGGATGAATCCAAAAGTAAAGTAGAAAATTACATCGATTTCTTACAATTAATGACATGACATTAAGATATAAGTACCATGGAAGTATTAAGTACTATGATAAGTACCTATATCGAATGAATTTGATGAAACTTGATGAAATGGTAAAATTAATAAAAGTAGGTACACCGAAACTCTACTATGTTCATCACAGTGAGTTCAAGAGTGAACAAAGTAATAAACCAAATTAATAAGATGAATAAAATAAATTATGTAACGCCTAATATGTACAATCTTGCAAGCTAATGTTAAAATGCTCCATCAAATACTAGTTTAAAATGGAAAGATCAGAATCAAGGAAATAATAATTACTTTTGGTGTTCTCCTAATGTGGTATGCTGGTATGACACATTCGTAAAATTGGCACTGTATAAAATAATGGACCATCATCGTTTTCCATATGTACCATAATGCGATGTTTTATTGGTTAAGTTTTTGTTACCGAATCTTTTAAACTTAACTGTGCTAGTTTTGTTTGCTTCAGTCGGAACAGAGGCAGGAGTCTCGCAGGTTGGCTCTGAGCCAAGGCAGGTAGCGGGTAATGCGAGTGTACACTCCTGGGTATCCAGGTCGGCCGCAACCAACTCCCCACGATACAATGCCTGTAATAATATAAACCTTATATAGGTATAATAAATCCTTCTTAGTACCCGCATTATAGACACAGGTTCATTTAAAAAAGTTTTAAATTATAGTAGCCACGTTATTCAAGAAATTGAAACGCACCTACTCTCTTTACAGATTGGAACCTGTAGCCGAAATGTAGTAAAGACCAAAATCGGTGACACATTAATAGTACCTATTATTATTTATCATCATCATCAGCCTATCGCAGTCCACTGCTGGACATAGGCCTCTTCAGCTGCTCGCCACCTAGGGCAAACCTCTGGAGGATATACCCATAATCGCCACGCGATCACAGGGCGTAACTTCTTGTTCCGGTGACGCTGCTGCTCGTCATCGGCCGGTATTTAGCTACGCCTTCTATCGTGATGGCTATACCGCCACCAGTCGGTTTGCCAGAGCCTCATTTGTTGTTCGACAGGAAGCACCACGGGCAAGTGAGGATGGCTTGGAGCGAAAAGGTGATGGCCGCTCCCTTACATCCCCAGTACATTATATATCAGGTTATTATTAATTACAGAAATAAAACTGATCAAATCACTATTACCAATAGTGGTCGAATTTTAAATAGGAAAGGAACAGAAAAGTGATGATTATGAATGACTTACCAACAATTTGAAACTTGTCGCCATGTTGTACTAGAAGAGGACCACCACTGTCACCCTGGCAGGAGTCGGTCGATGCTCGACCAGCACAAAGCTGGAAAGAGAATGAACCAGCGCTTAGTCAGTAGGTAGGTATCGTGGCTTAAAAAACCAAACGATCTTTTATATTCTAAGAATCTATTCTTGAGAATGATTGTTATAATGGATTACAAATGATACAGGCGGTTGAACTATAAGACTTTTAGGTACTGTTTAATTATCGTCATTACTTATTTTTAATATATTATGTAAATACTATGAATATGGTATTATCTATAAAATTTAAAATTGTATTAACGGTCGAATCAATAGAATCCCTAAGAAAGTTAGTAGGTAATAATATCTAAGTATAAAATAAATAAATAACCCAAGACATGCCACCCTGGGCCACACAGCGCCATCTAGCCCCAAACTAAGCCGAAGCTTGTACTATGGGTACTAGACAACTGATAAACTTACTTAGATACATTTTTTTTGTAAATAAATACATATTATACATAGAAAACACACAGACCAATACAAACAGACATGTTCATGCACACAAATGTTTGTAATGTGTGGGGATCGAACCCACGAGCCTTGGCTCAGAAGGCAGAGGTCACTACCAATTGAGCCACCGAGCCAGTCAATGTATAGTAAATTTTTTAAGTATACATAGAAATTTATGACAAAATTAATGATATAATATCTAATTTTATTAAATGGACATCACAACAACACATAGTTCAACATAAATACCAAGAAAACAAATCATATTAAACTAGAAGACCGGACACGGTTTTGTAGCGACATCCAAAGTAAAAGGGCACCACTAAGCCGATGCCCGCACGGGAGCCACGGCGCTGGTTTTCAGCAAGTCCTGCTGCACTCAGTACTGACGGTTTATTTACTTATTTATTAAATGTACACGAACCGGTCGCAGTCATACATGAGCATATTTAAAACATTTTACATGAAAGGACAAGGCGGTAACATAATTAAAGTGTACCTACACAACATGATTTTAACAATAAGCTGTAAACAAAAAGACAGACAAAATAGAAACCTAACTATAATTAAACAAAATACAGCTACGAGTATTATATTTACTTTGAGGATGAGAATGCTTTGGCACCTAGGTATAGCGAAATTTTCGATTTAAACCTAGAAAAGGTCGTTAAACTCACTACACTTACTCACTAGTGATGCGCTTGATTGTTAAGATGCCACGATGATACCGGCGCTTGAACAAAGTCTACTGTTTACATCACTACCTACCATGTTATTAGTGATCCTCGAAGCGCGGTACTTCATGGCTCTGCACTGCGTGAGCGACAGAATGGGCACGCGCACCTCCTGCACAATGGCCGGCAGCTGCCCGCCCTCCGACGTGCGGCCCCACCCAACCACTATGCCCTCTTTGCCGGATGGCTCGATATCTGAAAGGAAAAGGCTCTTGAATTTTCTTCTGTTGTTATGACACATGGAAGTATGGAAGTAACTGTAAATGTTACGTAGCTACAGTTAAAATATCTATATCAGAGTAGGTACTCTTTACTCGTATTAAGCTTATACATCAAATTAACACGTAGGCTTTAATTTATAAGTATATTATCATTTCATATACCATCATCATCATCATCAGCCTATTGCAGTCCACCCCTGTAAGGTTCGCTTGGAGCGAAAAGATGATGATAGGTCGGTCCCCTACATCCCTTACATAGGTAGGTATACCACTATTATGGCAGCACAAAGCCGCGGGCTGTAGCTAGTCTCAGAATATTATTTATTTAATCTTTATTGCACAGTAAAGTAGTGTACAAAGCGTACTTAATGCCACATAGGCATTCTCTACCAGTCAACCATATACTCCTATATGGTATAGTATAGTAAATAGTTATTATGTTTATGTAATTATGTATGCTATGAATCAACATTTAAAACATTTTTATTCTTTATTGGTCCTTTTTTGTTTTGGGTCTTCCTAAAAGTCTCATATTTACCTATTTGTTTGTAGCACACTACCTTCTTACTGTTTCTGCTTAGCCCAATGGTTGACTGGTAGAGAATGCCTATGTGGCATTAAGTCCGCCTTTTGTACAAACTTTATGTGCAATAAAGATTAAATAAAATAAAATAAAACCATTAGGCTAAGCAGAAACTAATTTTAAGGTAAAAAAGGTATATTATTGAAGAATTTCGCATTGAAAAGAAGTATTGACTCACTTGCCGGCGGCAGACACACGGGCTTGATGATCTTGGAGAAGGTGACGGGCTTGCGCAGACGCAGCAGCGCGATGTCGTTGTTGTAGGAGTCGGCGTCGAAGCTGCGGTGGCGCACGATGGCGTTCACCGCGCGCATGATGGCCGCGCTCTCCGTGGTCACCGTCTGGTCGTGGTCGCCGAGGATCACGCGGATCTTGGACCGTTTTAGCCTGGAAATGTGGTGTACAAGATATAGATAGACATAATGAGGGTTTTCTAAAAAAATAAATCCACCAGATGGAACCATATAAAAGAAGGTCCAACTGTTACGTGATTTTTTTTCTTTTTATAGTAGCTCGGCATAATGGCTTCCCTACGCCTGATGGAACGCGAAAGAGAAGCCCAAGTCGCTGTGACAACGGGCAAGTAACTGGTCAGTTACCTGTCAGTTGCCACCGCCATGCCGGCCTGGCCCTACACTGGACGGGCGGCTCAATTCAAGCGAAGATTCGCTATGCCCTACCTCTCATAAATTAGTGATTGGTTCACTTTGACAAAGCACTGTCATTTACATAGCAATTGACCAATCACATGATACAGCGAAGTACACAGAACTCACCCTCATAACCTGATAGGCAGATAGGTCGATACAAAAGACATCTACCGCAAAGCTTAAGGGTGCTTTCCTTTGCACGGGTGTCTTCCTGACTCCTGAACTGCTGTTGTATAATTTCTTTTTTAGAAAATCTCAGTAGTAAGTTTTGGCCCGACCATGGATTCGAACGGGTTCCTAGGATATAGCACGGGCCTGTGCCTATCATATGATATAGATGCACCTACGTATTTATAGCAAGCAAAAAATCACAACAAAGTATCAAGCCTCCGGAAGATTGTTTCAAAGTACCTACCAACTTAACAGCCGTATTACCACAATGCAATATCGCGTGTTTAGTTATGCATCGTTTTGCTATGCAGAACACGAAAGAATGGGCCAAGTTTTCCTTAGCAAAACATCGTTTCGATTGATTTAAATAAATTTACCTATCCAATAGACCTGATTAAAATACATTTATTCGCTCTACCTTGACCAATTCTTTTTTTAATGCTAGTGGTGCAATGATTTTAATTATTTCATTTAGAGAAACCTCTTTTACCAAAGCCTTTTGAAGCTCTTTTACAAGAAAAGCAGAAGTTATAGATAAGATTTAAAACTATGAACAGTAAATCTGCTAGTATTTTTGAGTAAGGCGCCCATACACTCAAGTTTTAATCCATCAAGGCTATGCACGCACTGGTGACAGTCGTTTCATCTCTTTTGCACTTTCAAAATGAGAAAAAGAGAGATATCTGCCATATCAGTTTAATAGGTGCAATCGTCAAGTGGCCATATCAGCCGCAGAACCGATAACCGCTGGGGTAAACGAGTTCTGGAGTGGAGACCGCGTCTCGGCAAACGTAGTGTAGGACGCCCTCAGGCAAGGTGGAGTGACGATTTGCGCAGGACGGCTGGCAAGTGCTGGATGCGAGAGGCCCGGGACCGAGCGAAGTGGCGAGCATTGGGAGAGGCCTATGTCCAGCAGTGGACTGATGTGGGCTGATGATGATGATGGTGATGAATCGTCAAGAACAAAGATCTGTCAGAGATCTGGTCAGAATAACTGTTGTGGAGTTTTTCTGACAAAGAAATTTACCTAATGTGATCTGGCTTGATCTTAACTCGTCTAATGTTAAGCGACATTGATGTTTGCGAAATTATTTAGTAGCAGCCCCGGACTCGATGTAATCGGTGGCGATAAAGCATTGATAAAAGGTATTGGTTCTGCACTTGACTTCTCTCCGGTCGTCACAAATATCAGACTCCGAGAGTGAAAGAAAAGAGAGTGCACCTGCGTAGGCTGTATTAAACTTGGCAGGAAGAGGTGAACTCCAGTAAGAACACCAATTGCAGTAGGCACTGAGCCTACAGGCTATCAGTGTATCTTCCTCAGAATTTCAAGTGTCTTGAAGGGATTCGGACAGCACCCTTGTGTGAGCTTAGCGGCCAACTGATTGAGATGAGTAAAAAGGCCAGTCTCCTGTTGCCGAAAATCTAAAATAGTAGGTACTTCCACGTACTTCCTGACACAATGCGCGGCCGTCAGCACATACTCCTTGGTGAGCAGCGACGCCCCGCAATGGAACTGCCCGTCGTAGACTATCCGGGCCATCCACGGATACCGGTTGACTCCCGCCGGCATCCCGCCCACGATGCGATTCTCCTGGTTGGACCCGCCGCACTCTGCCAGAGAAAGCACAGTTTATTGAACCGACAGGGAAGCTAAACTCGATCTAGTACCTGTTGGCCAACGGATGTTTTCGTTTTCTAAGCGGTTGTCAACTGTTTTAGCTCGTTTATAGATTTACTGTTATGTGAAAAGGTTAATCTATATGACCGGTTATTTAGATTGCATACGATATTACAATATTAAAGCACGAAAAGATTTATTGCCTTGTAAAAATACTAATGTGTATTACATTAGTTATAAATATTAATATAACTATTGTTACATACAACACAATTACACAATAAGCGGTATAAAGTTAGGCATAGATAAATTAAGTAGTTAGAGTACAGCTATAAATAGAAATAGGTGCTAATTAGATTACCTATTAGGTATTAAAATGTTTCCAAAACAGAAATCTTGAGAGCGTTAGATGAATAAACAAGAAAATCATGCCAACGGATACTTAACAAATAGTTATTTACAAATAACTACTTAGGTATTAAGATTCCTGAAATAAAAAATATTGTTGCCTAAATAGACACGTAATGCAACCCCTACTTTTAAGGTATAATTCGAAACCTCCTAAAAATGCAATTCACACTAATAATTTACCTATTTCCAGATGACAATGATAAAACAAAAGAAAATAACAATGACATAGAACTAAGTCAACGGAAAAATAAGCTTGAGAAACCCTGCAGATCGTTACAGTTGGAGGCGCCACTGCATCTTCACACTTTCACTATTACTTCCATAGTTCAATGCACAATTTCTTCTGCAGTCGATGATCTCGGCGATACTTTTTGCTGTGCTAATAGTCACTCATTTGCTTGGGAACAATAAGCGAGATGAAGGTAGTGAATGGTAAAAAGATTACACGTAGTTACATGCACATTGATACTATAATAATAAATGGATTGTCATGTGAGGTTTCCAACATTTGGTTAGAGACCTCACCAAATACATTGGCTTGCGCTCAAAAATGGGGTCAAGAATATGTCATGAATGCGCGAAGCTTATTGCAACAAACATGTACAGCCAACATTTATGTTCATATAAATATTAGTCTTAGGTAGGAATGGAACTTATGTACTTTCCCCGTCATAGATCGTTTACTACCGAAAAACAACGAGCCAATTAAGTAGATAGTTCTAATATTAGACGCTGTCGTCATAGCTAGGTAGTGTTGTATTAAAGCATTATACCTACTTAATTATTAACTTAAGATATGTATAGGTAAACACTGAGATACTTACTAGTAATATTATAAATGTTGTAACACAGACAGATACCACAGGGCTTTTACTGAAAATGTTATTTAACTATACAGGACTGTTAAAACGTATAAGGATAGCGCGTTAACAAACATAGATACAATTTTGTGAAGTTCTACTGCAGGGCGACTAAGGAAATGTTTATTTTATTGGTAAGGGGTAATGTACAACACATAAAGCATTAGGTATGTTAAGGTATTTTAAATTAAAACATATAATTTATATACGGAAACCTAAGTGTATGACCTTCTATTAATAAAAAGTAGGCATATTTATTGTGCGGGGATAGCTAACTACTACAAATATTTATGGGAATAACATTATTAGGGTCATACCAGTTTCAACTAGGAATCAACTGCCAAATAACAACATACACAATAAGTACATACATACAACATGTAAAGCCTACATTTGCTCGTGCTGTACATATAAAGACTTACCCATCTTTCTAGGCAGTGGGTTTGCTCTGCCGCACTCTAAAATGTGAATGTGAAACAATATATTGACAATGTGTATTGTACACTACTACTGTAATACCATTTTCATCGTATAGTACAAGTGCTTTCAATCTTATACTATCTTACATTGCATGATACCTAGTATGATGACCAGGATGGTAAAAAATGCTAAACCAAAGAAAACATTAGTGCAGACATATAGATAAAATGAAACTTACTTAAACTTATATTTGTTTAAGTAGCCTTCAGGGTTCGTAGGCAGAATCTAATTATATCTTCCAATAAAAAATAAAAACTATTGGAGAATCCTACGTATCATGCTGAACCTGCTGCAACTGTTTTTATCAAGGGATATTATCATCAGTCATATCAAACAGGTACAAGTACATATAACTAAACGTCAACTCTTGGACTCTGCTTCATAATGTACATGTGGTTATGTACCTGTCAAATTTGAGAGGAAAGGAAATTTTTAGAGCGTAACTTATTTTTTGAAGCGGTTACACTTTTGTGTAGACTACATAGATCATTGTACCTACTTAATCAAGGATGACTTAAGACGGTTAGGAAACCATCTACACAAGCTTACTTGACGTATTCTAAAAAAAAAGTAATTTTTTCATTTTAAATTTCAGTGGATGTCCTATTATGGATGCTAACATTCGGTACCTATATAATTTTTAGTCCACGCATCGATTTCTGCAAATAACGATAGTAGCTTGTTCTGGATAGGTGTTCTAGAAGGATCTCTTACCGCACGAGCAGTTCTTGACCGTGGACTCATCTTCGTCGTCTTCAATGCTCTGCTCCTCCAGGATAGGCACCTCCAGGCCGAAGATGGCGTCGAATAGGAATCGCTGCGACCTGTTGCCCGATGACACCTGGAATATAAACAATGGGGATGTTTCCAGGGTCAAAATAATTACATAATATTTAGTCCGTATTTTAGATTATAAAAATATATTGACACGTATTTTTCCTTTTTTCATTTAAACAAAAAATAACAAAGATACAAGGCATCAAAATTTAGGAGTGGGGGTCTTTGACGTTACATATTGGCGAAAAAACTCCCACTCTGTGACGTCACGCGTAATTAACGGGCTGTATCTTTGTTATTTTTGGTCTAATTTACAAATGAAAAAATACGTGTCTTTTATTTTTGAACATTCTAAAAGACGGACTAATTACATTTTTTACCGAAACAGGCCCATTACTGGTAGTAGTTGTTGACTGACATAGGTATGTACTTACGTACTTAGGTAAGTACTTGTGGTGTAGGTACTGAGTAGAGTAGATAAGTAGATTACATCATATGCAGATCCTGCATTAGAATGCATTTTTTGACTGACTCGATGGCTCATTTGGTAATGAACTCTGCTTTCTGAACCAAAGTCGTGGGTTCGATCCCCGCACAGTACCTACAAACATTTGTGTGCATGAACATGTCTGTCTGGGTGTTTTCTATGTATAATAGGTATGTATTTATTTACCAAAAAAAATGTATGTAAGTTCATCAGTTGTCTGTAAACATAGTCCAAGCTTCGCCTTAGTTTGGGGCTAGATGATGCTGTGTGTGGCCCAGCGTGCCATGTCTTGGTTTTTTTTGCTTTTTTGGTCTTGCTTTATTTATTTATTTATATTTATTTCTGGATGCATGCAATCATTGTGTCGTCGTCGATGATTGGTTGTGTTAAGGAATCGTCCATTGAATTGGACGATTTCCTAACACAACCAATCATCACCAAATTTGTGAATCAAGAATTTGGTAAAAAAATTGTCATGACAATTTTCACCTATGATGACTACCTACGAGATAATAAGTTATAATTTTTAATAATAAAATATTTAAATACCGATAGGTAATCTGCACAGAAAAATGAATAAATAAAATAAATAATGTTATGACGTAGGCATCCGCTAGAAAAGGATTTTGATCAATTCTACCCCCAAAGAGAAAAAATAGGGGATAAAACTCTATTTCACGCGGACGAAGTCGCGGGCACAGCTACGAGTAGTAGAGGTATAATAAACTCGGAAAGGGATAGTCACCGCATCGCATTTTGCTGTCTTTGGTCCCGAGGTGAATCGTTAACGTTACGAATCCGAATACTGTGCTTTTCAAAAGGAAGTTACACAGAGAATACGCAACGGTTAGAGTCGACACAGACGTACGATCCGTTTCCGAGGGTGTCTACTTGACTTGGTTAATAATTTACTAAAATTAATTTATCGTATAAAATACGTATCACTACAGTAGCAATATATAGGTAGGTACGTGGCAACAGCTTTCCCAAGGCACAGTTAATAGCGCCATAATGGTCTAAATTTTCCGCCCACTTCAAAGCATAGTTATTGCTTTATACTCGTTAACTTCAAAGACATAATCTATTCATTATCCGACTAAACCAATTCATTATCGGGCAATTTCCCACCACGACGTGGACAAACTGAGACCTTTCCGTAATTAATTTGCCGATAAACAGGCAATCTAATATCTTAATGCGCCAATATCGGTTCTTAAACTAAAACGCGTTAATAACATCGGACAATCGCAGGAGACTTAAGTTACCTAAAGGAAATCATTTTATTTACAGTGGTATTGAATCCCCTGTTCAGGAGATTTAACTGAGATTCTATACATTTTATGCGGGGTCAAATCACCTAGGTGATTAAGCGCAGGTGATTAAGGTCGAACAATTCTTTAGAATGTATGCGCTCGCAAAATGCGGTTAGATAATGTCAATTTGTTCCATCACAGACAATTAGTTGTACTAATATATTGTGTGCATTCATAACAACTATCGCACGCAATTCCGGCTGCATAACCGGAAGGTTGCGTGTGTTCCATACAATCATTCACCCACGAGCCGCCGATGTGGGTCAGCCGAACGTCTTCATTAGATACTGAGATCCACATTACGTCACAGTTATAAAACTTGAATTTAATGTGTCCACTCGGAAATGCATTTACGTAAGATTTGTTTACCATTTACGGTGGTCCCGCTACAGCACTTTCGCATTGTAAGCTGTTGCGCAATAGGCCCCAACTTAATTGGCCTGTGCCTAATGTCAATGTTACTTTCACAATCTTAACAAGCGTGCCCCGGTCTGGTATTATTATTCGGTCTTTTTTATTTCCCCCAACACTTACACTTTCTCGTCTCGTCAACGGATTGCGGCTTGTGTAACAGGTGAACGGGTTCGAGATCGAATCGACAATTGACGGATAATTGGCGTAAGAAAATTGTCCAAAATTTTCAACTTGAGAATTTCGATTCTGGTAAAACTCAAGTCCTGCGTTGGTCTAACAGTAGCAGTTGCTGCCTACCTAGATATAATGGTTCGAATCCCGGACCAAAAATTGTTACTAGGTTTTATGTAAAGACGTTGCCGTTCGCGCTCGCGTTGTAGGTAGGTACTCGTATCTCCGGTCGTCTCGAACTATTGTCCCATCGGATTTGTCTAACCTGTATGAAGAATGACCACTGTGACCAAAATTCGGTCACAAGATTATTATTATAACTATTGCCATCCTATAATTGTCCATGTGTGTCGATTTCCAAGTCTAACACTGTCACCAAACCAAAACACACTAACATCATAACATTGTAGAGATGTTGTTAATAATAGCTTAGCTTATAGTTATTACCTAATAATGCTAATGCTTTATTAGATAGGCGTCTTTAGATTAAGATTGGTAATTATTAATTGTAAATGTTTTGTAAAAAGTAGGTAAATAAATATAAACAAATACTCAATGCCAATAAAGTAGGTTGATACCTACACAAATATAATTAATCGTTGTACAACGTGGGTAAGTAGTTGTCATTATATTTTACGTCTTTAATTATGTAAATATTGTACATATCATACATTATTCATTTGATATGTAAGTAAACAATTTGATTGACAAATTGTGAGACTTTTACCGATAGTTAAAACCACGTTTGCTTCGTAGTTAAAACCAACCAATTATGTCACAACTGAACATAAGACAGCGCTTGGTTGCTAAAATACATAGGTACCTCCTAATGCAATTCTTCTCCTACTCATATTAATAAGTCATCAAAAAAAACCAGTAACCAAAGTAACTACATTTTGTAAAAAAATTTAATAAATACTGCAAGAAAAGACTGAAGACTGCAACAAGAGATTTCATTGAAGATAATTAAAAATATTATCTGTGTATATGTTTTGATGTCGTGTTGCCATCGTTGCTCAGTCACAAAAGTAAATCACGCTACATCAAACATAAATAATGCACTGCAACAATCATTAGTTAAGACGCTGAGGCCAATGAAGATTTTCATGTTTAGAGGAGAGGTACCTACTATGGGACTCTGCTCCTTGATCCACAAGAAATAAAATCTTCCAATGTTCAACGCGAGAGTGAACTGGTTTTAGACTGCTACCATTTATATCGCTTACCATCAGGTGAATTACAATCAAGCGCAAAGCCAT
The DNA here is from genome assembly GCA_031163375.1 of Conogethes punctiferalis. Taxonomy (NCBI): domain Eukaryota; kingdom Metazoa; phylum Arthropoda; class Insecta; order Lepidoptera; family Crambidae; genus Conogethes; species Conogethes punctiferalis. The sequence goes on along the minus strand of CM062082.1, from coordinate 14,931,137 downwards.
TTGGAATAAAAGTATGCAATCAAATACTTACTACCTATCTATGTAGGTTACCGACGTTACCGTTAACAATGATAGTTTTTGATGTTTCATAATCAATTTGTCGTTAAATTGTAATTTATAAACACTGTCTGCTGCGTCATCATAACACGCCAATCATGACTCTTATTTGCTTGTGGCAAAGTGTATATTTTTGCGTGTTGTACCAAAGGCGAAGAAGTGACGAATATGCAATATTCATAAGCTTTCCCCATATGGCGGCTTGCACAACAGTGACGAAACCGTTTCTTGTCGCCGATAAGTTAGATAATAGTGTTATGGCACGTAATGAGGCTAAGGTTGTGATAGTGTATGGATGTGAAATTCAACACGTGGTCATAATAATTAGGTTCTTCTTTAGTCGGTCAATGGGTACTATAACCAGAGTCAGGTAGACAGGACCTATCTATATATCTATTAATGAGGTAAGGGTAGACATACTTCGTATAAAGAAAGACTACCTTACATACTTTATGCATGATGTTATCGTGTGTCGTTGTCTCTTGATAAATCTGAACTCGAAAGTCAATCCCTTACTAATTTTAACTTCGAAATACCAAGTAGGTAGGTCTACTCAAATCTTATTTTCCTACTCAGATTTTCAAAAAATCAATCTTGATAGATTACCTATACTTATGATAGGAAATTTTAATGAACACATTAGGATAAAAAAATGCAATCACCGTAAACTTACCATCACCACGGGCTATTGAGTTTAATTTTGACAAAAGGACTCGTAAGTCGTAACCCACGTGACATTCAAAACCATATTATGACTTGTTGGTCAATGCACCACTACCTTTATAGGGCTAAGGAATTGTTGTTGGGAAAAGAAAACGTGGAATTAAAAATAAATAACTTGAGGGTCAATGCAGCATTTGTCACCAGCTTTATAAGGCTAAGGTCAAAATTAACTTAACAATTTATTAAGTAAGTTGACCAGATGATGTTATCTATTAATTTTAACTTAAATTATTTATCAAGGTTATCTACCTATAAAAACCGAAAGTAGGTAGATCGTAAAGTCTGTGTGCATCGGAATCTGAAAGAGTACCGTGACCTTAATAGCTCTGAATAGGTTTCGAAACGACCCTGGCTGCGATCCACTTAGTTTGAAGTTCAATGACAATTTTGTGATAACAGTCGGCGAATACACAGACAGACAAGGATGTTTTGGTGGCGTTACTGTGAAACACGTCAATAGTGTTTTTTTTTATAGTAGCTCGACATAATGGCTTCCCTACGCCTGATGGAAAGCCAAAGAGAAGCCCAAGTCGCTGTGACAACTTGTAAGTAACTGGTTAGTTACCTGTCAGTTGCCACTGCCATGCCGGCTTAACCCTAACCCCCCACGAGCTCCGGAGACCCTACTCACCAGCAGAAACACGACCCGGTCATTTGGCTGCGGTATTCTATAGGGTGGAGGTCCTTCCCCGGACGGGCAGCTCAATACAAGCGAAGATTCGCTATGCCCTACCTCTCTTTGTATGCGGCCTGTGAGAAGAGTTTCCGAAGCTCGTGGGGTGAGTGATGCATCGGCAGCCGGGTTTAGAGTGGACAAAGCGCGTGTGATACCTATGCTGTTGCAGGCGTCCATGGGCTCCAGTAACCGTATAACATCAGGCGGGCCGTAGGCTTGTTGCTAGTGTTGCTACCATAAAAACAGCGGCCGGGCATCAGTTCCGATTTCGGCGACTTGCCATAACATCCTTGTAGATCATTAGGTAGGTATATTACTTAACTAGTGTAAGCCCTCGTCTATGCGCGGACGGATTTTGATTTGTGTTAATTTAATATCCTTGAAGATCAGTTTGAACTTGACATTGAAAGTTTGTCACCAGCTTTTCAATGCTATTGAAAGCCATATAAAAAACTCGAAAGAATCCGTTTCCTGATATTCCTTTAGCCGTCTTTCTAGGAGACCCACTGGATGAGAAGCTGATGGGTGCTATTCTAAATATAGATATCACATCTGTGTGACATTAAATATGGACATTATACCCTAATCGCAATTTTAGAAGGAGAACTCTTAAACGTTCAGAATATCCCGTCCTTGACGCGTCATCGTTCCCCGTCGAGTCAGTCGGCTCCGCGAATTGGTAAGGTCAGCAAAACCACTTTCCAAAGTATGATTGCGAGGCGCCAGTGCCTTTCACGCGGTAATTGTCGTTCTGCTCTCGTTTTTGTTATCCACCGCCGTTTATCAAACGCAGGAAAGTACCAAATGCGGCGCCTGCGTTGTGCGCGGGCGCATAGCGATGCACTTAGCAGATTCTTGTTTATGGCGCTGTTGGAGGCCCACGACCGCCATTATCGACTCGGCGACGGACGATGGCATTGTTTATGTTCACGCCAATTGTAGGTAGGTAAGTACTATATTTATAGACGCCACATTAAGCGATATAACTATATAGGTAGGTACGTACAGAAGTTAGCAAGCGTGTCACATTTTTGAGTGTCAGACATTCGAACTTCAAGTATGTACCTGGATTCTTCTCCATGTAAAAATCTCTAGGTAAAACATTCATAGTGGGTAACTACCTATATATTCACATTCAGCGAATCGCTCAAATGTGTCGCGTTGCGTAGGTAGCTTGATACGTCGTGACCGAACATGACGTTTTACAAATCACACTACAAACAACATTTATGTACGTACATATCAAAGACATTAGTTTTCTTTCATTTTATCTTTTCTTTACTTTTTGGATTAGAAATGTATTGGTTTATAAAATCAGTTTATTTACATGCCTATAATTATAAATTGTATTTCCCATGACAAGACCCTATATTTGGTATAGTAACTATGTCATTAGAGAAGTGGAGGGTTGATATCTTAAGACACAGGAATTTTCCTAGTTTAAGAATCAACCCACCATAATCGTAACCTTAAACTTTAGCATATTTTTATTATGTACCAAATGTGTGATTATGGTGAGCAATAAACATATTATTATTAAAAAAAAAAAAAAAAAAAATCATGCACAATAGTGCAAGAGCATAATTCACACATTTTGCAGATTAATTATTACTAGTAGGTAATACAAGTAGACAAGACGAAGGAGACAAGTGAAGACGACACTGAGATTCGCAACATGAATCAGCAAAAAAGGCAACAAAAGCCACCTACTAGTAGACGCCACGTCTATGTGTAAAAACAAACCACACTAGAACAGATCGCCGCAAAATGGAATCAGTGCACATTAAAAACCTAAAACAACCGCGTTACATAAAGTCGAGACGTAGCGTAACCGGCGAAAGTAGTGCACATCCGCCTCATCGACAAATTATTCGCCGTCATTATATTTCGATTAGCGTTGTTAACTGCCAACGAACTAGATGGGTAGGTAATTTACATTAACACAATATTATGTAAGAAACGCCTTAGCCGTAACCGACTCGCCTCAGCAGCATTCATAATCTTTGGCTTAGCGATCGCAAGCTTGAATGAGATGAGAGATGGGTAATGGATCTTGGAGTCGACCTAATTCTTGTTATTGAAATTGTTAAATTACTGATAAACAATACGTTAAATTGTAAGCAGTAGGTATCTATGTGCACCTAGTAGCATAATTCAGGTACTTTCCTGGTTCTTTATCTTCTGAGAACAGAGTTAAAGACCATCAGAGTTAAAAATATATCAACCAACATTTAATTAATTGTTGACCATTTGGAGTTATTTGTTAGGTAGGTACCTAGGTAGATACATTCCAAATTGGTAAAATGGCAGGGTCTAAACTAGGTAGTTACAAAATTACTCTGTATCTTTTACCAGCTAACCAAATAAAAAAAACATGCGATGAATAATTAAATTAACAAATAAGGAAAATTAAAACTGCAGATATTGAAGATATATCGATTATTTAATACCTTCTATACCTATAGATATATGTCTAGGTATCCAATATTATGAGCAACTAAGTATGAATGACAGTTTTGTAATTCATATTTTATAATCACGCAATAAAGCTATATTTCAATTTTTAAATAATACATTCATTTAAAACAGCTGGTCTTAACAATTCAGTAGGAATACAAATAGCTACCGTATTATTGTTACCTCATTGTACCTACCTATATTGAAACAGCATATATCTCAACACCTCGTACCTACCTAAATACTCCATGCAGACCTGTCTAAAAATTTCAGTTAGGCCTACTTAACGATTCTTCTAAAATATAGGTACTAATATCATAGCTACTCGTAAATCATGCCTACCTACGAGAGAGATAGGTACGTACCTACTAATCTTCCTCGTACGATTCATATTAAAAGTTTTACCTACTTATAATCTACAATCTAATCTATCTTTCTTACAATGCACAAGCATTAATAAGGATAACCTTTTGGAAGTAATTTACCTAAAACTGGCCATATAATGAGATACGAATAGGCTCCTATTTACGTATGAATAACTTCCGGAAATATACATTTATTCAGTTCTGGGAAATTGGGAAACGGTCGCAAACGATTATGTAGATATGAAATTCAAATTCCCCGTTTAACTTTCTTATTTGGCATCGTATTTCAACCTTGTCAACGGCATGGACTTAAACGACTGCAACAAGCGAATGTGTTTGACGGAAAGTAAAAGTGCAGCTGCTGCCTTGCAAGTCATTGCACCGCGCCGCGGGCTCGACCGATACTGCATTCATGATAACGCTAATTAGCGGAATACTCACATGGTTATCGAGGATAGCCGCGTCGGAGGCGCTTATTTCCCTGGCATCAGCCGAGACGATAGCGAGGACCACGGAGATTATAGTCACTATCCATTGGCACATCGTGGGGATCCTGGGCGGGCGCGATGTTATTACTGGCAGCACCACTATTTATTTGCGCGGCATCTCCGCGCACGCCGCGTTCACTGTCTAATTCGGCGACAGCTATTCAATGGCATTATTTCGCAAACGAATCGCCCGTGAACAGCGGGCGTCTGTCGGCCGCGGCCGCGCGGTGTCGGCGAGTGCCACCGGGGTCTTCGTACCACCAGCCGTACTTTCTCCTCGCACCAAAAACCTAAAGGCACCCCACCGCTCGCTGAACCACCGCCGATGTCGATGCACAGCTCGCAACACCATTGCGTCGTCATTATCTAATCAACACTCGTTGCGTGTAGGCAAATGGCATGGTGTAACTGGTGGTACCTACATCAGAAAAGGCACCCATCTACCTTAGTGTTATTTCAAACGTGATAAACAAAAAATCTTTTAATAGGTATTGGTTTGCGTCTTTAGTCAGCCGGCTCTCAACTAAAGGCTAAACCTAAAAAGTTACCTACCTAGGTACCAAGGAAAAAGATCCATTCAGGACTAAGTCTGTTTATAAGGTTGTATGCAAGCTAATAGGTAGGTTCCCTAATACTCGTATTGTACCTACTGCTATGTAGGTTGTACTTCTAAGCCGAATAATGAGAGAAAGCACTATAAGTAATTGTGAGCCTGATCTCTCAACCGTCGTTTCCGGATTATGAGCACTCTTTAGTCAACGAAGAAAGCAACTAATATTCATGATTATTTTCAGCCACAGGAAAAACCCTGCTTGTTACAACGTCTTCAGTACAGCGGTCTGTACTTATGGTGCACTGACCAATTTGGATTAGTGGTAGATACATAGGTACTGAATGCTGCCTCCGAGTGATTGCGGGTTCGATTCCCGCACAGCACATTGTGTGCATGAACATGACTATCTGTTTGCATTGCTTAGAGTGTTTGTAATGTATTTATTTATAAAAAAAAATATCTAAGTAAGTTTATCAGTTCTCTAGTAGGTACCTACAAGGTTCGACTTAGTTTGAAGCTAAATCAGCATGGCATTGTACTTATGGCCAGGCATGACACGGCTTATGTTACTATTTACAATCTTTGTTAGCTCAGGTGCCTCATTTGGTAGGCCCTTGCCCTGTAAACCAAGGGCCGTGGGTTCGACTCCCACCCAGGACAATCATTAATGTGATGAAAATTTGTGTATGCTGTGTCTAGGTGTTAATATTGTATTTACGGTTTGTTATTTGTGGTGGTTGATTCCGATTCCATATCACAAGTGCTTATGCCATTTACTTTGGGATCGGTTCAATGTAGGTATGTTATGCGATCTTTTCATTTTAGATATTTAAGTGTAGATTACATACTACTTAGCTGAACCTCGCGGCTAAGCCCGCGTGAATATCGGTGACACCAATGTGAAAATGATAATATCCTTATAAAGAAAAAATACTGATGTATAGGTACGCTATTTACCTACTGTAAAGTTAATTTTTAGTAAGTAGATACTTTTGACGTGCAAGAGTATCACCATAGATCCATCCAAACAAAGTTTCACATCTTCTTCTCTATGTACTTATAATAAATCTGTAGAGAGCGTCAATAGGGAATATGCATGACTTTTTTTTATGGATTTATTGAGATCTTTTGTCTTCCAGATACATAAATATCGAAGAATTTTTAAACTATCTTTTCTATTAAGCGAGTTATAAAGCGTTAAAGTTATTGATTAGACAGAGAGATCCGATGCGGTAGTTGACGTCACGTACCGTGAGCGCCGTACTAACTCCATAGAAAAATCTGTTTCGCGAGAGAGAGACGGATATATTCACTTTCAATGACTGTATCTCGCCCATTTTTCAACCAATTTTGATTTTGTTTTCACTGTTCGTAGTAGATTTTGATCTATTTTACGATAAATTAGTAAATACCTGAAACTATTTTTCATGCATATTCCCTATTCGGTAGGATGAAATATATTTGCAAAAAAAACTATCAGGGGGTAGTGATCGATACCGATGCCAAAAATGCAATCAGTACAATTTTTCTCTGTCCGTCTGTATGTTCGTTATAGTAATAAAAACTACTTGACGGATTTTAGCGAAACTTGGTAGGTACACCTACAATTATTCTTCATACTCCTGGGCAGTATACTTTTCATCACGATACAATCAATAGGAGCAGAGCAGTGAAGGGAAGTGTTGGGAAAACGGGAGAAATTATCTATGTATGTTTGATCGCGCATCAGGCGAAAACTACTGCATGGAATTGAATGCGGTTTTCACCAATGTATTGCTAGAGGTTTAGGTAACTTAAAATTTTATAAAAGTCCGTTATTCCAAGCGTGCGACGCCGCTGGCACAGCTAGTTTATAATAAGCATTGTTAATTATTGATCCAATACAAGTAGGTAGGTATGGTTTATCAGTTGCCTAGTACCTACCCTTAGTACAAGCTTCGACTTAGTTTGGGGCTAGATGGCAATGTGTGGTCCAGCACATGTCTTGTCTTGGGTTAATAAAGATGGAAGCAAGTAGGTATATGTATAACAAAATGAAATACTCGTAGGTACTTAATCAAACGCCCAAGATAGATTCTAATCTGTAACCTATGTGCACGGATGTCGGCGCATTTTCCACGCGGATAAAATGAAAGTGAAACCAGAGACCTGCCCGTTTCCGCAGTGCGCTTGCGCTCTCGTTGTCGTACATCCTACAAACAGGTACTCGATACTCGTGATATTCACGTGACTTCCTGCTTTGTGTACAAGGAAATTTAAAACTTAACCGATGAGAATCTTTTTGGTAGAAAATATAATTGGGTGTGCCTACACACGGCCTTAAATAAAATTACTCAAGCTGTCAAAAATATTGTAATTACGACGAAATTTGGTAGATTTTTCAGGTTTCATGTATGGCCATGTCTAGGAACATTAGTAGGTACCTTAATTATTCGCTGAAACTAGGCGAAAGTATCGCTTATGTAGTGCTACAGTGCCTTAGGAATAAAATAAGCCCCTAACACTAAAAACGAAAACGATCGTTCGTTGAATAGATCGCGTACTTTGGTGCCATAAATCCGTGTTCGAATATACGAACTAAAATTCGTCATAGTCGATTTTAATTAATTTAATTCATATAGGTAGGTAAAAGAAGTTCTTATTAAGAACACGGGAGGGACAAATGGCAGAGATTTATTTTGCAAAATTAGGTACGTGATCTGTTCAACGAACGATCGTTTTCGAATTTGGTGGTAGGGGCACTGGAAGTGGACACACTATAGTAACTAGATCGAATATCATGGACCATCGTTGGTTGATAGTGGCCTAACGTTCTTGTGGTCCCACAATTTTTTCAGATTAATTAGACCAGGATCAGTGCACACCTCAACGACTAATTAAATGCCAATATGTATGCGTTAGCGTTCTAAATGCATTTTACTTGTATTTTACCAAATTAGGTGAACCCATAGTTATGGGTACCTACTTTATTTTGAACTAGCTGTGCCAGCGGCGTCGCTCGCGTGGATATCGGGTTTCAAAAATAACGGACTTCCATATAATACCCATCTATACCTTGTGCCTAAGTTTTAAGTTAGACCTCTAGCAATACATTGGTGAAAACCGCATTCAATTCTATGCAGTAGTTTTCGCGTAATGCGCGTTCAAACATACAGGTTTAAATTTCTCGCGTTTTCCCAACACTTCCCGTCACTGCTCCGCTCCTATTGATTGTAGCGTGATGAAAAGTATCCTATAACCTGCCCAGGAGTATGAAGAATAATTGTACCAAGTTTCGTCAAAATCTGTTCAGTAGTTTTTTTTTCTATAACGAACATACAGACAGACAGACAGACAGACAGACAGACAGACAGACAGACAAAAATTTTACTGATTGCATTTTTGGTATCAGTATCGATTACTTATCACCCCCTGATAGTTATTTTGAAAAAATATTTTATGTACAGAATTGACCTCTCTACAGATTTATTATAAGTATAGATAGATAACAGAACACCTAGATGAACCAGAGGTACCGTGGAACACCAAGGTGAACCACGGGTCAGAAGGAGATATTTTCTATAGGGTATTTTAAAAAGTGAACGCACAGCCTATTTAAATTAAAGCGAAGCGTGTGCGTTGTTGTTTTCGAGTTTTTTAAATTTGGACCGAGTGTAGCTTCCATCTTTAGGCCTTGTTCAGAAAAGCGAATTTCATCTCATCTTTCTCTGCGAATTTACTTTAAAGTCGCGCCTGTGGACAATGTATTTTGAGCCCCAGTACCTCGCCAATTCGGGTAAAAATTCGTGGGCGCCCTTCTGCATGAGGCCTTAACATTATTGTATGTATGGCTGGCTGGCTATAATGGCTGGTTGTGTGATTGAACCGCCTATTTGAAAAACTCGTCGTATATTAACGCGATTAATACATTTTGCTAAGATATTCAACGTAGGCGTTTCTTGTACTCTGTAACATCACCAATGGCACTCATAGGCTTTCTGAAGATCCAGTGATCAAGATCCATTTGATTCCATTGAGAACACTTTTTCTCTTTAGATGCATTTCTGATGATGATTTGGTTTTAAATTTGTAAATCCATTGATCAAATTATTCCTTGGAATGTATTTTACAACTCCTCTTTTATAAGGGTGGCTGGTGTTTTGTTTTTTTATAATTAAGGTACCATTATTTTTTAATAATAGTTATCTCTCATCTCAACCACCTGTCTTGGTCTGGACATTAATTCATTGAACATACGATAGAGATATTTTCGTCTCGTAAAGAATCGGGGCTTATTTTTTTTTTGTGAATTACTGTATAAAATAAGTACGTATACATATGTAGCAGTTTTATTATTTGTTAGATCAGGGCGGTAGACATCTAGCTCTAAAATTGTGTAATACTCACCTTGTGTGCAGGCGTCGAACTAGTGCAACTGTATTGACATAGATCCATAACTGTAGTCATGGAGTACTACATAGGTAGTTTACAGTAACTAGGTTTCATACGTTAAGCAGCGACAGCAACTCTGGGGCTAACTATCTAACTGTACCTACCTATCTAATGTATAATACTACCATGTACATGACCTAGATAGTGTAGCATTGATATACCTCCATAACTGTAGTTACGGAGTACCTACCTACTGATTTTGCATTATCAGCAACAGCAGCAGGAGTTGATTGTATCAACTTATTAGGTGTAACACCACCATGTGCAGGAATACATCCATAACTGTCGTTATGGAGTACCTACATACTTTGGCATCAGGAACGGCACCTGGAGTTGACTAGCAAAAACTATCTACTTAGTAAATGTAGTAATACCACCATCTACAGGGATACGTCCAATTACTGTAGTTAGGCTACCTACATAGGCTTAGCATTATCAGGAACAGCATCTGGATTTGACTTGCAAAACTTTATCTACTTAGTATGTGTAATACCACCGTGCCATTGAGCAAGTAGGTATGGCAGATTTGAGATCCGTAGTCATGGAGTAGACAACTTCGAGTTCAGCAGCAGCAGAGCATCTAGCTAAGACTGTATAGAATATGTGTAATACTACCATGTGCAGGAGACTTTCCAATTTTTTTTGTAGTAAGTTAATCACTCCACTTGGCTCCACCGGTGGGGTGGTGGGCAAAGTAAAATAATTCGATTAAGCAGGGACAGGTTAGCGCGATCGGTGTTAAGACCTACAATAATAATAACAAGTGAAGGCCAAAGACAACAGGATAATGGCAAAAACACAAAAAATTTCATCAAAATCATTTATTCATAAAATAAAATGCATGTACTTACATAGAATATGTACAGAGTTCCCGTAAATTCACTGTCTCTCCAAAATAACACAAAACTTACCTCAATTACGATAGGAAACCTTGGAAGACCGTTTGGCCCCGGAGTGTCAGCGTAGTTCGCCATGGAAATAAAATGTATGAATTAGAAATTAAATGCGGATGAAATGTGATGTGCCTACGGTGAATCAATAAGTTAGTAACATGAAATGATATTAAAAAATTAACTAGGTACCTACATTAAAATGTACGTAAATATGCTCTGATTACCAACAAGATATTATCTTTGAAACGCAATCGAATCTAATATGTGAGGACCTTTACAGACCCGATTAATATAATATATAAAAATTAATATTTGTGGAACAATGCCTAAATATTTTAGGAACAGCAGAATCCACAGCATCTAGTAGAATCTGCGGAAGACCCACAATCACTAAGTACTTTGAAGAAAAATGTGGAGTTCGAAGACAAACGGAGAATAGACATTGAAAATAATATAATTAGCGAAACAATGCCAAAAGCTAATATGGGCATGGTATAAGTAGCTACCGAGGTAATTAGGTACCTACCTATTGTTAGGTATAGATGATGATGTGAAGAAAGAATAAAAGAATGAAAAGTATATATTTATGGTACCTACTGGATTTCCAAGTCATATCATTAATCTGGCTCGCCCAACCTCATCTTAATTCATAATTTAATAAACTTATTGCGGTTATGGTATACACACCTACCTACAAAGTACGCTGGCCAAAGTGGACATTTCCATTAGATGCTCTGCTAGGTTTGTAGGTACATACCTAATGTACTTATGTAATGTAAAAATAAATATGCGGAATAGGGAATACCAATGCATGATTTTTTTATAGATTTATTGAGATCTTTTATCTTTCAGATACATAAATATGTACCTATCAAAGAATTTTTAAACTAGGTATCTTTCTTATTAAGCAATTTTATAAAGCGTTAAAAGTTATTGCAGAGAGATCCAACGTGGCGGATGACGTCAAGTACCGTGCGCCCAATACAAACTTCATAGAAAAATCTGTTTCGGGTGAGAGAGATAGAGATATATTTAGGTACTTTCAAGTTTTCAACGACTGTATCTCGCCCATTTTTTTGCCCATGATTCAGTTCATCAAACTATGAATTTTAATTCTCACATACCTACGTAGATACCCATAAGATACTTCTATTTTCCTGTAATAATTAAACTCCTAACGCATGCGTAAGCATCCTATACCTACGAGCTGAGTACGCAAGCGCTCAATTATCGATTATTATTATCTTCGGTACATACTTAGGTACAAGTAGTAGCATGTACCAAATATTATTGAAAGCATTTAAGTTTTGTTTCATATTATACAAATGATGATGGATATTAATGCAGTCTTCAAAACTGATAAGTTTACCTAATCTCACAAATGGGCTTTAAATGTACCTAGGTACATTATAACCATTTAAAGAAAACAAATCCGGCGTCCCAGATTTCGAGAGCCATCCGTTTTTTGGTCTCGCAAAATTATGAAATTAGGTACCTATAGGTACTTGGTTAATCTCAGAAATTTTGATAATCAGCAGTAGGTTGCGCCTAGACCTTAGGTAGGCAAAGGGATTCGGACTATTATGGAACTAAGCAACGAAGTGATGATTATTTAATTTTAAATAGCATGATTTACTTGCAATTTCTACACAAGCTTGAGTGGTGAAAAGGCCAATAAAGTATATTATTGAAAATCGAGGGTAATAGGTAATCGAAGTGACACGGAAGGAGGAAGGATTCGAGTTTTTAAGCACCCCATTTGACACTACGGGGATAGCTGGAAATTGATCTTGAGAAGAAGAAATCCTAAGATTCTGAAGTAAATGACGAAGGGTTGTCAAATTTTGGAAATTAGGAAGATCGTGGATCTATGGGTACAGAAAAAGCATTAACCCCAACCAGTACAGAGACTGAGCGAGTTGCTGCACGCTTGCTTGTTCGTGTTGGCGGCAAGAAGGTAGACATAGGTAGGTAATTAATTAGGTATACAGTCTCGGAGACCTTGCTGCGTGATATTTCCGCCAATTGTTTTAGAATTTTAAAATATTTTTTCTCTAGATTTATCTTTTTTTTATATTATGCTTAAACCTATTCGTGTCATATTTTCTAACTTTATACCTATGTTTATAAGATTTTACTAGTTTGTTCAAACAGAACTAGGAATATAGAGCCTAATCCCATAATAACGCTATCAAAAATTCCCGTATACCCTGAATTTAATCTTCTATATATATAAAGAACATGTCCTGACTGTTCTAGAGTGAGTTCTAGAGTGTAGACCGCGTCTCGGCAAACGTAATGTAGGACGACGCCCTCAGGCCAGGTGGAGTGACGATTTGCGCAGGACGGCTGGCAAGTGCTGGATGCGAGAGGCCGAAAAACAATCAAAGTGGCGAACATTAGGAGAGGCCTATGTCCAGCAGTGGACTGACACGACTGATGATGATGTCCTGACTGAACGAGCAACGCAGAGCCGAAACCGCTGTAGCGAATGCAACGAAATTTTGTATGTAGGTTACATTTATGACGTAGACGCCCGCTAAGAAGGGATATTTCGAACCCGCTAAAGGGGTTTAAAATAGGGGTTAAACGCGGGCGAAACCGCAGGGGCACAGCTAGTACATTATATTCTCGTGTTTGTGCTCTATATATCAAGCGACATTCCCTACAAGTGAGCAGGTTTGATATGTACCTAGTGTACCCATTCAAATTCTATAGAGCATTTCCTCTGTTCGACAAATAGGTACCTATGTACTTACACTTTCCAATAAATGATCGTTTCTGAATTTGGGTCAGGCACCATATTTCGGATTGTTACCTACCAAGTTGTTCCTGATGAACCTACATTATTGTCTTCGTCGGAAAGAGATGCATGCGCGGAACTAGAACCAAGGTGAAGTTACCGAAACAAAGAAATACGGTGGTACCTAGGCAACGGCAGTCGTATGTAACAAATGCTTCAGATATTCACAAAAAAAAAATATTTTTGTCACTACGATGAACTCTTGAGCTATGACGTAGGTAGGTAGTTAAAAGTCGAGAGATCCGTTAGTTAGAATGCGTACATAACCGTACATCGACCTCATTTACAATTTAAGAAGTTAGCGGTTTTTAGACCGTGTTGTAGAGTTCCGTAGGGTATGTACCGTAAGATGTAATTTTTTTCCTCACTAGTACCATTGAAAGTTTGCAACGGGGTTGAGACTACATACGTTCAATATACCTACGGAACCCTAACTGTTGAATATAGACTTACCATTTTTATGTTAGACAAATGGCTGTTGATTTTGGAAGACTATCTGCATATTGGTATGTTGATTTGCAGATACTTATTTCTTGTCTTTACTAAGGTAATAAAACATAATGGGAAAATAACTAAGAAATAGATCTTACGTATAGTAGTAAGACTAAATTATTTATTTTTTTAAGATAAATTTTAACAAATATGCTTCCTATGTAGCCATGATCCAACATACATTTCAGTTTGCACATGGCCTATGAGTAAAAACTCAAAAATAAAAAAGGTATATTTACAGATCTAAAGAAACAACCCTACTGATTTTGTATTGAAATTTATTATACATAAAATCTTTAACCTACAAGTCAGTAATTCTAAACCTATTTTCATTAACAGCTATTTGAGAACTTAATACTGAGTGAAATATGGAAAATTAAAATCAATCACTTGATATTCTAATGTCAACTAAAACTGTCCTTTCACCTAGCGTCTATGTTGGGATTTCTTACAGGGATTAATCCTAAGTTGTACTTAATTATTCGTAAAAAACAACGTAACTAATTTTCAGTTTACATTATCTATATGCTTATAAAGTATGTCACGATAAGTACCTAAGTACTACAATAAATAGAAGACCAACTTACAAAATCAGTACACATTTATAGTTAAAATTCTATTTGTCTAAGAGTCAAGAGCTCCAGCTACATGTCTATGGTATCCTGACGCCTTCTCCTAGGTGGTCTCGCGTGTGGACCATGAGGTGTGTATCTAGTGCTCCGGAGCGTACTGCCTACACTAGCACGGTAAACTCTGCTTTACTAGTGTACTTAGCACGAAACCTAGAGATTGAAAAAACTTTTAATGAGTCATGTACATATAACACTAAACAGTAAGGACTACCACCATAGCATTAATCATCGGACCTATCCACTGCAAGTAAGGCACAATATCGTCCTAATATCAATTAATGCTATGTAGTGCGACCTAAAATACATATACAGAAATATCCAAATGCCTATGGAGATCTTAACTAATCAAATGCATTTTTGAGAGGGTATTGGCACTATAAGAAATGTTTTTGTTTTTTGGAATGGTTATGGATTGTCTTTTGTTTTTATTTTTTTATTAAAGATCATTCTTTAATAAAAAATTGTTTATCATGATAGGCAAGAGTGAAAAAATTGTGTAAGATGATGTAGTGCAAGTGATATACTTACGTAGTTTAGAATCTGCCCCCTCGGCCTCCCTGTCCACCGCCGTAGTTGCCACCGCCGTAGCCACCACCGCCGCCGCCGCCGCCACCACCCTGGTTCATACTGTAGGGCTGTGCGCGGTTATTGCCATACTGCTGGTTATTTCTGGTAGGGCCCCCACTGTAACTCTGTTGGCCATAGTTGCCAAAATCCTGGTTTCCCCATCCCCCCCGGCCGTTACCACCACCCCCGTAACCGCCCCCCTGGTTACCACCCCATCCCCCTTGGTTGTTATCCCATGGGTTTGAGTTGTTCCAGCCACCTTGGTTGTTTCCATAACCACCTGTAAAATAATAGAAATGATGTTATAAAATATGCTCATTGTGAAGTCAATTCAAACAAAATGCATAATAAAGATAGTTAGGTATTTACCCTGATTGCCCCAGCTATCATTCCTGCCCTGGCCTTGCCTTCCTCCCCTCTGGTCTGAACCATCCTTAGGCAGCGCTTTCTTTACATCCAGTTGTTTTCCATTGATTTTGTGAGGAGCATTCACTAAAAGAAAATATTTAAATTAAAAAGATGTTCAAAAATAATTTGAAAAATTCAAAATAATAAATATTTCAATGTACATTGACTTGCGTACCAAGTCTTCCATAGTAAAGGTAAGCATGGTATAGCTATGTCAACAATTTAATATCCACAGTCAGAGAAGCCAGATGTGGACACAAAACTTCCATTCTGGGGCAAAGCTGTGGATACAAGTGTGAAAATAACACATGAGTCATACTTACAACACACTTTATCAACGGGGTCATAGTCATCGAACTCCACAAAGCCAAAACCACGCTTCTTGCCAGTGCCTTTGTCTGTTACTATGCTGACATTCTGGACAGTGCCATAGTTCGAGAAGTATTCCCTCAGTTGCTCCTCATCGTGATCATCCTTAATACCACCAATGAACAGTTTCTTAACTGTTGCTCCAGCCTCAGGATTTTTAATGTCCTGTCTGGCTACAGCCCGTTTGGTTTCAACAACACTGCAATTAACAGGAACCCATTAAAAACATCCATTGGATAATTAACACATGTCATAATAAGTACTAAATTAAACAACATTATTGTAGGTAGTCATTTACAAATCATGACTAATGACCTCATTTGTAAGATTGTCGACCCCACAGAAAATGCCACGTGTATGAATATCATGCGACATTCACCAAGCAGTGTCTTATAGTTTTTGCACTATAAAACGATATGAAAACGATTAAACGCTTCCATGGTGTTTTATTGGCATGTTTGTTATGAATACTATGTTACTCTTTAGATCTCGATTGCGTACGCCGGCCGATGTCCCAGAGACTACCAGCGCACAAACAAGAGTAGATAAGGATCTACATAAAAATAACACACGAATAATGCATTGAGACTAAAAACTCGAATAACACTGATATAAAATAAAAAACTTACCGTCCATCAATACGATGTGGCCTGTTGTTCTG
This sequence comes from Conogethes punctiferalis, assembly GCA_031163375.1. Lineage (NCBI taxonomy): Eukaryota > Metazoa > Arthropoda > Insecta > Lepidoptera > Crambidae > Conogethes > Conogethes punctiferalis. The sequence goes on along the minus strand of CM062082.1, from coordinate 14,914,562 downwards.
TGCATCATCGACCATGTGGGCTTTTGAGTAGGTGATGAACCCAAACCCACGGGACCTCTTGGTTTTGGGATCCTTCATAACGACGACGTCCACAATTTCTCCCCATTTCTCGAAATGTGTCTTCAGGGACTCGTCAGTAGTACGGTAGTTCAAGCCACCGATAAAGATTTTACGGTGCACCTCGGGCTCGTCCTGAAAGTAGGACGCTATGTGTCAACAAGATGGCGGCGGCACGGCGTCGGTTATTACGCCGCAAAAATATACGACAAAAAACCATGGTATATAAACACTTTTAACACAAATTAATTAAAGCACACACTTCTAAAAATTAACACACAATAACATTGACTGCGCTATGACAAAAAGTCAAAATTACAACTGTGTTAGTCATGTCATGTCACTTTGAATTAACTATAAATAAGTTTATTTTACTTACAAAGCCATCATCTCCGTTCTGCTGGGGCCTCATTGTATTAATTTAACTTAAATTTATAAATAGCACAATAAAAAAATACTTTTTTTGAACACTGCTTTTAGTCGAGAACAGCGTCACAAGAAACGACCGTCCACAACCGAAGCCACGCCAAAAAGAAAGACTGAACTGAAATGCGATGAGATGAATGTGCGAGCTGTTGACAGTCGACCGACCAACCAAATCGATTTGTTCGAAGGGCCGGGAGGAGGGGAGGGGAAGGTACCGTACCGACGGGTTGCGGGATGCGGGCGGGGAACGCAGGTAGGTAGCGCGGCGCGGCGCGGCGGCGCGAGCCGCGAACCGGCCGGAAGACGCCCAAAAATGTTGCCACTAATAATAAAATATTCTGTTCTTGTATGGTTCTTGCTTGTATGATAATTACCTGTCAAATAATTTTAATTTCTTTGTGTTGTGCATAGTAGTACGATAGTATGTACATACACACCTATAACATTTTAAGTAAATATTGAAAAGTTCAATCGATCATGGTGGCGAACATTAGGAGAGGCCTATGTCCAGCAGTGGACTGACACGGGCTGATGATGATTATTTTGTCATTAATTTATTATCGCTGCAATAGGCAATGAGAGTTTAGAGAAGTTGACTGAATAGCAGTACATAAAAAAAATATTTCCTACATTTATGTTTGTATATTATTTCCTATATTTAATTATATTCTGATCCTGCAGCTTCGAGGAATAGCAATGGAATCCATTATGTATTATTTACTAATTGTTTTCAATATAATAAAAGTGATATGTACATTTCGACCATAATACCTAGGTACAAGCAGTACCTACTTATTATTGAATGTAGATATTTTAAAAATATTTATGTTAATTTAAAATCTAATAAATGCATTATTTTTTACGAAACTATTTCGAAGTATGTTTGATGGAAAGCGACTGTAGAGTTGTAGACTGACTGATTATTATAAATACTTTTTAATTTCTTTCTATCGTCTGTGGTCGTGAAAAATAAGTGACGTGCGTGACGTGACATTTTGTTTGCGTTGCCGCTTTCAATTTCGTTTTATTTATTTCAGAAGTCCATCAAGAATACGCAAAAAATATCCTAATTAAATCTTCTAGCAATTAGTTCTTTTCAAAGTGTACAACATGAAACCCAGCGGTGGCGGTGGTGGTGATGAATACGTTAGTAAATGAGATTAGCACTATACCTACTCTAGCCTGAACTAAATCCTTTTTTCAGTGCTTCCTTCTTTAACGTTGCATTTTATTTAACAGGAGGAACCCGAACATTTGCGAAAATTATTCATCGGCGGTCTAGACTACAGAACAAACGACGCTTCTCTGAAGTCATTTTATGAGCAATGGGGTGAAATAGTTGATGTCGTGGTCATGAAGGACCCCCAGACTAAAAGATCTAGAGGGTTCGGTTTCATCACGTATTCACGGGCGCACATGGTTGACGATGCTCAAAATAATAGGCCACATAAAATTGATGGAAGGTAAATGTTCTTTTTCACAAAAACCAGCTGTAGTAGGGTTGTCCAAATTTTAGATATTTTTGAAAAAAAGTCATTATTTGTGAGGAGTTTGTTTTGAGACTTGCAAAACATGTCTATACTATAAAATTGTGTTTCAAAACCAAAATGTTCCCTTACCTACGATCAATAATACTAAAACAAATTAAATTTTTCCTGTTATGGGATGGGCTAACTTCCACAGGAAACCAGTAATATACATATTATCCCTTATTCTTAACTCTTATACACTCGCCAAACAATTGATTTCTAACTCTGATGTTATTTAAATGGGAAAGCTAATTTATAATTATGCAATGTTTTCCATTTTTATACACTTTACAGTTTAATACACTTTCATCATCATCATCATCAGCCTATTAGAGTCCACTGTTAGACATAGGTCTCTCCAGTTGTTCGCCACTTAGGACAAATGTCTATAGGATATACCCATAATCATACTCATAATACACTTTCAAATGTTACTTATTACTATTATACTACTATTAACTTATTGATTTAAAACCAAGGTTTTACCAGATGTTCTGATGCACAATGTATAATAGTGCAAAGTTTCTTAGATCAAAAATCCCTTCAGTAGGTTTTGAGAGTAACAAACATCCATCCATCCAAACAAACATACATTTATATTATTAGTAGGATTGCCATGGTTATACTGTCAACTCAAAGAGAAGAAGAATATCCATTTAACATGTTTTATTTATAGGGTGGTTGAACCTAAAAGAGCAGTGCCCAGAGAGGAAATCAATAGGCCAGATGCCAGCGCCACAGTTAAGAAACTGTTTGTCGGGGGACTGAAACAGGAGATAGAGGAAGATGACTTGAAAGAGTATTTTAGCTCATATGGCAATATCGTGTCGGTGAGCTTAGTTACGGAGAAGGATACAGGGAAGAAGAGAGGCTTTGGCTTTGTGGAGTTTGATGATTATGATCCTGTTGATAGAATTTGCTGTAAGTATGCATTCCTTCACTCATAGTTTCTTTAAATTTGCCTGCTGAAGTTCTCCTCTGTATAATAAAAGTAATATTGACATGGGGCGTTAGTTACAATGAGAAAGTAAAACATTGACATGTATTAAGGCAAATGTTACTTCCGACTTTGGCCTACCAAACCATCCTTATCAGCCTGAAATTGATGTTTTAAAAAAATATCTCTTTTTTTTTAAATGCAGTGCAACAGAACCACAAGGTGAAGGGTAACCGCCTCGATGTCAAGAAGGCGTTGTCTAAGTCCGAGATGTCCGGAGGCGGCGGGGGTGGTGGCGGCGGCGGCGGAGGCCGGCGTGGAGGCCGCGGTGGCGGAGGCGGAGGCGGCGGCGGAGGTGGCTGGGGACGGCAGAGCCAGCAGGATTGGGGGAACAATGGTAAGCTAGTTGTTCACTCTAGGTTTATTCTTGGTGTCGTCATCATCATCCTATCGCAGTCCATTACTTTTTTTTTTTTTTTAATTCTGTGACCTGGCGATCTGTGCGGACACAATGAGCCATTCTTATTCTTATACATGACTTTTTTTTTTATTTATTTAATATACAGAAGGAACTCCTATCCCCTCTTTTATATGTCTAGAATCTTGTGGGTCCATTACTGGACGTAGGCCTCTGCAGTTGTTCATCACTGCACAATCATCTAGTCAGGCTTGGTGGCCCTACTGCCCGTCATTGGTCTGCGGTATTAAGCTATGCCGTCAATTGTGATATATCGTGGTTATACCGCCACCAGTCAGTTGCCAGAGCCTTGTTTGTTATTCGGCATGATGCACCACGAACTATTAAGGGCGCTTGGAACGAAAAATAATAGGTCGATCTCGTGCGTCCCTTATTTCCCATCATTTAGCCTATCGGCACAAATCGCTATTTCCTATTGCGTCTGGAATGTGTGTACTTAACTGAAGTAATAATAAATTTATCTAATTCTAGATGGCGGTTACAATTCGGGATATGGCCAAGGACCGTGGGGCAATGCTAACCCGTGGGATACGAGCAACCAGGGCGGGAACTGGGGCAACCAGGGGTACGGCGACCAGGGCGGTTGGGGACAGGGCTCCAACAATTTCGGCGGCGGCTACCAGCAGGGCTACGCCGGCGGACCTATGCGCTCCAACTATAACACGCAGAGGTCTCAACCTTACAATTCAGGTATATAATTTGTTTCAATATTTCTACTTCTCAACAAATGGTTCAGATATGAACAATATGATTATGCACCAAAACCCTGCATAAAAAGAATATCAAAGAATCATCAGTCCACTGCTGGACATAGGCCTCTCCAGTTGTTCGCCGGCAAATTCCGGCGGCGGTACCGGTTGGCGATCGCAGGGCCTAGCTTCTCGCTCCGATGATGCTGCTGCCTGTCATCGATCTGTGGTATTTAGCTACGCCTTCAAATTGTGATGGTTATACCGCCACCAGTCGGTTGCCAGCGCCTCTTTTGTTATTTGGCAGGATGCACCACGGGCTGGTGAGGTTGGCTCGGAGCGAAATGATGATAGGCTGCTCCCTTACATCCCAATAATAAATGTTCAAACAATATTGGTGTCTTATATAAACCGTGTCTCAGGTGGTGGCGGTGGTGGCTACACGACCGGCGGTGGCGGCGGCGGGTACAACAGTATGGGCAACGCGCCCGCCAGCGGCGGCAACCAGCGTGGTGGCGGCGGCGGAGGCGGTGGCCGCTTCTAGGTCGCCCTTCGCTCTTGTAAGTACCCCCCACTTACCACTCAGTAACACAGCCTCATGTCGGCCATACACGCTACGGTCTCCCGGAGGAGTCTACATGTGCAGGTCGACCGTCGCGTTCGCCGGCCAAATGCGAGTCGGACTCGCGCACGTAGGGTTCCGTACCACTGATTGGATGAAAAAAATTAGGTAATTTGATTTATGACGATTAAAAAAAACTACTGTCTAGATTTCATTCTAACCAATTTTCGTTAGTAGTTTGCATAGTAATACACATCATATTTTTTTTTGCGGTTTTATCATTTTACCACTTTGGAAAAGCCTCTCGCGCAAACTATTCAGTTTAGAAAAAAAGTATCATTTTAAAATACCTATCCATAGATACCCCACACGTATAGGTTTGATAAAAAATCTTGAGTTTCAGTTCTATGTATGGAGAACCCCAAAAATTTTGGATTATTTCTCTAAATCAATATGCGGGTTACGGAATACATCTACGCACCAAATTGACGGACAGACAGACATTAAGAATCTATAAGGGACTCGTTTTTGCCATTTGGCTATGGAACCCTAAAAACTGCACAGGTCTATTCCCGCACACGGTCCGGTCGACCTGCGGGGAGGCATACCTGCACAGGTAGACCTCCAGTAGACAGTAGCGTGTACAGCCGGCATCATGTTGACCGCGCGGTGCTTTCGATTGGTAGCAGATAGAGAATAGGCAACATCATTTTCGTGTACTCACTAACGGCCGTATTCACAAACGTTACTATGCGACGAGCGGACGCACAGTGCCCAAAATCCTATACATATTTCGGTACCTGTGCGTTCCCGCGACGCATAGTAACGTTTGTGAATACGGCCGTAAGTTGACTGGCTCGATGACACATTTGGTAGTTGAAAACGACGAAATAATAGGATGTTGATGTATTTCATCATTATCGGCCTAATGCAGTCCACTGCTGGACTATGTAGGTAGATAGATATTTTGGTGATTGGACTGTTTTCAAAAATGTTAATAAAGTTGCATATTCTGATATGGAAGACATTTATGTCTTCCATATCAGAATATGCAACTTTATTTAACTTTAACTATATGTTTTAACATACTATTAAAATATAAGAAGCCATCAAAGAAATTTCTACATGAGGTATACAAAACACCATTCGATATATAAGCGCGCCGTCACGCGTATGTAGTGATTTGTATAAAGCGTTTTTGGTCGAGTTTTTATGTGATTTTGAAATTCTGATTTCTGGGTTTCATGATAAAGCAGTAATTTTCACGAATATTTCTATGATAAAAGTTCGAGCGATGGATCAACATCATTCCAAAATTAGTCATCATGCCTATTGCTATTATACCTTACATTAAACGTTACAAATATGCGTGGAATACTCGTTTTATGGCCGCCACAGTATTACAGTTTACGAGCGTATCGCGCCCATGCACGTGTTAGTCGTTAAATACTCTGTTATCGTACGAAAGCAAGCGCGGCCATCGTGAAGATGACTGTATATACTCAAAAGAAAAACCAAGAATTGAATACAATTTTTTTTAAAAGAAACAATTAATTGATTGAAACTTTGTTCCATCAACACTGCTCAGTTCTTGTTTTTCCTATGTATAATTTTTTTCATGTCATACTCAAAGGGGGAGTGCACACCAGGGGACACCTTTGTGTTGGCTTGATGAATATCAAAAAAGTAGTGATTCGTATTATTTTTATTTAATAAAATTAATAGAAATCAATTTATTTTATTTGTTTTTCCATTACATTCTTTTTTTAGTAAAAAAGTGCTTTAACCATTTTTAGCATTTTGTTATTCTTGATATTGACCATAGATTAATTTAGGATGAAATAGAACACGCAGTGTTGCAAAACGTGTCTGAAATCGACTTTGGGACCTAAAAGAGTTTTCAATACCTGTGTCCTATTTTCAAGCAATTTAAACATTTGCCAACTATACCTACTTACTATTCTGCAGAATATTTCGGCCTGGTGTGCAAACAACCTGACTTATTTTACTAATCAATTTGATACTGCCATTAGGCATTTAAGCATAATTTTTCAGATTGCATATACGGCGAACACTCATACTTACATTTATTTTTTAATGTGTAGGTCTCAAGTTGCGCTTAGTTGAAGCTAGGCAGGCAGACGGTAGTTAGATGGGAGGTAGGACGACACAGCTAGCTAGACAGTGAGGGACAAGCGGACTTAGCGAAGCGGCAATCGTAGCCATTTACAGATTTTTTTTCACCTACAATTGAGGTTTGTCATGTAAGGTACAGTAGGAATAGATTCATATCTCTTATTATGATTTATCTATAGTCGTTAGCACACAGATCACAGTTTTTACATTTGAAATGTCACAATGTAAATTGCACGAACCCTGTCCGAGTCCGGTGTTGTTGTTTACAACTATTGCTTGTTTGTTTAAAATTGAATACTTTTGTAAAAGCTGTGGCTTTACGGCAATATTTACGTTCCTAGTCTTAAGAAGAAATAATTTTCAATACTTTTACCACTTTGTTGTTTTACTTTTTCAATGAATTATTGATAGCTATAACATTCCAAAATCTATTAACGAATGGAGGAGCAGGTGTTATATCAGGAAATACATTTTACTAATAAAATATATATTAAGTAACATGAACACCAATATAGCTATCTAAATATATATGAATTAGCATGTAATTATCTCGATGTTAGCACTAGGATACATGATTTATTGTTCGTTATCGTGTGTGACACATAGCTGGTATGTTATAATTTGGATTAGACCATTATGAATGGTATACATTTTACACTTTCAATTTGGTTCTTACTTTTCTCTTACTTACTGTTACTATAAACTTACATTTATAATTTCTTAACATTACTCTGTTAAACATTATACATTTCTATGTTTTAAATAGTTTAGTATAATTATTGTAAGGTGTGAAGACGACATATTTTTGTTTAATATATGTGTGCTTTAAATTAAACATATACTATACTATTTTCCATGGACTCTTCTAAACGTTGACGAGACAACCCCGATGGAAAAGGCCATGGTAAGTTGACTGTGTCCAAAATAAAATATTATAGGAAATTAACTCTTTTATTTGATCTCCACATAATAGGAATCCTCACACAACAGTCATTCTGATAATATTTACAATATACATACCTACATTATATACACATATTTCAGCTTTTTGTTATTTAAAACTAAATTTTCTGATTAGTGTTCGAAAATACAATTGAGTAGATTAATTTTAAGTAAAATCAAATAATTTTTTCTCTATGTAGAGATATGGATGTCCATAGCTGGTTTGCAAAGTGATTCTAATAATACAGGGTCTCTACCACCAAAATCGAAAACGATCGTTCGTTGAAGGGACCGCGTACTTTAGCACCATAGATGCCTCCTATTTGTCCCTCGAAATTCGTCAGTCGATTTCCATTAATTTAATTCATATATTCGAACATGGGAGGAATTTATGGTGCAAAAGTGCGCGATCCGTTCAACGAACGATCGTTTTCGATTTTGGTGGTAGGGGTGTGTAAAACTTAACATTACTTAGACTCACCTAACTACAAAGTTCTAGTAAGTACTTAAGCTTAAAAGTATCCCAAGACGTCAGTTGAGATTAGATCACTTTTCTATGGGTGGCGGATGCACGGGTAGGCACGGGCATGGGGTAGGGCAGTACGGCGCCCCTAGCACCGACGGGAACAGCCCCGATGCTGCCGCTAGATGTCTGGAAGTAGCATATAAAATTGACACGTGATACACCAAAATTGAACAACTGACACTCGAACGTAGAAAACTATAAGACGCAGTCTTATGTACCTACCTACAGACAGTGAATCATTCCCAGGTTCCTTGCGAGATTTTATTATATTTCCTAGATAACCTACTCTCAATGTTTTACTGGACAGTAGGTACACGAGGCTCCGTCCAGTGTGTGTTTGACGTTCAAGGTGGTTTAACATTGATTGTACGAGTAACGGTCATGGCTCACTTTTACCGCCCTGGTCCCACCCAGCAAAAAGAACCAAAATCAAAATTTTTAAAGTCCATATTGCTTGTTTTGACATAGATGTCTAGAGAGCAATATTTAAAGCTCATATTTGAATTTTATTGTTTTTGCCGGTGTGCTACAACTTTGTAGTTAAACGTCTTACTTGCAGATAGTGCTTAGCGGGACAACAACTAAACAAACATGAAATTGGTAAATTTTAAGAGGTGTTAGTAGCACTACGTTAAGTAGTGTTTTTGGACATAATAGTTATATAGAATTTGACAGCTTTGAATAATATTCCATGTTTTTAACAGAATATAGTATTTTTCACGATAGGTCCTACTATTGTTAGCACTTTTGCATGGTTTAACATAACTTAATATAATACGGACTTGTGAGACTTCTACATATTTTAATTAAGCAAATGCTTTAGCTATGCCTACTGTCATCTATAATGACCAATAGAACATAGAAATGAGTAATACCTACTTAGTATTTAGCTAAGTATAGGTAGTTACCTAAAGAACCATAACGTTTGTCCTAATTAAGAAAGTATTTCTTATTATTTTCTAAATCACCTTAATTAGTCAATTACCTGTATTGTTGATCCAAATGCGCTTTTTCGATTCTTTTGTCCTTCGCTCTTCGATTTTGAAACCATATTTTGACTTGCGTTTCACTCAATGAAAGCGCCGAAGCTAGTTCACATCTAAAGACAGAAATATAATATTGCTTACACAAGATCATTGTAGGTACCCAAATCTATATACTTATAATAAATCTGTAGAGTCTCCTTATCTTATCTTCCCTCTTACGTCGTCACTTATCATCCCCTGATATATTTTCAAAATAACTATCAGGGGAGGCAACAGGCCTATTATGTTTTCCACAAGTCAGGATGACGTAATTCTATATTGTGTTCTATATTTACCGTCGAGCCCTGGCCACGTACTCTCCCCTCGCATACTCCAATTCAAGTCTCAAGGTCTGGTGTGCAGAGAAGGTAGTTCGTTGTCGCCTAGGGCGGCTTTCTTTCCTTCGTCTGCGAGCCACTAAAACAAACATTTTCAATTAATGTTAGAAAGAAGAAATCCCAACGCGAGTAGGTATACGACTCAACGTCGTAGTAGACCAGAACAGACATGATGCAGATCACTTGACTTCTTGTAGGTATAAGTATTTGCATCCTCGCCGGTCTATTCATGGAGAGTATGTCACCCTGCTTCAATCTGTAGTAATAGACGCAGATAATACCAACAAAAATCTGATTCCTCAAATAGGCGCCTTTACGATGATATGGGGCCCTGCGTTCAGGCCCCACAGAAATCATAATCATTATCTAAACCGCATCTTCCGGCTCACGGCAAATTAGCAACGAGTGAGCCAAAAATAAACGAGAACCCTTAATCTAATAAAAAATATCGTCACAAAAAGGGTACTCCATAAGGATTCATTGTTCCTGTATCACTGCACGACGTAAACGGTTAGTGCGCTATGAGAGAACGTTGTAAGAGCTCTGCCATATTGGCCGGAAGTCGGAGCGAAACCCCGCCGGACACGTGGTGAATCACTACTATCAATGTATGCTATGGAATTTGATTTAATACGAAAATTTTATCTACTATTTGGACACCCCAACACAAATTCTAATGTGGTTATCAATACTTTTACACGACGTTGTGACGTGGAAAATGGTACCTACCATTACGTCGCCATTTACAGAAATTCATTCAATCTAAGTACCTAGATTACCAGCGAATCTATCCATACCCCTTAGTCAAAAATCACCGAAAACGAATTCGAATTACTACGCTTTATTTATTATACGAATAGCAACATCACTTTATTTATTATACGACTAGCAGCCCGTCCCGGCTTCGCATGGGGCGGGGTAGACAATTATTTTATTATGCTTATTGTTCAAATTTTACCAAGAATCCCTAATTTTTTTCAAAATGAAATGTAGCCTATGCCAAATTGGAAGAATGTAGCATTCTATTACAAACATACAAAAATAGGTACAAATCTTTCCTCTTTATAATATTAGTGTAGATTACAAGTAGTACAGTCAACATAAGACACCTATGGATACCTACCGATAAACAGCCAAACTGTCAACATCCTAAGCTGATGCTGACTGTACCTACTAAAGAATAGACTTCCGTATCGGAAATGTGAATAAGGGGACAGGCAAAGTAATTTGCTATAAATCGGCCCTTTCGAAATCATATCCCACACCTGACTACTTCCTGATTATAAGCGGTGTCAACATCCTTCGACCACGCGGCCGGTAGCGACGAGATTGAAGCGCTACAACAGACGCGGCATATGGCGCTGCAATCGGTGTGCGTTACCCGTCCGGTCAATTAGCGATTAGACCACGATCCGTCGCACGATGCTCAGATTGCTTACTGATATTAATACGATATGATATAATAGAATAACGTTTATTTGGCACTTACATTTACAGACCTACAACAAAAATTTTAAGTAATGTGCAGCAAACTATTTCATCGGCACATGTGCCAAGGCTTCGACGAATACCTTGACAAAATGACATTTGATTTTGATTCATCACTAAATAGTGGTTTTAACAAACTCGCTTTTGTTTATCTGTCTGTTGTTATGTACCTAGATGATGCTTAAATCTTTAAAACTACGCAACGAATTTTGTTGCGGTTTTAGACGGTTCAAGAAGAAGGTTTTTATGTGGGTAAATAATACCATGCTTAATTATTAGAGAAGCAAAGATTTAGATATTTCTATTAAGTTTTTTTTAAGGAGCGACGCCGGGTCGCTAGTTTTATTAAATAAGGGAAAATTACAAAATGACCTATTTATTACTACTTAAACCTACACAAAAATAACCATTATGAGGTTCTAAACTCAAAAATAACGCTTATAATAATTTAAGAAACAAATTGTTAGTTGAAGGTTGAGAAATCTGTTGCAACCCCAGAACATTTACCTACCTACTTATTTAGGTACTATCACAGTAGTGACTGATAACTGCTTTATTACATAACATTGCGAGCCCATTATCCTACCTAATGGTTCCTCTTTTCAACAATAGACATGTAACATTTAGTTTTTGTTTTGTTACAATCAAATAAACCCACGTAAAACTAATCACTTCCCTCATTAGAGCAATCAGAGGGAGCTTAGTGTATTATTCTCATAAATAACAATGTTTCTTTATTTTTCGCATGACGGACGTCGTTAGATAGGAACGCTTTCAATTTTGTTATTTCGTTTCTAACGTTTATAGTATTTATTTTTGTGGTTGGTAAGACCGAAGGAAAACGCACTGTTGCGTCCGCGAACGAGATGGACCGTGCATTTTCAAAAGATTCCTAATTCAAATTAGGCAACAAACTTGTTCATTTAATGGACTGGATGGATATGGACCAAAAGGAATATTTTTTTTCCAGATGCGACAACCATTGTTTTTTTTTAAATGACGACGATGATGGCCAGAACGGTCTTGTCATCATCACCGGACTGTTGGGGGAGCGAAAAGCTCTCACCCCTAAACGATCACGATGTTTAGAAAAAGGTAAGGTACCTACTCCAAAAAGCTCAATTATAGCTTTGTATTTTTGTTAGAAATTGTTATTAATCACATTTATTTGTTGTACGTTAGGTACCACCTACTTTCGCAATTATTGTTAACTGTAGGTACATACTTACCATACCTACATGTGTCATTTCTTTATTGTTTGTTACAGGACGATTTTGTCCTTAAGACCAGTGTAAATAGCAACGATTTTATTTAATTTATTTTATGACCGCAGCTTTAGTGAAAAGCCTACAAAAATGTACTAGCCATATTCATATTCTTAACCAACCCATCATTTAATAGGAGCCTTGTATTGTTAACAGTTGGAATTCCCACAAGAATTGTTGCATTTGCTATGGAGGAAAGCTAAATGCGTTAATTAGTCTTCATACATTCGGATGTTTCATCTATACCAATGTCCCCCTCGTTAAATCTTTAACTGTGAAACAAAGCGTAAACAATTGATGGCGATAATGTTATTGGCTTATACGACAATGCGCCGGGGAGGAGGGTGAGACGCGTCAGCTGTGCGGTCAATGCGACTCATGATAGAGCCATTATGAACGTATTATCTGAACCCGCTCAATTGGCCACAAATTAAATGCTGTATGTTGAGCTAAACTTTGTTTAGGCACTAAGTAAGCCCGTGATCTAGGAGATTTTATGGTTATTCTATCTATAGACGAATAAGTTATTTATTCGTCTATGGATAGAATTTAGTCCATGGATTCTCAAAGTGCGCGTAGCGTGCCTCGGGGAGCAACCATTGGATAATGGCAGGGGTACTGCGAAGCATAATGTTACCTTAACTTACAATCCCCAATCTATGAAGCTGACTATCTTAAGTAGGTATCATTTGGTTAGAGTCCCATTAGAAAATTTCTCAACGTAGGGAAACTTAACTAAGTGCGCCACGAAAGATAAACGTTTAGGTTTAGGCTCTAATTTGGTATCTTAAAATCTTCCTTATTTTCATAGTTTTCACAAACCCTACCTAAATCTCATAATGCGTGATAAAATTTTAATGACCCGTCCCATTCATGTTACTTAATACCAATCGTACTAAATATTATTGGTACCTTTCATAACATTATTTTCTTCACTCTTTAATTTGTATTTTGTTTTATTAATTATTGTATTTTAAACTAAAAACAACATTTTGCCTTTGTAAAACCTTTCATGCGGCAATAACTACGGTTAATCTTTGACCAAAGCTTTGTGCGCGGCCAATTCATTCTCCCCCATAAATATTGATAGCAAACTAAGATTAAAAAAGTTCGTATATAATCAACAGCCCAACAATACCATAATAGACGCGGGCTAGGGCTCTGCCCCTCAAATATTCATTAACGGGATCCCCTAATTACGAGTTTGTTCGACCGTGCCATCGGATGCGAGGATTCGCCACCTGACTTGTTCACAATTCCAGTTTTTGTTTTCAATATCTCACAAAGATATTGATATTGCGATCGAAGGCACGCTCCGGCGAGTTTCAATTGTGCACAATAGACCGTCTTGTAGATGGGAAGTTGGACTTATTGCGAAGAAAGATTACAATTTGGCCATTAAAAATCTTGTTCGTTTGAATAAATTTAAATAAAAAATATACAAGTTATTTTACAAGAAGTTTAGATGTCAAATGGATTTACAAGAAACTATCTGTATTAAATGTGTACCTTGAGAACTCGTAACCCTCAGAAGTAACTTCTGTTCCTTGGCTTCAAGGCCGATTACGCGTCTGGATTTACAATAAGTATAAGTAGCTATGTAATACCTACACTCTAGAAAACTAGCCAAGTAGGCACGTAGGTACCTAATATTAAAGTGTGTGCTCAAACACAGGTGCATTCTCTGTACCTCACTCTCTCATGGGACGATAGTTGGACACGATCAGTGATACACCCCCGTTTTTCCGATTCACGGGGTGGGGTGTTATGAGTAATTTCTTTACAAAAAACCCAGTAACTATTTTTGAATTAAACCCGTGATTTTCCGGTTTTCAGGTGGCAGTTGTAGCACCTGTGATCACTATAGAAACGAGGCAGTTAAAATCCCATATGTACTGTACTGTCTCTACCTACTTATTGTAATTACAATGTACTTAGTTAGGTATCCTGTGTCCAATGACCTGCAAGTTTACTTGCACAATTATCTAACATTTAAGATCAACACTCGTCATCATTTTACTGTAATGATAATAATAATCAAAAATCTGTTTTTAAATCGTAAAGTTAACCATTCATGACAAAATGGAGAGTACACAAGCGTACGCAATAAAAATGAAATCTGCGCGCCGCATTACCCACGGTTTGGTGAACACCGCACCCAATCCGTCTCAGCTGAATCCTGATTCCTGAGCCAAATGCGATGTGAAACGAGGACTATACAACTTGCTAATGCAAATCGAAATGTTATGTTTCCAAGTGAGCGCGCAGAGTTAGCACGTGTTCGCTCCCACGGCAGACATTGCGGACAATGTATTGTCAGACACAGTTTCTGTTTGTCGGAATAGTGTTAGTTTGATGCGAAATTATTAGGTTGAAAAAAAACACTTTCGAAAACAATTCCGACTAGGTGGATACATAATTGGGATTTTGTTTTCAATGTAGTTTTTAATTTTGGTTAAGTTCTTATTTCGTGTGGTGAAGGAAAACAATAGAAATTACCGCACCATTTCTTTCCATGGGTGTCGGAAAATTCGAGTAAGGGACTTCTTATGATGTCAGCTTACTCAGCTACATAGCTATGTAGCCTTTTAATTAGACATTCCTATATGTAGCTACACTGTAAGAACGTAAATAATGTCTAATTAATTAATTATGCACGTGTTATGCACTAATGATCACTATTCGGCGGATTGGCACGCCTTTCTTCTATCCGCTCTAGGTATTCATTAGAACACCTCGGGTTAGTACAAGCATTGTTTCAGAATTTTTCTGTTGTACACCACTCAGTAGCATAGGAGTGAGATTGTTGCATTTTGTTTTGATGCCAAATAAACTTTTTCTATTCTATAAATTGGATGCGACTAGGAAAATAATATCAATCTATTTTTTAATAGGTTTATCTATTCATCTACCTGTCTTATTTTAACTGTTATTATACTTCAGATATAGATTCCCGAAGATCACATACGATACCTACCTGTGTGTGTAGTAGGTATGTAGAGTGTATAATAACTAAACAAAATCAAATTACAGATACAAAATTGAAATTGTAATTATACCCGCTCTTACATAAACACGGAACACGAAATCGCCAAAAGTACCCAACCGCTACGTAAACAAAACCAAAATCCCTATCAAATTTAATGAAAACAATTTTCATTGTCGCACAATACGCATTCAGTTAACGTTTCATGGACTGTTGTTTCGTAATAGTTATTAGAGTTGAACAATGGGCAGATTTTATAGCGGAGTAGCCGAACGTTGCCGGCAATTTTCACATGAGAGCGGGTCTGAATGCCCGCCGAGTTCCTCGCCATAGCCGCCCAGCGAATCGTGGCGCGTAATCGTATCAGCGGCGCGGGCGCTCACTCTCGACACTCCGCCCGCCCGCTAAGGCAGTTGCCCCACTGGCAACGACGAACGACTAGTCAGTAGAGCTAGAATGTAGAAACGAGTATTGGGATGTAAGGGAGCTATCATCTTTTCGCTCGAAGCCACCCTCACCTGCCCGTGGTGCATCCTGTTCAATAACAAACGAGGCTTGGGCAACTGACTGTTGGCGGTATCCATCACGATTAAAGGTGCAGCATAAAACCACAAGCCGATGACGGGCTGCAGCGTCACCTGAGCGATGTTCGAGTTGATACGGAATGTTAATCTGTTATCCTACGCGCCGGCGAGAAAACGGCTAACTATCGGCTATTTTCTCGTTCAAGAAACATAAAGATATAGGTACATTCCGTGTATGCAAAAGACATGCTTATATTCGTACAAATAGATGATCGCTGACTGTTCACACTGCCGGCAAGGGCTCGCTTCACTATTTCGTGTCCTTCAAGCTGGAATCCTCATCTCTGAAACCTGCATGAAAACGAATTTTGACTATGCCAAAAAATAGTCATGAAATAGTCATAAATAGTCGCCAAGTAAAAAAAATAGTCGCATTATAGTTTCGGAGTTATAGCTATAGGTTGGTGAGGATTCTGGCTTGAACATCAAGCTGTAATCCTCACCTCTGATGCAAGCAAACGGCAAAGTCTATCGAATTGGTTTATGTTCCAAAAAATAGTCATGAAATAGTCGCAACGGCATACCAAATTTCAGAATTAGTCGTTAAGAGATTCCAGAGATATAAGGGTAGGTTGGTGAGGATTCTAGCTTGAACATTTGAAAACTTCATATATCGTCCCTTAGCTAACAACACCGCTCAAGTCGAAAATTGGCGGTTTTTACATTTTAATGCCATTGGATGAAGCTGCGCATTGCGCGTCGAACCATTGGTCTCATGAAATAGATTTCGGCCAATCAGAAGCCGTAATTCAAAAAATAGTGACAGCGCTCAAGTCGGTTGGCGTCGCAACACCGCACAAGTCGTTAGTCTGTCATAATTTTCGCGGAAAATACTTCGCGCTCTGTGTTTTTTCTATTTTTAAGTGAATTTTATCGCTGGAACGTTCTTGCAAGTAGTTTTAATAGAAGATTAAGAGGTAAGCTATAGAATAAAGTAATGTTTATTGATGTACGCGTATTAATTTAGAAATAAATGATCAAATAATATCCTTACTTACTTAGGCGGTGTTTACTAACAATTTTTTCTTAACTTAGGCGGTGTTTCAAAATTTGTTATTTTTTACCTGACTGCCAAAGAGGAGGGTAATGTGTTTAGGATTCCACAAATATGGGTATCAAATGAAAGCTTGTGATGTGTGTTACACAAAATTGAAAGTTTTATCAAAATCGGTTCAGTAGTTTTTAGATTCTTGGTCGGGGGTTTTACGACTTTCTGTCGACTCAGTTAATAATAATATAAGCTTGTTATGAAATCCTATGATTGAAATGGTGTTTCAAATTTGTTATTTTTTTAGGAAACTCAATAATTGAAAGGCGCTATGGATGGAGAAGAAATTGATTCCTGGAGTGATCTGGGTTCAGGTGATGAATGGTTATGTGCCCAACTACAAAAATCAGGACTGATGTCAAAACATAAACGGCGTAAACAAAGTTGCAAAGAAGATAATAAAATAATTAAACTAGGTAAGTACTATGGGTTTGTTTTGAGGTCCGAATTTTATTTTTGTTATTTATGTTTTTAATAATTCCTATTATTTATTTTAGATGTGAATCAAAAAGATCCTCCTAAAAATGAAACTATTGCAACACCAATAAATGATCAAAACTTCGGGGAGTCCATAAAAGGTATTATAAGTAGCCAGGATAATGTAAACGCAATATTTGACCAGAACATAGACTTGGATAATATTGAAAACATTGACATTCACAATCTACAAGTTGTAGAAAAAGTTGGTAATGACTTCTTTGATCTGCAACATATACCACCCGAATTTGCTACAGTGACCATCGAGTATCCTCAGCCTTCTGCATTGAATGTAGCCAATATTTCGGTAGAAAGTGAGAACGTTGTACAAGAACTAGGAAATATTCATATCGAAGCTTTACCTACGAATACTCAAGACCCAGTTTCGGATATAGTAATTAACACAGATATAATAGATGAAAATAAAACAACTCAATATATACCACCCGAATTTGCTACAGTGACCATCAACAATCCTCAGTCTTTTGCATTGAATGTAGCCAATATCTCGGTAGAAAATGAGAACGTTGTACAAGAACTAGAAAATATTCACATTGAAGCTTTCCCTACTCAAGACCCAGTTTCGGATATAGTAATTAACACAGATACAGATATAATAGATGAAAATAAAACAACCCAAACCAATATACAGCAATCCAGTGTCTCTGCTACTCCATCATGTTCTTCAAAAGTGGTCATACTCAGCAATATTCCTTATCACGGGGATTTGTTAAGTAATAAAAAAAGACAGAACAAGGCGTCAAAAGATCCAAATAAATATAAACGCAATATAAATAAAGAATTACGGATGAAAGGTGAAAGTTATTTAGGATACAGAAGAGACAGAAAAGCAAAGACTAATGAAAAATTTAAAGTGAAACAAGACGTATTTAAGCCTGCAAGATCCATGAAACCACCCTGCACTTCTGCGTTTTGCAAGAAATCCAAACTCAGGTCATGTGACAACATAAACGAGGAACAGCGAAAATATTTGTTTGACAATTTCTGGAAGAACATGAACTGGGAGCAGCGAAGATCATTTATAACTTCTCACGTTAACAAAGTATCAAAGAAAGTTACAAAAAATCCAGAATCATCCAAAAGAACTGATAGTCGAACTTACGTTTTGACGATTGATAATGTACGTCACCAAGTCTGCAAAAAAATGTTCTTGGCCACTCTTGGAATTAAAGATTGGTTTATAAGATATTGGTTGACAAAAACCGATTGTGCTATGCCTCCCGATGTGTCTTCTTCAACCAGTAATCGCAGAAATCCAGAGAAAATTGAAGACCACAAACATGTTGAAAAGTTTTTAGGAGATCTTCCAAAGATGCCGTCACATTACTGTCGTGCTAAAACATCACGAGAATATTTAGAACCAATTTTCTCGAACATGACACAGCTCTATCACGCATATAAAGATAATTGTGAATTAGAGGGTAGAGAATGCCTTGGGCGTAAATTATTTGACAAATTATTTTTGAAACTCAATTTGAGCCTATTCCACCCAAAGAAGGATCAATGCGACGTTTGTTGCAGTCATAAAACTGGAAACATTACTGATGAAGAATACGCTCAACATGTTCTGAAGAAAGATCGAGCCAGGAAAGAAAAAGATACTGACAAAGGAATTGCACAGTCCGGAGCTTGTCACGTATTCACACAGGATGTTGAATCGGTAAAATTGGCCCCGTATCTTCAAGCTAGTGCAATTTATTATAAAACTAAATTATGCGTCCATAATTTTACATTATACAATATAGCAACTAAGGAAGTAATGTGTTATTGGTTCGATGAGTCAAATAGTACGCTTGAAGCCTCTGTTTTTGCTTCATGCTTAGTAGACCATCTAGAGAAGGTTTTGAGTCTGAAATTATTGCCTGTGGTTTTATATTCCGATGGTTGTTGTGCTCAAAATCGCAATGTTACCTTAAGCAATGCTTTATTACGTTTAGCGATTGAAAAAAATATTGTGATTACTCAAAAGTACCTGGAAAAAGGCCATAGTCACATGGAATGTGATTCGGTACATAGTGCCATAGAGTGTAAATTAAAAGGTAAAGAAATTTACCTTCCACAACAATACATGGCTATAAGTAAAACTGCTAGGAGTGATCCTATGCCTTACCAAGCTTGTTATTTAGATTATACCTTTTTCACAGACTTTTCGAAAGAATTGATTTATAAATCTATAAGGCCTGGTAAAAAAGTAGGTGACCCTGTCGTCACAGATTTACGTGAATACAGACCAAATGGCACAATTTGGTATAAAGTTAGTTTTGATGACGAGCTTCACCCGTTACCACATCGTCCCACGGCAATTAACAGCATTAAACAAATAAATAGCTTGCAAAAATTGTACGCAGCTAGAATACCAATTACAAAGCGGAAGTATCAAGATTTGCAAGACCTAAAAAGTGTATTGCCATCTAGTTGCCATTCTTTTTATGATGACCTTCCGCACAGCAATCACTAAAGACTGCAACTAAACTAAAGACTAGAGATTTTGAGTTTTCTTTATTATTTTATTAATAGATACTATTATATATTATTTCTTTGGAGTTTATTAAAGACTAAGTAAACTAAGATTAGTATTTGAAACATTTACCTATTAAAAGATAAAAATATTAGGTACTTCATTTAAGTTCTAACTAGAGGTTTGTGTATTACCAAATTACTTTAAGCAATTGATCTCAACATGTGATTCTTAAGATTTAAGTAAAGATACCTATCTATGTTATAAAGAATGTTAATTTTCTTTTCTTAATAAAAGCTTTTATTTGCAAATCATCTTTTAATACCTTCTTAATCCCTAACATTTTCACAAACAACACCGCCTAAATCTAATAAAATATCAGTCAACACCGCTCAAGTCATAAAATAAAAGTTAAAATAAAGTAAATCGTCAAAATAAGTATAAATAATTATTTCTTAATCGTTAACTAGGATATGTATTATGAAGCAATAGAAAAAAAACACAGATTTTTTAAAATAGACAGTTTTTTTCGTCTCCTGTAAAGTTGGCAAAAACGACTTAAGAGCGCGCATACAGAATTCGACGTATTTGCGGCGAAACTGGTATTTTCGGACGAGCTATTATCATACAAAACGATTTTTTTTAAATAAGAAACATAGTTTTTTATAAAGATAAAGTCTTCAAGCAGTGCGTAGGCTAGATAAAATATAACATTTACTAGTATATATTTGTCTATCAAAGATCTCCCGTAAGCCGATTCGCAAAAATGCGAGTCAGAGTCAATTTCGAAAGTCTTAATATCAATTGCATTACATACATATGTTTTAAATATATGTTTATACAATAGCTTATATGGTCTTTTAGTGCACTAGATAAAAAAACTTTCAAAAATGTGTTATTACATTGCCCAAAATAATTTTTCAAAATAAGCTCAATTCACACTTTTCAACAGTGTTTTTCTAGTAGAAAACACTGTTTCTTTTAGTTGAAATTTTGTGTAAATGTAAAAGAAGTGTTTCTTAAGTGCACTAAATTTTTATTTTATTAATATTCTATGCCTGTTATTTTATACGATTTTTTTAAAAGTGACTATAAAGCCACGCGCGCGACGCTTGCCGATTCAGTCCAAATCGGGTCATCCCAGAGGGAGGACGTGCCGCTCGCTGCTCCGCTCACGCACACATACGCACAACCACTTTTATGAGCGTATACCGCTCTGCGCGCGTGCAACTCCACGAGTTTGATACTTTGTAATATTATTTTTGTATGGAAAATTTATTAAGTTAAAATAATGTACTAAATTCATGAAATGATTTAATGTTTAGTCATGAGTATCAAATACAAACATCAGGATTATTATAATTATTATTATCTACAACCACATTTGCTAAATATTTCAAAAAATTAATATGATATTTGTTTATTAGTTCACTAATGAAGTTACAAAGTAAGGCTATTCCAATGATTATTATTATGCTCGTTAACATCAATGGTCAGAAACAACTTCCATGAAGAAACTGATAAGGAGATTAATTTGAGTTGGAAGCATTTAAGGAATCTACGTCACATGTTCACGACTATAAATAAAGGCATACAATGAAGCTGAAAGTCCTAGAAATCCCATAGTCGAGTTATTATTAGTAAAATTATATGTGTAAAGATGGATGATAAAATGTTTGATGCACGAAATTGATCTATTTAGATTTAGATAAATCGATCTTCGAATCCAATTTTGGAATTGTCGCTTAATTGTTTAGTGTGGAATAAGTGAATCTTTGTGTCACAATAATAACAAGTATCTAAGATTAAAATTAAATCGATCAAAGTGGTCAACAATGGCAGAGGCCAATGTCCAGCAGTGGCCTGTGAGAGGCTGATAACGATATGAGATTACTACTTTCATTCAGATAGTATTAGAAAGAAGTAAAAATTATATTTTATAGTTTCAAAATGTAAAACCAAAATGCAATATGATAGTTGTGAAATGTATGGCCATTACGGTTACTAGGGGTGATTTTAGAGAAAAGGCTGGTAAGATACGGATATTTTACGGTAACTTATTTACATACATTACGTTAAAATTACCGGCTACGTATGCTGAATGGTGGTATGGCGACGAGCAGGGCGAGCATGTAACTTGCAGTATGCAAGTCGCAAGGTGCAACGTTGCCAATGAGGGTTACCGTTTTTATAATCACCAGAGGGCGCCACTGTATAGTGAGGTCTTCGGGCATAGCTGTTAAGGTTTGTTTTATGCATGTGATGACTGTTTGTTCGTTATAAGAAGGAGGACATAAGTTTCCAAAAGGCAAAACTGTTTGTTAACGGTTAATAAACAGACCAGTGAACTAGCTTTTCTTTCAGACCGCTAATTTTTACACCTCATTTTCTCGGCTCCGCTTTTAAAGTGCAGATAATCACTGAGCCGTGTCTCATATTTTATTCGAAAATTAATGCCAGCTATGCCAAAATTGCACAAAATTCTTTAATTTTCCGAAATAAACTCGTTTAACCCACAGAACCTATGTAATTTGACATTTCGGATACCTCACGCTACACTAGCACCTCTGGTGGCGAATTCACACGCGATATGGGCGCCCTCATTAGTGCAGCAGTTTGCCATAATAGGTATTGTTATTTCTTTTATTTGCTTCGTCGCCGTTATTGGTTATTATGTTAAATTCGAAATATTAATAGGTAATTAATTAATTCAGTTTAATTTCCAAAATGTCGATTTTGGGGGAAAAGGTAGGAACCAAAATTGTTCGGAAATTGACTCTCTAGAACTTTGTTTCTTTTCATTCATGCCGTAAAAAGTACAACATAGGAGATAATGATACAGTTTTGAATATGTCGCGGTTTGCAAGTTTTATTTCCAAAATATCGATTATAGGGGAAAAGGAAGGAACCAAAATTGTTTAAAAATTGATTTCCTACAAGTTTAGTCTTCTTAATTTAGACCGTAAAGTAGAAAATAAACGAGATAATGACAACATTTTTTACTTGCTGTTGTATTTAATTTTATTTTCAAAATACCGATCCTAGACAATTTTTGAATATACACAAGAGGACTCACCATACCTACGTATTCAGATAGCTCGCCTTTGTAACCTGTCCATTGCATCATTTATAAAATTGCGTAAAAGCAGTATTCTACGCAAGATTTGTGCCTTATACAAAAAACAGTGCTGGTCAGTCGTGATATATTCTTTCAGAATCAGGTTCAGGACACCTATTTTAGAGAATGCTGCAGTAGTCAATGACTCCTTCAATGTAACCCTTAGGATTCGGGTCACGACTAATATTCATCCCGAGAATAAGTGATGGATTGGTCAAGCTGGATAGGAACGAGATTTTAGTTGTTGTAGGCCATCTGGGGTTTCTGCTACGAAACACAAGCACAAATTTCAGCACAAGCATCAAGAGAGGTAAGGCATAGCGAATCTTCGCTCGAATTGAGCCGCCCGTCCGGGGAAGGACCTCCACCCTATAGAATACCGCAGTCAAATGACCTCTGGGTCGTGTTTCTGCCGGTGAGTAGGGTTTCCGGAGCTCGTGGGGGGTTAGGGTTGGGCCGGCATGGCGGTGGCAACTGACAAGTAACTGACCAGTTACTTGCCCGTTGTCACAGCGGCTTGGGCTTCTCTTTCGCTTTCCATCAGGCGTAGGGAAGCCATTATGTCGAGCCACTATAAAAAAAAAAGGTATACATGATCTCTGTGATCAGTGCATAGGAGACAGTAGGGTTTCCGGAGCTCGTGGGGGGTTAGGGTTGGGCCGGCATGGCGGTGGCAACTGACAAGTAACTGACCAGTTACTTGCCCGTTGTCACAGCGGCTTGGGCTTCTCTTTCGCTTTCCATCAGGCGTAGGGAAGCCATTATGTCGAGCCACTATAAAAAAAAAAAAGGTATACATGATCTCTGTGATCAGTGCATAGGAGACTTAGGACCTTAATTCAAATTGACAAATTGTTTACAAAATAATCTTTTTTGAATGATGGCAACCAGCCTCTTTGTGAGATCCATTTCTGCCGAGTGAAAATAAACAAAGTAATTTTTACAAGTTAAAATATAAAACGGGTTAGAGTTATATCGTGGCAACCACGGAGACTGCTCTTTCCTTAAATAATAATACAAACACCTAAACACAGAACAAACACAATTGTTCAGCACACGAATGTTTGTCCTGGATGGGAATCAAACTCATGATCAGAAGGCAAGGAAAACACAGTAGGGATTATTGATTTTTATAAAGCAACACTAGCTTTCGCCGCACGCTCTTCGCGCGTGCGTGCTCAAGCTAGGTCTGCGACGCTGGACGCTCCGGGCTTCGCCCTACGCGGAGCTCGGCCTGCGGCCTCGCGATACGCAGCTCGGCCTGCGGCCTCGCGAAATTACTTTTCTGGGTTGTATCGTCCGTGTGGGCGGACGCGGTGGGCTTTTTTGTGGTTCGTTGATTCGGTTTTGTGTGGGGGCTCCTTGGGGCGCCAGCCGCTCCGGGCTTCGCCCTCCGCGGCGTTGCTTTGGCGGCTTGGGTTGGCTCGCTCGGCCTGCGGCCTCGCAAACTATTTTTTTTTTTCATTATTGAATGAATAATTCTTGGGGCACTGCTCCGGGCTTCGCCCTACGCAGGGCTCGACCTTCGGTCTCGCATATTTTAGTAGCGTAAAAAGAAGGTGGACTCGCTCGGCCTCTGGCCTCGCAAATTGTTTTTTTTTTTCATTATTGAATTAATAATCCTAGGGGCTTCGCCCTGCGCAGGGCTCGACCTACGGTCTCGCTTATTTTAGTAGTGTAACAAAAAGAGGGTGGGCTCGCTCGGCCTTCGGCCTCGCATAGTTCTTTTTTTCATTAGTAGGTAAATACTCCTTGGGGCACTGCTCCGGGCTTCGCCCTACGCAGGGCTCGACCTTCGGTCTCGCCTGTTACAAAAGAGCTAAAACTAAAAGAGCTTGGGCTCACTCGGCCTGCGGCCTCGCATAGTTTTTTTTTCATAAGTAGGTGAATATTCCTTGGGGCACTGCTACGGGCTTCGCCCTACGCAGGGCTCGACCTTCGGTCTCGCGTATTATGGTAGCGTAACTAAAAAAGGATGGGCTCGCTCGGCCTACGGCCTCGCATAGTTTTTTTTTTTCATAAGTAGGTGATTATTCCGTGGGGCACTGCTACGGGCTTCGCCCTACGCAGGGCTCGACCTTCGGTCTCGCGTATTACAGTAATATAACTAAAAGAAGGTGGGCTCGCTCGGCCTTCGGCCTCGCAAACTGTTTTTTTTTCATTAGTGCGTGAATATTCCTTAGTACACTGCTCCGGGCTTCGCCCTACGCAGGGCTCGACCTTCGGTCTCGCGTATTATGGTAACGTAACTAAAAGAGGATGGGCTCGCTCGGCCTGCGGCCTCGCATAGTTTTTTTTTTCATTAGTGGCCGCCAAAACTCTTAGGGGCACTGCTCCGGGCTTCGCCCTGCGCAGGTCTCGACCTTCGGTCTCGCATGTCATAGTAGGTACCATAAGAATGTTCGTCACGTTAAGTAATGTAAGTATATTCGTCACATCAAGTATCGTAAGTATGTTCGTCACAACAAGTATCGTAAGTATGTTCGTCACATCAAGTATCGTAAGTATGTTCGTCACGTCAAGTAACGTAAGTATGTTCGTCACTTGTATGGGAAATCGTGATTTTTGAGTTGACTTTTTTTTTATTCCTGCTGAATTTATGAGGTCATTTGGGGCCTCAATGGAGTCTGTGGACCATTTTTGACAGGACCTCATACTTGGTTTTCAAGATTTCGCGAATTTACGTTTCGGGGTAAATCTCAGAAATTACCCTGAAAATGGGGTAAATGTTTATACCATTTTATAGGTTATTTGGAGACCTCCAAAAGAGCCCCCGGACTTTCTTTTCTCAGACGCACCCTTTAGCCCTTAAATTCACTTTGAATTTTTCGAAAACCTAACTTTTTTACAAAATGGCCGCCTGCCCATACGCCATTTTGTTTTTCCAACTTTGAGTACCCAGTAGTCAGTTACAACTATATTACACACTAAATGGCATTCACAGTTTTTTTTCGCGTCATACAAAGTGGGCGACCAGGACCCCTAGAAGGGACCCCTTTGAAAAAAGTTTGAGCCACCGTCCATCCCAGTGTTGCCAGATGATGGAAATAAAAATAGTCAAATGTCATTTTAATGGGCCCCATCTCTATGCTCCTGGGAATAATTTTTGCGAAATGTCATTATTTCTATTTTCGACTATTTCGAGGCATTTCTCAAAAACTACCAAAAATGTCGAAATTATTTTTTTACCTGGCAATACATCATTACCATACACACATTGACCTTGTACATCGCACTCCGCTCAAATGTTGCCATCTACCCGAAAATCCTTTTTTTAACTTTCGAAAACGCGATTTTTTTACAAAATGGCCGCCACCGCAACCGCCATCTTGAAAGTCTGTCATTTCATATTTTTCCCATATACTACACTATATATGACGTCGGTTGGCATTTTTACTTTTTTTCTGCCAAGCATCTTGGCGGCCAGACAACTCGGCGAAAAAGGCATTGCCAAAAAATTTGTTTTCCCCGCCATGCCGAGTGTTGCCAGGCCACCATGATAAAAATAGTCAAATGTCATTTTAATGGGCTAAACTTGTAAGTACATGACAACTTTTTATTTAAAATATTGGTCCTTCTACTTTCGACCTTTTTGGGCCATATCTCAAAAACTATCAACAAGGTCAAAAATATTTTTACACCTGGCAACACACAATAACTCATCGGATAACTGACCCGTACATTGTAATTCTGTAAAATGTTGCCATCACACTGATAATCCATTTTAAAATTTTCGAAAACTAAACTTTTTCACAAAATGGCCGCCAGCGCCGACGCCATCTTGAAAATTGAAAAAATCGGAATTTTTCCATATACCTGACCATATATGGCAACGTTTGGCATTTTTACTTTTTTTCTGCCACTTGCCGGAATGCTCAAACTACAAGCCGAAAAAGGGTCTGTCAAAAAATTATTTCGCCCGCCAGAACCAGTGTTGCCAGAATTTTACTTCAAAATTACCCTGAGGCCAATACCAGCCGGGGCTGCCATAAATCTGCATATTCGTAATTTGGATACAAGTCAAAATTTTTCCACTAATATTAAGGGCCCTGTGCCAAAAACTACCATAAATTTGGTAGAAATTAAAAAACCTACCAATAGACTGATAAATATCCTACCACCGCCCTATACAAACCAAATCGATTTAGGGTTGCCATCAGTGAGAAAAATTAGTTTGAAAATGGAAAAAAAATTCACGGAACAAAATGGCCGCCAGCGGCGCCGCCATATTGTTTTTCTATAATCTATGGTCACCGGTTGACAGTTGACTATACCTGTGGCGATATTCTAAAGAAAGTTTGCCGTTATCTCTGCGCATCGCGACAGTACGAACACGCAAACATGGGTCCAAAACCGATTTTCAATCCAAGATGGCGGCGCGGACATGTTGTTTTTTTAATTTTTTCCAACTTTGACGTTTTTCTTTTCCATAGACAATTCCAACAAGCTATGCGCCGCTTGGGCATTCTATACATTTTTTTACACTTTTTTTTCGAAAAACCGCCGCCATCTTGGATTTTTGGAAAAAAAAATAAAAAAAGCTGGATCGATTAAAAAAATACACAACCCCCCCATACAACAAAACAATGAATTCAACCCCCTTCCACCCGAAAAAAACCCCTGATGAGTCAGTGAGTCAGTGAGTGGTAATTTAGCTTTATATATTATAGACTAGCTTTCGCCGCACGCTCTTCGCGCGTGCGTGCTCAAGCTAGGTCTGCGACGCTGGACGCTCCGGGCTTCGCCCTACGCGGAGCTCGGCCTGCGGCCTCGCGATACGCAGCTCGGCCTGCGGCCTCGCGAAATTACTTTTCTGGGTTGTACCGTCCGCGTGGGCGGGCGCGGTGGGCTTTTTTGTGGTTCGTTGATTCGGTTTTGTGTGGGGGCTCCTTGGGGCGCCAGCCGCTCCGGGCTTCGCCCTCCGCGGCGTTGTTGGGTCGGCTCGCTCGGCCTGCGGCCTCGCAAAGCTTTTTTTTCATTAGTGGGAGCATACTCCTTGGGGCGCTGCTCCGGGCTTCGCCCTACGCAGGGCTCGACCTTCGGTCTCGCATGTCATTAAAATAAAAAAAATACCATAGATACCATAAACATTTTAGTCCCGTTATACTTAACGTTCCCATACAAGTGACGAACATTCTTACACAGTAACGTAAGTATGTTCGTCACATCAAGTATGGTAAGTATGTTCGTCACATCAAGTATGGTAAGTATGTTCGCCACATCAAGTATCGTAAGTATGTTCGTCACTTGTATGGGAAATCGTGATTTTTGAGTAGCTTTTTTTTTTCTTCCTGGTTTATTTATGGGGCTTTTTGGGGCTTCTACGTAATCTGTGGATCATTTTTGACAGGACCTCATACTTGGTTTTCAATATTTCGCGAATTTACGTTTCGGGGTAAATCTCAGAATTTACCCTAAAAATGGGGTAAAATTTTACACCAGTTCATAGATAATTAGGAGACCTTCAAAAGAGCCCCCGGACTTTTATTTCTCAGACGCACTCTTCTGCCCCAAAAGTCACTTTGAAATTTTCGAAAACCTAACTTTTTTACAAAATGGCCGCCTGTTTATCCGCCATTTTGTTTTTCCAACTTTTGGTACCCAGTAGTCAGTAACAACTATATAACACACTGAATGGCATTCACAGTTTTTTTTCGCGTCATACAAAGTGGGCGACCAGGGCCCCTGGTAGGGACCCCTTTGAAAAAAGTTTGAGCCACCGTCCATCCCAGTGTTGCCAGATGACAGAGATAAAAATAGTCAAATGTCATTTTAATGGGCCCTTTCTCTATGCTCCCGGGAATAATTTTTGCGAAATGTCTTTATTTCTATTTTCGACTTTTTCGGGGCATTTCTCAAAAACTACCAAAATTGCCAGAATTATTTTTTTTCCTGGCAATACATAATGACCATACACACATTGGCCTAGTACTTTGCACTCCGCTCAAATGTTGCCATCTACCCAAAAATCCATTTTTTAACTTTCGAAAATGCAATTTTTTCACAAAATGGCCGCCAGCGCGGCCGCCATCTTGAAAGTCTGACGTTTCGGATTTTTCCCATATACTACACTATATATGACGCCGATTGGTATTTTTACTTTTTTTCTGCCAAGCGTCCTGGCGGCCAGACAGCTCGGCGAAAAAGGCATTGCCAAAAAATTTCTTCTCCCCGCCGTGCCGAGTGTTGCCAGGCCACCAAGATAAAAATGGTCAAATGTCATTCTAATGGGCCAAGCCTATGAGCACATGGCAACTTTTTATTTAAAATGTTGGTCCTTCTTCTTTCGACATTTTTGGGCCATATCTCGAAAACTTTCAAAAACGTCAAAAATATTTTTATACCTGGCAACACACAATGACCTAACGGATGACCGACCAATACATTGCAATTTTGTAAAATGTTGCCATCACACTAAAAATCCATTTTGAAATTTTTGAAAACCAAACTTTTTTACAAAATGGCCGCCAGGGCCGCCGCCATCTTGGATATCGACTTGGCCGTATTTTTCCTGTATTCTAGACTATATATCGGACCAGAGCCAATTTTTACTTTTTTTTTTAATTAATACCCCGGACCCAGAGAGACTTTGGAAAATGACTACTGCGAAAACACATTTTTGCCAGCCAAAATCAGTGTTGCCAGAATTTTACTTCAAAACTACCATGAGGCCAATACCAGCCGGGGTTGCCATAAAACTCCATACTCGGAATTTGAATACACGTCACACTTTTGCCACTCATATTTGGGGCCCTGTGGCAAAAACTACCATAAATTTGGTAGAAATTCAAAAACCTACCAATAGACCGATAAATAACCTACCAACGCCCTATACAATCCGAATCGATCTAGTGTTGCCATCAGGGAGAAAAATCAATTTAAAAAATGCAAAAATTTTTCTTGGGACAAAATGGACGCCAGCGGCGCCGCCATATTGTTTTTCTATAATCTATGGTCACTGGTCGACACTCGACTATATTTGTGACAGTTTAAAAAAATAAGTTCACCATAATCTCCATAGACCGCGACGCTATGACCACGCAAACATGGGTCTCAAAATAGTCGAAATCGCATTTTCGATCCAAGATGGCGGCGCCGCCATTTTGTTTTTTCGACTTTTTATTTTTTTTAATTCAATCATTTCACCCACTTAATAAACCCCAAAAATTTGACAGCGATCCGATAAATAGATAAAGAGATACAACCACCAACATGGCCGCCATCTTGGATTTTGAAAAAAAAAACCACAAAAACCTGTTTCGATTGGCGCCCGATTCACAGTCACCCTACATCATTTTCCCATTTTATCCCTCTAAATAACCGAAAAACACCCCTGATCAGTCAGTCAGTCAGTGGTAATCGAGCTTTATATAATATAGATTAATAATGTCAATCACTCACACAATACCTTTGGATAGGTAAGTACCTGGTACATATAAAGATAGAAAGACAAAATATTGTTATATTTTTCTTAAACCTTAATTAATAAGCACTTAAGAATAATGTACTCTAAAGTGTTTAAATATATTTAATAAGTACGCACCTATACTACACTAATAAAATATTGAGCAATAATAGAATGTTCAAATAATTTAGTTGAATAATAAATTGTTAAGTATCAAAATATGTTTGTCTCCGACAGTTAGTGTCCGACACGCTGCTCACCCACACAGACACAAATGATGTCTATGTGTGTTTCGGAATCGGCTCCCGCGTGCGTTTCGAGTTGCTTAAAATTGTATGCGCGCTCTTAAGCGGTGTTGTAAGCTAAGGGACGATATCTCCGAAACGGCTACGATTTTCGATTTGAGTTTTTGCCAAAAAATAGTCATGAAATAGTCGTCTCCAACGGAAATAAATTTGAGCTGATTTAATTTGAAAATAAAAAGTTATAATTTTCCTTACAATTTTGGAGGTACAGTTGTATACAAAATGTTTTACTTCATTTGATATTATTGTGAAATGTTCTGCTTAAAATATAATATTTCGTTCAATTAGGTATTTTCCATGGCAGCTGTTATGATTAAACAAAAAAAAAACAAACATTTTTATGTAGCTATTTTTATTTATTATAATATAAAGTTTGCATATTAGTACAAAACTTGTTTAAATCTGAAATCAGTACATATAATACACAATTACCGACCTGTTCCCACCCAGCAAAAAGAATAACTATGAGCTTTAATTATTGATCTTTACATATATTTCACATTTACCTTTAATGTTAATATCACAGCAATGCGTTTTTAAAATGGTTAGAGCTAGTTCCACAACACTTACTAGATGGCGTGACTGTCAAGCAAAATACTCAAGTCAATGAAATGTCCGCGACGATGATTGTGGGAAGACACTAATGGTGCTCCCACACTGCCGCGCCGTTAGAAAATGTTTAGCAACGTTAGCAGACATTTAATCAAATGTCATTGTAATAAAAATTATTTCATGTTAGAAAATGTTTCGTAACTGAGTAAACATTTTATAACAAGTTATCTTCTATCCATACTTATAATAAATATGTAGAGAAGTCAATTCTGTACATTAAATATATTTTCTAAATAACTATAAGGGAGTCATTAGTGATCGATATTGATGCCAAAAATGCAATCAGTAAAATTGTTGTCTGTCTGTATGTTCGTTATAGAAAAAAAAACTACTAGACGGATTTTAACGAAACTTGGTACGATTATTCTTCATATTCCTGGGCAGGTTATAGTATACTTTCATCACGCTACAATTAATAGGAGCAGAGCAATGGCGGGAAGTGTTGGGGAAACGGGAGAATTTTTTATCTGTATGTTTGATCGCGCCTCACGCGAAAACTACTGCTTGGAATTAAATGCGGTTTCACCAATGTATTGCTAGCAATCCAACAACCTCTAGAGGTCTAACTTAAAGTCTGGGTACCATTTTGTGGAAGTCGGTTATTTTTGAAACCCCATATCCACGCGTGGGACGCCGCTGGCACAGCTAGTAACAAAATAAAATAAGTGTTATATTTTGTTTGGCGCATCCAATAAGATCGCTTCTTCTTTTGTAAACAAAACTAAAAGCTATTCTAATGGGCAATTCTTCTTCCATTTTTGTACAGACACTCCCTCAGAACGCAAAACCAAGTAAGCAAATGCCAGATTTAAATGTTAGTAAACATTTTTCATCAGTGTACGGGCACTTATAACATGTGACACTTCATAACAAAATGTAACAATTGACAACATCTGTTAGTAAATTTTTTTTTTATTTAATCTTTATTGCACAATAGAAATAGTGCACAAAAGGCGGATCGAAATCCGTGTAGGCATTCTCTACCGGTCAACTATTGGGCTAAGCAGAAACAGATGTATGTAGGTAGAGTGTTGCAAAGTGGGATAGGATTAAACAGGGATTAAAATATTAAATAACTTAATAGATACATACATAATATAGAGTAAATAAAATAAAATATAAATGTATGCTAGAAAATGTTTACAAATATTATCTAACGGCAGTGCGGGGGCACCATAAAGGACGGAGACTATGAGGCCGAGCGCTCCCGAAGCTAGCATGGAAATGCCCGAACGGCATACCTATTATTCGGTTGTGATATAAACATTATATTTAGTTATTTTTAATTTAAACATATTATGTACGCATTTTCAAGCTTTAAATTGTACTAAATAAAAATAGCTACAAAAATTATAAATGTTTGTTTTTATTTGTTTAATCATAATAGCACTCGGTCTAGTCACTAGTCTTGGAAAACACCTAATTTGACGAAATATTATAGTTCAAGCGAAATATTTTACAATAGTATAAAATGAAGTAAACATTTTGTACACGACTGTACCTCCATAGAAATGTAGGGAAAAATTAACACTTTTTAATTTCAAATTAAATCAGCTCAAATTTATTTCCGTTGGAGACGACTATTTCATGACTATTTTTTGGCAAAAACTCAAATCGAAAATCGTAGCCGTTTCGGAGATATTTGAAGTTTTCAAATGTTCAAGCTAGAATCCTCACCAACCTACCCTTATATCTCTGGAATCTCTTAACGACTAATTCTGAAATTTGGTATGCTGTTGCGACTATTTCATGACTATTTTTTGGAACATAAACCAATTCGATAGACTTTGCCGTTTGCTTGCATCAGAGGTGAGGATTACAGCTTGATGTTCAAGCCAGAATCCTCACCAACCTATAGCTATAACTCCGAAACTATAATGCGACTATTTTTTTTACTTGGCGACTATTTATGACTATTTCATGACTATTTTTTGGCATAGTCAAAATTCGTTTTCATGCAGGTTTCAGAGATGAGGATTCCAGCTTGAAGGACACACTATTTCTCGCTGATCAACGAGCTATGAAACACTTGCTCAGCGATAAATCGATCATAACTCGCGCCCAGAGAAAAACCAGCGGACAAACAGTTCTCAGTAGCCAGTAAGTACCGTTCAACAGTTGTGAAGCTCGGTAGCTTCACAACTATTGAACTACGAACTCGTTCCCGTGGCTCACCAACTCGCATCTATATTCTACTTCTACTCGCTCCTCGTTCATCGTTCGCGGTGAGACAACAGCCTAACTCGACAGTACCACACTTTTCATCGACGCGACAAACCATTAGAGACGATTCTATTTTCATGGCAATAAGAATGTCCGCGCAGAAAACGATTTTCATACTAATAAGCTTAACGGAAATTGTCCGAACCATTGTGTCTGCTCGTGGACTGGATGTTTTGAGTTTGTGTCGAACGATACCTAGTACCACACGCGATGGAATATTGATTTATTTTATCATCATAAACTAACTCACTCTTCGTGATTTAGGCTTTAGTTTACTTTGCGAAATTGTATCTTCTATTGCTAGGATTTTATGGTTTATGTCAATGTGCGCTTGACCGACGGCCGAGGGCTCAGGCCGTAGTATACGCAAAATAAAAACTAAATTCAGGCCATGACCCAATAAATTATGAAAATGTCAACATACCTACCTGCCTATAGCAAGAAGGTCCTTTAAACACTATTTATCAACAGTCTCCATTTACTAAGAGGCATTTTAATAAAATGTAGACTCTTGCTAGATAATTATTAAAAGTATCCTCTAGATTCTAGAGGATACTTTGATCCCTATCAAACGAAAACTAGATTTTCCTAGATTTTCTTCTTGTATTTTTTTTTAGAAATAAGTATATTGCTATTTTTCTGTGAACCTAAAAATTTCACTTATCAAATAAATAATCTTTTGAAGACGATAAAGATGATAATTTTAATATTTAGGCACCCACCTTTATCGTTACTCTTTATGAAATAAAATATTCATACAAAATATCATAATATTTTTCTTTTCAATTCACAAAGAGATGTCCACCAAAGGGTAGGGATTAGAAGATATCTTGTTGGGAGCTTATCGTCGCGGACACTCTATTATATTCAGTATTTTTCTAGTGATATTTTTTATTTATACGACTATATGCTGAGGGTTGTAAATTTATCTTTGATCTATGTTCCTTTGGCGATGTTTTCAAAAGAAGTTTTTTTATATTCTACATTTTTTATTAAAGCTCCATGGTATTTAGCGAGCCGGTGTACACAGGTCGAATATAAAATATTTACGCGAACTTGTTCCTTTAAATTATGATCGAAGATTAATCGATCATTCTAGTTGACACCACCAAAATTACACCACTGGTGGGTGGTGTCATGGAATCTCTAGTCCATATGACACCACCAGACACCACAGACTGTTAGTGATATTACATATACTT
The DNA here is from genome assembly GCA_031163375.1 of Conogethes punctiferalis. NCBI lineage: Eukaryota > Metazoa > Arthropoda > Insecta > Lepidoptera > Crambidae > Conogethes > Conogethes punctiferalis. The sequence goes on along the minus strand of CM062082.1, from coordinate 14,879,725 downwards.
AGTATACAATTAGTCCTCAACTACCTAGGTATAAAACAACTAAGTAGTAGTAGTAAAAACGGTTATAATTCCAAAATTTAAAGGTTAATCACTAGTAGGTACACTATTTATCTCCTTATCATAATCGGCAAAGACATCCAAAATTACTTTAATGATCTAAATAAATATAAATATCAGACAACATCACATACATTGCTCTAATCCCAAAGTAAGTAGCTTAAGCACTTGTGTTATGGGTATCAGAACAACGAAGGTACCACAAATGAATACTTAAATACAATTATTATAAACACCCAGACACGGAACAAACACAAGTGTTCATCACACGAATGTTTGTCCCGGGAATCGAACCCACGACCCTTGGTTCAGAAGGCAGGGGTCACTACCAATTGAGCCACCGAGCCAGTCTAATCCGCCGAGCCACCGAGCCAATCTAAAGATACAATGTTACGATTGAATCATTAGCAGGCTCAGGCTTTGCTCTACCTCTGCCGGCAAGTTTTATAATATGTAGTAACACTAGCGACCCGCCCCGGCTTCGCACGGGTGCAATACTATATGCATGTATTATACACATAAACTTTCCTCTTAAATCCCGCATCAAAATTCGTTGCGTAGTTTTAAAGATATAAGCATACATAGGGACAGACGGAAAACAAAAGCCACTTTGTTTTATACTATGTAGTGATTTACTTTTATTATAAACTCGTCTGAGCAGAACCCGTAAATGCAATGATTGTGTAAACGTTTTAAAATGTTTGTTCATTGTAATCAACAATGTTTTTATAACAAACTATTCATTGTAACAAACTATATCAATTATATCAAACTATTCATTGTCGGGTTGCTACAAAAATTACGTCGTAGTTCGTAGTCACCCGTAGCACTTATATCAACGACTACAACGCGTCCCGGAAGTTCCTATTGCGTAACTTTTAATCTATACTTAGGTACAATACATCTGTAGAGAAGTCAATTCTGTACATGGAATATATTTTCAAAATAACTACCAGGGGGTGATTAGTGATCGATTCTGATGCCAAAAATGCAATCAGTAAAATTTTTGTCTGTCTGTCTGTATGTTCGTTATAGAAAAAAAAACTACTAGACGGATTCTAACGAAACTTGGTACGATTATTCTTCATACTCCTGGGCAGGTTATAGTATACTTTTCATCACGCTACAATCAATAGGAGCAGAGCAGTGACGAGAAGTGTTGGGAAAATGGGAGAAATTTTTATCTGCATGTTTGATCGCGCATCACGCGAGAACTACTGCATAGAATTGAATGCGGTTTTCACCAATGTGTTGCTAGAGGTCTAACTTAAAATTTTATGGAAGTCCGTTATTTCTGAAACCCGATATGCACGCGTGCGACGCCGCCGGCACAGCTAGTCCTTCATAATTGGGATTGGATTTGAAGAATCCGAACGCATTGCGTAAAGGCTTCTTTTTTCATACCTCTTCGGTGGCAATATTCCTGCAGGCATGATAAGCGGTCACGGCAATCCATGAAGTCCTTCTGGACTTCATGGATTGCGGTGACCGCATCGCATGCGCTTTGCCGACCCTTTACAAGCCCATTTACTTTTCTTACGTTATTAGGTATAAAGCTAAGAGGATTTTTTTAATAAGAGCGATCAGGATGTCCTCAATCCACCTGATGGTAAGCGGTCGTGATGTCCAAATGTTAAGTTGACAGACATAATAGGACAAACCCACCGCGCCTGCCGCCCTCATCCGGAAGGGCCACTATGATCCCGTTTCATGCCCCGCCTTAAGAATCCAGTAATGAGCGGTTTTAAGTAGTGTTGCCCAAATTCAGTCTTGGTCTTGCAGTCTTGGTCTTGTTCTTGCGTTTTTGCAAGACCAAGACCAAGAACAAGAGCGCGTATTTTGAGCAAGACCAAGACCAAGACTGACCGTGCAAGACTTGAGCAAGAACAAGACCTAGCCTGCAAGACTCTTGCGTCTTGCAGCTAGGACTTAGCGCTATTTCACTGAGTAGTTAGGTGTAACAGTTAGGTGTATAGGTAGGTACGCTTAGGAATTCTATGAGACGCAAAAAACTGTATCAAAGAATATGAAAAACTGGACCTATGCGCATTACGACTAATACCATAAACATAGCGAATAAAAAAATATATATTAAAATCAAACTGAGTGCATGCATAGTTATGTTTTAACCATCGGCACTTTGATAATGCGGCATCAAAGGTTTTGTACTTACTTCTCAAAGAAATTTGCCGCTTTTCGGAAGTACATGGTTATGATACACGCGCCGGCGGCTTCTTTTGAAATCTTAAACAATCGTTGCCGCCACGCCGAAATCATAACATTTGACACTACATATTTGATTGCCGCCATAGGGCGTAGGTATACTCATGCAAAATAATTTCGAATTTTAAGAGTACCTACAGGTGTTCCAAAAAATAAGTAAGTTTCAGAGTGCTTAGAATGAAAATGAATACATTATACTAATCACGCAAGTAGTACTAAGATTAGGATAAAATGGTAAGGATAGGTAGTAGATGTCATATTAATTCATTCTAGTAAGTATATCGCGTGTAAAAAGACCCTTAACGAAGCCGTGAACTACATGTTCTCCTGGTCATGACGAACATCGTTAGTTCTAGAAAAATACCTGGGAAATGTATGGTTACCGAGATATTGACCTTCAAAGTTAAAAAAAAATTACGTTTTTCATATTAACGCTTTTAAAACGTAATTACTAACATTTCTTCTAAAGAAACCATATCCCAATTTAGAATATTTCTCAGCAAATAAGGCCATTCAATCAAATCACGGCCCGCAATGTACATCGCACGCGCACACACAGTCACTATCCCTTGTAGCGACAGCAGCGCACGCACACGCGGCGCGCGTCAGATGTTCGCGCGAGGTCAACGACACAAAGGGCGCGAGCGGAAAACCCAGCTGATAGCTCGACTCGACCCTGTTACCTTACCTAGGTAGGTACATTGCTTAGGGTACCTTTGACGTAGGTGTAAGTAAGTATGTGGCTACTCTTACGTGTTCGTTGAAATAAGAAGCACACAGTTCTGAAAAGAACTATTTCACTCTTTCGTGTGTTTCACTGATGGTGGCTCTGAAAAGAGCCGTGGTTACTCTTCCGTGTGTTTCAATGAAGTGGCTCCGAAAAGAACCGTTGTCACTCTACGTGTGTTCAATGGATGGTGGCTCTGAAAAGAGCCGTTTTCTACACTGCTGGACACCGAGCACTGCACGCACACCGCACAGCTGATCGACGCGCCGCGTAACAACACACGACGCCAACGAAGACGCACGCATGCGCGAGCCTAAGTAGTCGCGTCGTGTGCCTCGCAGTTCGAAGACGCGCGCATGCGCGAGCCCAAGTCGTCGCGTCATGTGCCTCGCAGTTCCTCTCGTGCGCACTGCGCGCCTCGCCGCTCGCTGCCGGAATGAGAGCAAGAGCGCGCGCGCCAATTTCATTCATCATGACTGCGCTGCGCGAAAGCCGCGACCGTCTGGCGCCATCGTGCGAGCGAGACGGATACGTCCTGCATCCCTTTCCCCCTACACGTGCCACATTTAGTATTGTTACCTAATCTGTTTGTTTTCTGTATCATTTATTTACCTTCTGATCGGAGTTTTACTTCTGCCTCAAGAACCTTCAAGAAGAAATTACCAGCTACTGGAAGAGAATAGCAGACCACTCTGCTACCCTACTGGCAACTAGGCACCCTCTGCCTACCACTTGCTAAAAGTACATAAGTCAATGGCCAATTACAACAATCATCTCATTTCCATAATTTTATCGACATACGGAATGCATTACCTACCGTAATCTCAGTTGGGGATCTTGATCTCAGATCGTGTTAGGGGCTCCTGGGGGCTTGAAAATACTGCGTTCATTGATTTATTTTCGATGGAGAAAAGATAAATACCTACCTACCTAATTGTACATGTTAGTTTGTATCATGCATGATGTCCACTCGAGATCGAATTTCCGCCAATCGGTGCTGCTAATCTCGTAGGAGACTAGCCTGTCAAGTACGCACAGTTGTAATCCGATTCGAATCATATCATTCCGACCGGAGCATCGGATAGAGATCGGTCGCATGTCTTAACGTGGTTTCCGATGCACTGGGGTGTAAAACCGGCACTACCCTGGCTCCGGAGCTGCTACTAACTAATTTCTTTAATAAAAAGAAATACCTACCTATGAACAACTTTAGAAACAACCTGGAATTCGAACCCGGGACTTCTCGATTGACGGATGACACCTGCGACCAATAAACAGACCAATGAATCGATCTTATTGGGCACATAAAGCAGGTAGCGAAAACTTGCATTTAATTTCAGTCGTGTTGCAATTCAGGTAGAATTTGCTATTAAATTTTCTGCAGGATTGCATGATATTTAATTGACGATTTTCAAATTCAGTTATTTATTATTAAAAGATGGTATAATATGTAACTTTTTTTCTTCATACAAATAGCGCATTCCAAGCGCCTGAGGGAATTCTACCATTTTCCTTATTCGGATTCAAGGACGAAATTAGAGTTTCACAATCAGAAGAGCATTTCTAATAGTCAAAATGTAAGTAGGTACTTGTTGACTACCAAGTACATAAAACAATACATAAGTAAACTCTTAGAAAAGCCACAAATTATTAAAATGATACTTTACGTAGGGCCCTTCTTACGTACCTAATTGTTAGGTAATTGAGACCTATTGAAATTGAATTATGTTTGAAGAGACTACTTATGTTTAAAAACATGTTTAATTTTACCCCGAGTAGGTATCTACCTACGACATAATCAGTAAAACATAAAATACCTGTGAAAAAATACGATAATTTCTATTGCCGACATTGCCGTGGGTGGTGGTGTTGCCATTAGAGCATTCAAATAAATAACTTTTATTATTTAAAGTAATAATTTTATCAAGACAATAAAATGTATCATTTATTTCATAATTGGGTGTAAGTTAGCTAGCTAACCAAGTTTTTACGTAAGTAGGTACATTTGCAGCGTATAAGTAAATTATGGGCGGTTATTAACCTGGTTATTGGTATCAGAACCTAATGATAAATTGTTGAATGCAACACATTAGCGATGAATAATACTAGAAAAACAACAACTCCAATCATTAGGTGGTAACTTCTGTAACCTTAAACGCTCAGACTCCATAAAATTTAGGTACCTACTTATAGCAAAAATGTTAAATGAGTGAGAATTATTACATTGCCTTAGCAACTTTCAATAACGTGTATTATTGATGCAGATTTGTTAACTAGTTTAATTTGATTTTTAGGTGAATTACTTATTAGGTATTTTAAATAAATTTTATTAATTAAAATTATTACTAGTTAAGTAACTAGGTACTGTACAGTATATCCATTTAACTAATCGCTAATCTGATTTTGTAATTTACCGCAAGCAAAACAAAATTATGTAACCTAGTTTATAAAATGGCAACATTCGGCGAGCGCAGCCAAGCCTTTGCCGCCGCGCGCGCGCGGCGACTCAAAGGATTTCTGCGCTTCCGCGGAAGTTAGGTACCTAATTTTTCAGTTCGGTTCTAAACAACATCGAATGCGTTTTGATTTCGGATAATTTCGCCTCGTTGTGTATTTTTCTTTTGTGTTGAGTTGAGTGTTGTTTGTTGTGTTGTGCTGTGGTCAGTGACTAGTGTCGAAGGTGCCATTCCATGCATACAGCGCTTGCGAGTACGTTAACATGGTGTAGGTACGGTATGGCCATACATGGAAAAGTGCTTCTGAGGCACTGCGGCTGTATTCATCGTTCGTTCCACTTGGTACCAGAACGATGGAGCTCCGCCATACATTGTGAGACCCGGCCGTGAGCAATGGCTTGGCAACCAGTAGATCGGGCGGTTCAGGCCCCATACGTGGCCCGCGCGTTCGATAGACTTGACTAACTTGGATTTCATTTTGTGGGGCTTCGTCAAGGACCTTTATGAAGGTTTTCGACCGCCCACTCGCTCATGGAGGGTCGCCAGTTCGAGCCACATCTTGTCCGCTTGGAGAGACCTACACTAGAAGACAACGAGTACTAGGTAAGTACTTAGACCTCATTTAAGGAGACGCGACACTACAGTCAACACGAGCTGCGATTTATGGCGAAGTATGGAAGCATAACAAATGCCAGTGACGTCGCCTATTGCGTCATGTCGTTTGTCTTAAAACCTGTGATTTCATACATTCAAAATAAGTACCTATTTTTATGTGTAAAATAAGGGTACAATAGGTAGTTTAAACTTATTATTGTAGTTCTCATAAATTTCTATCGCACGAGCGCGCGTTCGCGTAGGTACCTATCTAGCGAAAGAGCGGAGACATGCCGCGCGCCGGCGACCGCGCCGCGAGACATAGGTACCTACGCGCTGTACATTGCGTGGTCTTGAAAACAGCTGTTTTTTTACTCATAAAACCAAAATCATTTCCCTGTCAAAATATTTGAAAATAGTACTCAGCTATAGGAACAGAATGCGTAGTTTCAGGCTTCGTTAAGGGTTTTTAAACTAATTACTTAGGTACTATTATTGTACATTTGTACATATCATAGGAAATGTTTATTAAGAAACAGTTACTTCCATGGAAAACGACATATAGGTCAGTTGATTTTTCGAATTTCTTATCAAATCTTCAGTTATTTATTAATCTGCTTGATCTTTACTATGGCTATGTTAATTCAAGCTCACAATGTTCCAATTCTAATACGTTTTTCTAAGATTTAAAGTAAACTTTAATAAATAGTAATAGACTAATAAGTAATTGCAAGACTTGCAAGACTCTTGCTGCAAGACCAAGACCAAGACCAAGACTGGGAGCGCAAGACCAAGACCAAGACCAAGACCAGGTGTATTGGCGCAAGACCAAGACCAAGACTGGCTAAGTCTCGTCTTGTTCTTGCATTTGGGCAACACTAGTTTTAAGCGACCGGCACTCAACTGTTGTCTATGAATAGGTTTTTGGGTACTGTGCGTCTGCGCGTCGCATACCTAGTAACGTTTTTGAATACGGGTGTTACGGCTGTGTTCACATGTTACTATGCGTTGCGCGAATGTAACCAAAAATTTATAGGATTTCGGACACTCTGCATCCACGCGTCGCATAGTAACGTTTGTGAATACGTTCCGTTCGTCCGAATCCGTTAGGGGCAGCGCAGACGACAGACTATCCGTGACACATTTTTTTTTGCAATTATATGCAGTAACGCACACGACGCGCAAAAATCTGTCGCGGATATTTCACAGACTCAACGTACACGACGCACACTTTCGATCATTCTGTCGGCAGACCTAGACGCTCTTTTTAAATATCTCAGACGCAGACTCTAACGCATAAAAGTCTGTCGTCTGCGCAGCCCCTTAAAGTAGCACCGAGAGCTATGCGCCATCGCATAATCAACATGGAAGATAAAAGTCTAACAAAAATGTCACCATATTTTGTGTTGGTTCTTTTTTAGGTAGAGTAAGTACCATTTGGTACCATTCAAGAACAAGAAAAATTATAATCACAGCTGGTTCAATGTATTCTGACATAATATCACTAGGTGTATGTGACGTTCCACCGCTAAAGGTCGAGTTGCGCGTGTCTCTGTAATCTGCACATAATAGGCTATTCAAATCAAAAATAATTATCCTCATAAGATGTACCTAGGTGTGTTTACGGAGATATACCTACATTTTTGAAAAATATGATAATTAAAATTCTGTACTTAAATTAAATTAGTTATTCTTTGGATATAATATAGTGACTAATTGTATTTTACCTAATAATCAGTAAAAAGAAAACCTAATTTTGCACCAAAACATTAAATTTAATAATATTTAAAACTACTACCCTATCTTCATAGGGGATAGCGGTCTGCGGGCAATACCGGTCACGTCAAAATCCTATTGGCTTTTTAGGGAACTAAATAGTTCCTTAATAGTTATACTATGCCTATAAGTTTAAGATTGCCATAGTAATAAAAAATATAGATGTTGAGATAACGCCAAGATTTCGCCGATGCGCAATGTAGAGAGCAACTGAAATGCATCTCAAAATCGATTCAATCGTTTGGGATGTAAGACATCACAATACCTACCTACATAAGATGACAACAAGTCACATCAAATTTTACTAAGAGTTAGAAGAGTTATAGTTTCTATAAAACAGTTGTGTGTTAAAACGATATCTATAAAGCTTGCGGAAACCACAGGGAAATTTTTACGACAAACGATTATTAACCTACTTTTTATTTTATATTTACTTTTTTATGATAGGTACAATTGGCGGACTAAGATAATATCAGCCGTATGGAATTCCGTATAATGCTAATGAAGTTGGCATTTTGACCCCTATTCGAGCGATATTGATTGAGGTCGTGAATTGACCAGTTATGTTTAAGGAGTTTATTTTCATAAAGACTTACAAAAGTCACTTACATGAAAATTACATTTGTTATAACAGTTATTTAGATTAGATTAAATTATTTAAATTAAATTAATTTAATTGACACATTAAAATATAAATCAATTCCTTCCGTTTAAATAAAAGTTCTGGTAGGAAATGTTTAATTGTAGAAATAAATTATAGAGCCCTACAAGTAAACACATTTAGACCTACTTACTGAGCTTACGTCCTTTTTGCTAAGACCCTCTCGGTTCGGGGGCCTGTGGCATACCAGTTTGCCAATAAACCACTGTAGTACCTGTTTTCGTAATAAATTTCAGCAATGGGCACCGTATGTATCGTATTAAAATATTTATGCACAATAAACTAACCAGCAACGTCTAATATCAAATCATTAGTTTACCTTTAATTTTCGGTGCCTCAAATTATTTAAAATACCTACCTACTAAAGCACAAATCGTAGGTACCATAAAATTCATCAAAGTCGGTTTTGATTAATTAAATTCATATCAACACGGGAGAGACTAATGCGAAGGATTTATGGGGCAAAAATACGCGATCCGTCCAACGAATGATCTTCTCTCGAGTTTTAGTAAGTAAGTCTGTAGGTAGGTACCTTTTGTACGGGTACCTTACCGTAAAAGCTTTAACAATACTCACAGAAAGCGGCAAGGCCTGCCCCGAAGGCGAGCTGGTGGTGCGGCAGCAGCATCGGGCGCGGGTAGACCGGCAGCGGCGGCGGCGGCGGCGCCCACAGCGCGGCCCGCGGCCCGCCCTCGCTCTCCTCCACCTCCACGTCCGACGACGACTCACAACCCTTCCCCTCCACATCACCCTTATCACCCTTCGGCTCCTCCAAATGTCCGTACAGCCGGGCGAAGAACTTCCGCGGCGACGACGGCCGCGGCGCCTGCAACTCCGTCTCCTTATCGTCACTCATCTCACACGTGCTACCGCAATGATACAGACACGTGGATTGACACGTCAGGTGATGCGATGTCCCTCGGGAACCGCCGGACTCCGCCCACTTTGCGCCCCGAGCGGGAACGGCGCAACGAGGGTGATACAACCGACCAATAAGGGAGGCGGTTGCGAACGACGCCGGCCCTAAGGGCGTGTCAACGATAGAAATATAAGCGCTGAAATGAAAACTTCGGCAAAGTTTTAAGCCGGGAAGTTTTTTATGATACTTACCGAGATTGTGATTTAGGTGAGCCAAAGTAAAATAAAGGTAGGGGAGTTTCATAATCACTGATATTATTGTCAGTTGGTTACTTTGGGTGCCTAATTTCTTTTGTTAAATTAAGTACTTATTTTCAGACCGTTTGTTTGTTCAGATTCAGTTATTTTTTAATTATATCAACCAATCTACAGAATTAATATGGCATACCTACGTAGATACTAATAGAGAATTAACGAATAGGAATAACTCGCCTGTACCTACGTAAAGTGGCTTAGCCATTTGTGATTGAGCCAGATGTGAGACAGTGCCAATCAATCGTGGTAGTTTTTTTATAGTGGCTCGACATAATGGCTTCTCTACGCCTTATGGAAAGCAAATGAGAAGCCCAAGCCGCTGTGATAACTGGCAAGTAACTGGTCAGTTGCCACCGCCATGCCGGCCCAACCCTAACCCATGAGCTCCGGAAACCCAATTCACCGGCAGAAACACGACCCAGAGGATTTGGCTGCGGTATTCTATAGGGTGGAGGTCCTTCCCCGGACGAGCGGATCAATTCAAGAGGAGATTCACTATGCCCTACCTCTCTTTAAATTAAAATATAAATCAGTATTTGTCAAACCCCTGACAAATACTTATTTGTTCTTCTATAACCTTTAATCGCATCAGGCCCGCCTGTAGAGACGGCTCTGGGAGGGGGCGAGGCCACCCGATAAAGATGGATGGACTGAATGGCTGAGAAAGAAGTGAATGGGACCATGACGGCTGATAGGGATGAATGGAAGAAGAAAACATATTGCGCCGACCCAGATGATGGGAACAGGGCAGGCGAATGATGACCTAGGTACAGTTGTACGGTGCAATTTAATGGCTGCACTATAATAACGACATTGTTCTAGCTCGCATGCTCTGACACCCCTCAGGGTGAAGTGGCAGTGGGCTGGCCACATCAGCCGCAGAACCGATAACCGTTGGGGTAAACGAGTTCTGGAGTGGAGACCTCGAGAGTGGAGTTTAATCTCAATTAAAAACTATAGTATTCTTATTTATACTTCACACCGCATCACCGTACATCATCATCCTGTAGTTATGTATTTGCTCCGTGGCACCCCCCCATAAAAAAATTTCATTTGAGAGGATTTGCCTTAGTCATCATGCTGGGCAGGTGGGTTGGTAAGAGTAGGTTTTAGTAACCAGGTAAACACTGCTGTCCGTTTCCTGATATTCCCCTAGTCGTCTTCTACGACAACCACGGGATTATATGGGGTGGTCCCAGAAGCGTAGCGTGTCTTGGCGGGGCCCCATATAAAAAATTGTTTGGGGGCCCTTAGGAAGGGAAAAGATTTGTCTCAAATTTGGGAAGCTTTTGCTTATGCACTTCGGGGGCCTCCATGGTCTGGGGGCCCCGTATAATTGATACGGCGGTAGCTACGCCCCTGGGTGGTCCTATTCTGGAACCACACGGCCAATACGGATAAGACCATAAACTCTTATCTACATATTGACGCCTCATTGAATCTATTTCTTTATGGCATTCCATGGACCTGCATGGACCATAGACTATCCATTGACAGTTAATCATGAAAACTATCAATTTCACTGACCAACAAAATATTAACCAAGCCAGTTCAAATAGTTTTAGTCATAAAATGCAAAGAAAATCAGCTACAGTGACTACTATGTGCATAGTACTATGTTTTGCTTTTAACTATACGTTCCCGCTTCATAGACAGACGACTAGTGCAGTTTATAACTACAATAACAGTAGGGATCACAATAATATATACCTATTTTATGAATTACTTAAACAATAGTTTTATCTAGTTTGATCGAGATGCCCTCAACAATACGATGCACATTTAATATCGTAACAATGGCAGATCCGAAGTCAGGAAGTTGACAATGATAATTCCACCCACCGGTCCCGTAGGTATTTGTGGTGAACATGACGATGTGATGGAGGGATGTAAGGGAGCGACCTATCACCTTTTCGCTCCAAGCCATCCTCACCTGCCCGTGGTGCATCCTGCCGAACAACAAACGAGGCTCTGGCAAACCGACTGGTGGCGGTAAAACCATCACGATAGAAGGCGTAGCAAAATACAACATACCGATGACGGGCAGCAGCGTCACCGGAGCAAGAATCTACACCCTGCGATCGCCAACCCGCCTGCCCAGCGTGGCGATTATGGGTATATCCTCCGGAAGTTTGCCCTAGGTGGCGAACAACTGGAGAAGCCTAAGTCCAGCAGTGGACTGCAATAGGCTGATGATGATGACGATGGAGTGAATGGTCGTTGTGGCGATAAACGTCATTCGCCACAGCGTACGGGACCTATGGCGGTGGTATTTACCTACCATGAAAACACCAGTAGGTAGGTACGTACTTTTCATGTTCCAGTTACTCAACATTGGGATGACTTTTTACACCACGGCTTCATTTTCGATCGGAGTAAAAAAATGGCGAACGAGATGGAAAATACGATAATTAAAATAAAAAAATCCGCACAAGGTTTTATTACGCCCATTGAAAACGAGTTGAAGAGACAAATGGATAACAAGCTTAGCGAGGAAGATCTTCGCCAATACGAGCAACTGGTGATAATGAAGAAGTATCCTTATTTGGATCTAAAGGAGTTGGATCTAAAATACAGCCCTCTGTCCAACAAGAATACGCGGCAAAGCTTCAGGTTTGATTCTGATGTGAACCTCAGAAGCGATAATAATCTTGAACAAGAAGAAGGTATTAATGTAGAAATAATAAATAGAGGTCTATCTGGCTTTTCCATTCCGCCCAAGCTTGCGAAAGGAGTGGCAATAGTAGACGGCAAGTTGAAATTCAACAACCTAAAGATCGATGAAGGTAAATCCGAAAATTTGGTAAAGAAGAAATCGTCGAAACGAGATACATTTGGAGGTCTTCAAAAGTTTATTGTAGAGTACGAACAGAAAAGAAATAAAATATGTGTTTGAGTATTACAAATATTTTTCCTAGATAGTATTGACAGTATTTGAGGGGTTGCTTCTCGCTCTGGTGACGCCCGTCGGCTCGTGGTTATATACAAGCGTGATAGTTCCCCCCCCCCCCCGACGGGGCCCGACACTATATTATAGAATGTCACACTTGTACCGCCACGTCAAGTGCCAGAGCCTAGGTTATTATTCGGAAATATGCCCCTTATGCGGGTGAGGATGGCTTGGAGCGAAAAGGTGATAGGTTGCTCCCTTCCACCTCACTACAACCCTTATTACGGACATATGTATTGAATAGGTACATAGTAATCACGTGACTGCATACCTCTATGCCAGCGAGGCTTCAAATAATCACGCAAAAAGTTCATTAGAGTAAAATTATTTAAAAAATACAGTGACATTACTGATATTGTGACATTGATATCCAGAGCCGCTAATAATAAAAAAAAAAGCTATTGATAGCTGTCACAGTTGACGGATCGGCACCAGCTGATTAGTAATTTTCTGTCTCTTTTTTTCTTTACCGTATTTAGCAACGAGTAAATGAAACAAGTATATTCGCTTCTGCGGTCTACCATCGTTTGTAGGTTATAAATGTTTATTGATAGCTATTCAAGTGTAAATAATTATTGATATGGTTGATAATAGCTTTAAATTGCCTCTCTCAGTGTGAGTGTCATCATATACAAGACTTACGTGGACAGAAAAGGCGGGATATCAATTTCAACAATAGATTTCTAACATTCGGTATCTTCTATACAGTAAGCATGGACGTAGAAAATAAACGGACGGAGCATTGGTTAAATAAGGAGTGAAGCACAACAATGGCGGCGACGTACGGTTGTGTGAGTTGACGGAGAGTTGCCATACGCGGAAAATTACCCAATAATTACAAAAATGTATTTCAATTACTAAGTGTCTTTTTTTTGCATATTTTGGCATTTTGTCTGTTGCATCAATTCGTATATAATGTAATTTTACACTTTTTTATCAAACTAAATAAAAGGAAAAATAAAACGATCAGTAATTTTAATCATTTATTCGAATATTACAAATATTCGTAACTGTTTCATACAGAGGCTCATTATCATTCTCTTATAAATTACAGCTAGTATCGTCTTCATACAATGATTTCCTTTTCCACCTAGATGCCCACCACACCATTATACTAAATGTGGCCTTTGGGTCGTAAGATCCTAGGCTCTGTCTACCCAGTCATAGATAGAATAAAAGACGTGATAGATAGATAGATAGATAGATAGATATTCTTTATTGCACAAAAACACAGAGTAAATACAGTAAAGGTGATACAGACATGTTGTGGTACAATCTAGGCGGTCTTATCGCTAGTGAGCGATCTCTTCCAGACAACCCTCAGGTAGAGGAAGTGTAAATTCTCTGAAGAGAGGGGCAACGTCGTGCAAACTGTTTCAATAGATATACGACATATAGATACATATTATATACAATAATTATAATATATAATATATAAATAGATAGTATAAATTAAAAAAAATATCTTCATTATTAATTTAAAGACACGATGAGATAAAAAATATAGCACAACAAATGTAAAAAGATACAGAACATACAGAAATCTCCCACGTTTTAGGGTAATTTTTATATTCTATAAATGGCAACACCGGTAATCATAGAAGTGTCAGCTAATTTTCTTGCCTACAAATTATGTATTTTTTGTTTAATTATTAAAGATAAAGTAATTGACTGATTTACCTATGATAGGTTATCCCCTCATTTTTTTTAGTTAAACCACTATTGTTTCGACAGCATTTAACAACACAGGATGGCATTATAATTTTTCTACAAAATACGTATGACCGTGTGTCAACTTCAACTCGCGCCGAGACAATGGCGGCCGTCCGTCTTACTTTGCTGTGAGTGTGTGCGTGCGCTCGTGTCGGTACGATACGCCGTCTTACTTTGATTGCTTCACTATTGATGTTACTGACGCGGTGTCCGTTTATTTTCTACGTCCATGACAGTAAGTAAACTTTTTTAAAACTAACCTCTACTGGTAGGTATACCAAATATTTGGTATTATTGTAAAGAATTAATTACAGTTGGATTTACGAAATCTGATTTCGAAAACTTCACTAAACTTGCAGGTTATTATGGAACTGCAGTGCAAGGTGCAGAATTATGACTGGGGTAAGCTGGGCGAGGATAGCATGGTAGCTAAATTGCTAGCCAGTGCCGACAGTAATGCCGCCATCGACCCGGCCAAGCCCTACGCTGAGCTGTGGATGGGCACCCACCCAAATGGCCCGGCCTTAATCATTGAGAGGAATGTGTTGCTCTCCGAGTACATCAAAGATAACTTAGATGCCATCGGACCAGTGGTCAAGAGCAAGTTTGGAGTTAATGTGCCGTTTCTTCTGAAAATTTTGTCAATTAGGAAAGCATTGTCAGTTCAAGCTCACCCCAAAAAGGTAATATATTTCTTACACCTCAATTTTTAAACTAAAATTATACTTCACATGTTTAAAAGTTGCAATCGGCTTCTAATCCTTAATATTGATGACTTAAATTTTTATGGTCTTTATTGCACTCTGTGAATAATAAATAATGTATTAGATATTTTTTGTGGTTTGGTACAAAATATTTAATTTATTGATAAGACCGCCTACATTGTACCTACTATATCTGTATACTCTTTTCTGTAAATGTTTAGTTTCGTGCAATAAAGAATCATCATCATCATCATCATCATCAGCCCACATTAGTCCACTGCTGGACATAGGCCTCTCCCAATACTCTCCACTTCGATCGATCCCGGACCTCTCGCAATAAAGAATATGTATCTATAAATTTATTCTTTTATCCAATTGATATTGAACTGTTAAAGAAATGATGATAAAATATCTATTTGTATGCTTTTATAATAGCATAATACAATAAATGTTGTACATGCATCAAGATATTCCATTTTATCTTAATAAACCATCCATCTTACAATCTATTTTAATACACACACTATTGCATATTGAAACAACATAACAACTTTAGCAAGTGTATTTTAATCCTATGAAGCATTGATAATTACTATAGATTACATAAATTCCAGTCCACTAAAGAAATAATAACATCTTGGTAGAAGCAACATCCTGAAAAGGCATAGAATAGAAACAATATTATTAAATACCTTAACATTGCATCTTTTCAATCATCATACCCCAAAATAAAGATTTTAATCACTGAACTTATTTTTCTGGAATTTGCTTGAACCAAACACTTATTATTTGGTCCACCCACAAGCACTTGTTCTAATGTAAAATGGAGGACATGATATAATGCATTATCACAATCAATTTTGTAATCTTTTCATTTCCAGGAACATGCAGAGGAGTTACATAAAAGCTTTCCAGACATGTATAAGGATCCAAACCACAAACCCGAGTTAGCAGTCGCTCTAACGCCGTTTGAAGCCCTCTGCGGGTTCAGACCATTGTCTGAAATTAAAAACTTTTTAACAAGTAAGTTAAATTTACAAATTTAATTTCGGGAGAGATTTTCAGACCAGCACAAGTCTTGTTGACTAGATTATTTGTTCATAATAGGTAGTTATTTCAATTAATTATTCTAATGAATATTGATTTATTTTAATTAATATTGATTGAGATGAACATACTTCTTCGGCCTGGTGATTTGTTTGGTAGTAAGTTAAATTTCCACTTTGGGCGAACATTTGTGTTGTTTGCATTAAAATTTCTTTCTAAATGGTAAACATAATTGAGGCTTTTAATTCTTTTCCAACTATACCTAAATAGGCTTTAAAAATGTAATTAGTCCGTCTTTTAGATTGTTCAAAAATAAAATACACATATTTTTTCGTTTGTAAATTAGACCAAAAAATATAACGATATAGCCCATTAAAATAACGCGTGACGTCAAAGAGTGGGAGTTTTATCGCACTGAGTGACGTCAAAGACCCGAAAGTTTTGACCCTGGAAACATCCCTATTGGTCCACCCATTTTCGATGACCATACTATGTATTTCTATTCCAGAAATTCCTGAACTAGTCCAAATACTATCAGAGGATGGAGTGGCATTATTACAATCACAAGAGCAAGGAGAGGGAGAGGGAGGCAATGCTCTGAAGCAAGTGTTCCACTCACTCATGACTGCGACCAAAGAGTCAGTAGCTGATGCCCTCCAAAAGTTACTTACAAGGCTAGAGACAGAAGGTATTAGATAATGTTATCACAAGTACATAATTATTTCATTTCATTGTCACTTTGTGGTTTAAAAGCGTTGATAATATGCATGCATATTAAATGTGTGTCCAATTCTAACTTTTGTGTTACAAATTACAATGAATATTGATAATACCTATTTTGTCTAACAAAACATTGATGATGTTATACACTTGTAATAAAGGGGGTCATGGAAATTTTGTACTATTATTGTATAAAAAAAGAAAATTTGAGCTGTCATTACAAAGAATAGAGTACAAAGGCATGGCATATGGCACTTAGGTACCTATACAATTTGAATAGCAACCACGCTATGGTAAATATTCATGAATGCTGTATGTTTGGATATGTTATTATGTCTTTTGTACCTATTGATAGGCTTTAAGCTAAGACAATAATTGTTTCTAAATATTAAAATAGTTTTTACTCTGTACATGAATACTTGCAAGAAAAATAAGCTGGAAAAAAAAATAAGTTAAAAATATTATATTAAAGTGACGATTTTGGTACATATAATACCCGAAAAGGGTGACAAAGGTCCAAATAATTCTATGAATTTATCAAGAACAAAATATTTATGACTTAAGTATGTATAAAGAATTTGAATCTGTTCTGTGTTATTCAAGTCCTACTAAACTGTTGGTCCAATTTTGTATTAGGTAAGTAAAACTCACGAATGTTTGAAGCCATTTTGATTTTATTTTTCTTAAACAGTCATACATATTCTGAAATATGTTTGATCCAATTTGGTTCCGTTGTAAGATATGAGTGATGATTCAGTCGGGGGTTTTTAAATTATTACCTAATTAAATTTTTTTCACACAACAGTCATTTTAATATTGCTATTACTTTTAGATGCAGCAGTACAGTCGTCACTCCTATACCCCCTGGTGCGCAGGCTGCACGGCGACTTCCCGGCGGACGTAGGGTGCTGGGCGCCGTACTTCTTGAACTACCTGCAGCTGCAGCCGGGTCAGGCCATATTCCTCAAGCCTAACTTGCCTCACGCCTACATAAGTGGAGGTAACCTTTGATGCACCATTACACATATTGCATGCTACGTAACAGGGTTATTTATGAAACATCAACAAACTTACATGACTAGATAGCTTACATCTAAAACAATAGTTGATGATTTTAATCTAATAAATCAATTTAATTTTTCGAGCTTTTATCATACTGTCTTGATATTTGTAAGACCTTGCCTAAAAAAAAAAAAATTTTTTTTTGTAAAAATAGTATCTTTAGAAGTATAACCGAATAGCATTCTGTTTTTTTTTGTACATTGCCATGAAACACACTCAAAATATTATATTCTTTGCCACTTTACTTGATCCTGGGCTTTACGCATTCAGGATATGTCAGCCATCTTGCGCAAATCGTCACTCAACCTGGCCTGGAGTTCATCATCATCAGCCTATCGCAGTCCACTGCTGGACATAGGTCTCGCGGCCTCGCGGCGATCAACTGGTGTTCGCCGAGCTATGCCTGCAATCGTGGTTATACCGCCACCAGTCGGTTTGCTAGAGCCTTGTTTTTTTATCGGCAGTGTGCACCACGGGCAGGTGAAGTTCGCTTGGAGTGATCGATTGGTTCATAACATCTCCTGAGTTGGCCTGAGTTGGCTTGCTTCGATTATTCTCATCCTATTAATTATGCCAACAATAATTTACAAAAAAAAATGTATCTAAGTCAGTTAATCAGTTGTCAAGTACCCATACAAGTTTCGGCTTAGTTTGGGGCTACGTAGCGATGTGTGGCCCAGTGTGGCATGTCTTGGAGTTATATTTCCAAACATTGTTGACTGGCTCAATTGGTAGTGACCTCTGCCTTCTGAGCCAAGGGTCGTGGGTTCGATCCCCACACATTACAAACATTTGTGTGCATGAACATGTGTGTTTGTATTGGTCTGGGTGTTTTCTATGTATAATATGTATTTATTTACAAAAAAATGTATCTAAGTAAGTTTATCAGTTGTCTAGTACCCATAGTACAAGCTTCGGCTTAGTTTGGGACTAGATGGCGCTGTGTGACCCAGCGTGGCATATCTTGGGTTATTTATTATTATTATTGTCAAATAGATTGCGTGGAGTGCATGGCGTGTTCTGACAACGTAGTCCGCGCCGGGCTGACGCCGAAGCACATAGACGTGCCGACGCTGGTGGGCATGCTGGACTACGGCAGCTACGCGCCAACGGACCTGCTGTTCCTGCCCGCGCTGGAGGATGCCAACAGCTGCATCTGGCGCCCGCCCGTCAGCGACTTCGCTGTCGTTAAGATTAAGGTCAGTGGCTTATAAGTAATGATGTAGCTTTTAAAGTCTTAAATAAATCCCCTAGTGTTGTGGTGTCTACGAACTGAAGGTCATTTAGGTCCGTTCGCCCCTTCTGTCATAAAACAAAGTCGAGACAACATTACATACATTGCTCCTAACACGAAGTAAATGGCTTGAGCACTTGTGTTATGGGTATCAGAACAACGTAGGTACCATAAATATATACTTAAATACGTAATAACACCCACACACGGTATAAACACAAATTTTCATCACACGAATGTTATTATCCCAGCTCAGAATCATACCCACCATTGGTTCAGAAGACAGGGGTTGCTACCGAATGAGCCACTAGGCCGGTGATCTTAGGGCGTAGCTTCTCGCTCCGGTGACGCTGCTGCCCGTCACCAGTCTGTGGTATTTTGCCACGCCTTCAATTGTGATGGTTATACCGCCACCAGTCGGTTGCCAGCGCCTCTTTTGTTATTCGGCAGGATGCACCACGGGCAGGTGAGGTTGGCTTGGAGCGAAAAGATGATGGGCCGCTCCCTTACATCCCCACTGGCACTGACGGTTGTTCGTAACTAACTCGAACCATTATCAGGTGACAAGTGACGACGAGCCCTACAACACGATCATCAGGCCAAGCCCGAGCCTTATCATCGTCACGTCGGGCTCCGGGCAGCTCTGCGACACCGAGCCAGTGGCGGCGCGCCCCGGCGTCGTGGTCTTCCTCAAGGCGAGTCGCCAGCTCACCCTCACTCCAGCCGAAGGTGGCCACATCGAGGCTTATCAAGCTATATGTAACGTTTGAGTATTTTGATTGAGCCTCATCGTCATTTCTGCGACACAGAACCAGTCGCCTGTCGACTCAACTTATCCTCACTTCAGCTGAAGGTAGCCACATCGAGGCTTATCAAGCTATATGTAACGTTTGAGTATTTTGATTGAGCCTCATCGTCATTTCTGCGACACAGAACCAGTCGCCTGTCGACTCAACTTATCCTCACTTCAGCTGAAGGTAGCCACATCGAGGCTTATCAAGCTATATGTAACGTTTGAGTGTTTTGATTAAGCCTCATCGTCATCTCTGCGACACAGAACCAGTCGCCTGTCGACTCAACTTATCCTCACTTCAGCTGAAGGTAGCTACATCGAGGCTTATCAAGCTATATGTAACGTTTGAGTGCTTAGACCGAGCCGTATCGTCATCTCTGCGACACAGACGCCTGTCGACTCAACTTATCCTCACTTCAGCTGAAGGTAGCCACATCGAGGCTTATCAAGCTATATGTAACGTTTGAGTGCTTAGACCGAGCCGTATCGTCATCTCTGCGACACAGACGCCTGTCGACTCAACTTATCTTCACTTCAGCTGAAGGTAGCCACATCGAGGCTTATCAAGCTATATGTAACGTTTGAGTGCTTAGACCGAGCCGTATCGTCATCTCTGCGACGCCAGAACCAGCCGCCTGTCGACAACTAATGCTCACTCCAGCGTAAGGTAGCCACATCGAGGCTTATCAAGCTATATGTAACGTTTGAGTATTTTGATTGAGCCTCATCGTCATTTCTGCGACACAGAACCAGTCGCCTGTCGACTCAACTTATCCTCACTTCAGCTGAAGGTAGCCACATCGAGGCTTACCAAGTTATGTGTATCGTTTGAGTGTTTAGACTGAGCCTCATCGTCATTTCTGCGACACAGAACCAGTCGCCTGTCGACTCAACTTATCCTCACTTCAGCTGAAGGTAGCCACATCGAGGCTTATCAAGCTATATGTAACGTTTGAGTGTTTATTATACCTCGTATAGCCTGAGCCTCATCATCGTCACGTGGCCTGTGGCCGTTGTCTTCCCAAGGCGAGTCGCCAGCTCACCCTCACTCCAGCTGAAGGTAGCCACATCGAGGCTTATCAAGCTATATGTAACGTTTGAGTGTTTACTATACCTCGTATAGCCTCAGCCTCATCATCGTCACGTGGCCTCTGGTCGTGGTCTTCTTCAAGGCGAGTCGCCAGCTAACCCTCGCTCCAGCTGAAGGTAGCCACATCGAGGCTTATCAAGCTATATGTAACGATTGAGTTTTTACTATATCTCGTATAGCCTGAGCCTCATCATCGTCACGTGGCCTCTGGTCGTGGTCTTCCTTAAGGCGAGTCGCCAGCTAACCCTCGCTCCAGCTGAAGGTAGCCACATTGAGGTTTATCAAGCTATAAGTAACGTTTGAGTTTTTACTATATATCGTAAAGCCTGAGCCTCATCATCGTCACGTGGCCTGTGGTCGTTGTCTTCCCAAGGCGAGTCGCCAGCTCACCCTCACTCCAGCTGAAGGTAGCCACATCGAGGCTTATCAAGCTATAAGTAACGTTTGAGCGTTTAGACCGAGCCTCATCGTCATTTCTGCGACGCCAGAACCAGTCGCCTGTCGACTCAACTTATCCTCACTTCAGCTGAAGGTAGCCACATCGAGGCTTATCAAGCTATATGTAACGTTTGAGTGTTTTGATTGAGCCTCATCGTCATTTCTGCGACACAGAACCAGTCGCCTGTCGACTCAACTTATCCTCACTTCAGCTGAAGGTAGCCACATCGAGGCTTATCAAGCTATATGTAACGTTTGAGTGTTTTGATTGAGCCTCATCGTCATCTCTGCGACACAGAACCAGTCGCCTGTCGACTCAACTTATCCTCACTTCAGCTGAAGGTAGCCACATCGAGGCTTATCAAGCTATATGTAACGTTTGAGTGTTTTGATTGAGCCTCATCGTCATCTCTGCGACACAGAACCAGTCGCCTGTCGACTCAACTTATCCTCACTTCAGCTGAAGGTAGCCACATCGAGGCTTATCAAGCTATATGTAACGTTTGAGTGTTTTGATTGAGCCTCATCGTCATCTCTGCGACACAGAACCAGTCGCCTGTCGACTCAACTTATCCTCACTTCAGCTGAAGGTAGCCACATCGAGGCTTATCAAGCTATATGTAACGTTTGAGTGTTTTGATTGAGCCTCATCGTCATCTCTGCGACACAGAACCAGTCGCCTGTCGACTCAACTTATCCTCACTTCAGCTGAAGGTAGCCACATCGAGGCTTATCAAGCTATATGTAACGTTTGAGTGTTTTGATTGAGCCTCATCGTCATCTCTGCGACACAGAACCAGTCGCCTGTCGACTCAACTTATCCTCACTTCAGCTGAAGGTAGCCACATCGAGGCTTATCAAGCTATATGTAACGTTTGAGTGTTTAGACCAAGCCGTATCGTCATCTCTGCGACACAGAACCAGTCGCCTGTCGACTCAACTTATCCTCACCTCAGCTGAAGGTAGCCACATCGAGGCTTATCAAGCTATATGTAACGTTTGAGTGCTTAGACCGAGCCGTATCGTCATCTCTGCGACACAGAACCAGTCGCCTGTTGACTCAACCTATCCTCACTTCAGCTGAAGGTAGCCACATCGAGGCTTATCAAGCTATATGTAACGTTTGAGTGTTTTGATTGAGCCTCATCGTCATCTCTGCGACACAGAACCAGTCGCCTGTCGACTCAACTTATCCTCACTTCAGCTGAAGGTAGCCACATCGAGGCTTATCAAGCTATATGTAACGTTTGAGTGTTTTGATTGAGCCTCATCGTCATTTCTGCGACGAACCAGCCGCCTGTCGACAACTAATGCTCACTCCAGCTGAAGGTAGCCACATCGAGGCCTATCAAGCTATATGTAACGTTTGAGCCTTTAGACTCAGCCTCATAATCACCTCTGCGACATAGAACTAGCTACCAGTCGACAAATAATCCCTACTCTAATTAAAGGTAGCCACATCGAGGCTTATCAAGCTATATGTAACATTTGAGTGTTTACTATACCTCGTATAGCCTGAGCCTCATCATCGTCACGTGGCCTCTGGTCGTGGTCTTCCTCAAGGCGAGTCGCCAGCTAACCCTCGCTCTAGCTGAAGGTAGCCACATCGAGGTTTATCAAGCTATATGTAACGTTTGAGTGATATGGAGCGTCATCAATAAAACTAATTAAATATAAACCATTATTATGATTTGTTTTTTGTTATTATTGCCAATGTATTTTATTTTTTAGTCTATGATACCATAATATTTAAACTGCTTTTAGCTAAGTTTTTTATTGCACAAAAGCAAGTATTATATTATTACAAATACATAAGTTATAGGACCGATTAGATAAATTTTATTATTACAATTTTTTTTTATTTAGACAATTTTAAATTTTAAAAATGCTATCATGATGCATGAGAGACATTCGTATTATGTATTAATTTAAGAAAAGAAAAGATAAACTATATGGAATGTTCCTATTTAAATATATTTTATACATACAAGTGCCTTTATGTTGTTAGTTATTTTAAATAAAGTGCGTAATCAATAAGTTTTCTTTTCCTTCTAAAACTTAGTCCTAATCTATTATAGTGATAGCCTTTGTCTTAGACTTAGTCACTCACTTATAAATTTATAAATAACTAGCTGTGCTCGCGACTTCGTCCGCGTGGAATAGTTATTTTTCCCCCGTTTTTTTTTACATTTTCCATTATTTCTTCGATCCTAATAGCTGCAGCATAATGTTATATAGCCTAAAGCCTTCCTCGATAAATGGTCTATTCAACACAAAAAGAATTTTTCAATTCGGACCAGTAGTTCCTGAGATTAGCGCGTTCAAACAAACAAACAAACAAACTCTTCAGCTTTATAATATTAGTTAAGATTAGTTAAGATTAGCTAAATAAGCTGGGGATTGTAATTTAGTTAGGTACACTATACCTTCGCGGCGTTCCTCCTTATATTGGTCACCCGCGGCGTACACTTTGAGAACCCCTGGTTTAGTCATTAAGTCATTATCTACGCATAATACTATATTGCCAATATCCTTGAACAACGCCAGCTAAAAGAACAATGTGCTAATCCTCTAGTTTATCTATTTAGTTCAGTCTGGTTAAAGTCTACCGCAAAAAAAAACGACATATAAGTAGAAAAAGTTAGCTTGTACAGTCTCCAGTCTTATGCAAACGTCACGGTTACGACGCGAGTCCAATCGCGAAATCTGCTAAATACTCATTTGATTAATCTAGACTAGTTTTTGGACTACAATGACTTAGAGGTTTTTGGACTACAATAATTTAAATTAAGATACTTTATTATTTAGTACTTACTACTACTACTACTTAAAATCTTCAATTATTGTCATTATTTGGCAGCTCTGCTTACATTATCTGGGGTCTGCGCAATATGTTTTGTTCATTCATTCATCCCTTTCTTCAGTTACTATGTAGGTTACTCCTAAATCGATACCGAATCGAACCTAAATTTACTTCGCCTGATCGCTTTTAGCGACGACAACATTTAAATTGTATACCAAATCAAATTGTAGGCACAGTTCTTGAATCTCATAAGGTAGAAAATTCTCAATATCTCTCATATATTTGCTGTTGCTAAATTTCTTATTTAAGTATGTAATTAAACTTAAAGCAATAAGTATTTTTAAACTAACATTACCTTCTTATATAGCTAATTTGGGTCATAGCTGTTTGAACAATGCTTAATAGAACTTTTGTCGCCGTTTTAGTAGCATTGAAACGTTTTATTGAAAAAAGCTTCACCTACAAACCAATAAGGAATCGTAAGTTGTACTTACTTATTTACTAGTCTTGTTATACTTACCCATTCGGACCTTGTATGGTATGCCATACTGCTCTATTTCAAATATTTGTTTGCAACGAAACCTCTAAAATGTAGGTAGGTACTACAATATCTGAATTGCAATAGTTATTGCAAGGAATCCACTTTAAAATAACCTATTTCATGATACTGGTCATAAAATGTGTATTTTACAGCAAAAGTCTTTTATTGTACACGTTAAAAAACTATTTTGAAAAGTTTGCACTACGTGACCTACAGAAGATGAGTTTTGTCATGTGCACGAAACGGAACATAATGTCTTAGCAAAAGATGTCTTAGTCTGATGAGCACTGTCTGTTGACTTATAAAAATCGCTTTAACATAGGTAACAGTTACACCCCTAAGGGTGCAAAACGATAGCACAAAAACAATAAATAGGAATAAATAATAATAAAATTGTAAAAAAAGTGTAAATAAAATAAAAGTCTATGTACTTACACAAAATCTCTGTCACCGAAGACAGAGGAAACAAAGAAAAAGAGCCTAAAAGGACTCTAAAAAAAGACTGTTATGATACCTAAGTTCCATCTAGTGTGAACCTAACGTGATCACGCTATGGTATATCTCAGCTCAGCGCCAAAATCTGAAATGTACCCAAGTGTAGCAATATGCAAAGAATAGGCCTTTGCCACAGCTAATGACCTTATCATCTATTCGTTTTCTCGTTGGCTCATCCTATAGCGGGAAATTCGCATCGGTCACGTGGCGGCATCACCATAATTAAATGCTTTACGTAATCTGTTTCCACATTTAATTCGCACAGATTGTTACTTTTAGAATCGCTACGTAACTAGAATATCGGTTGCGTACATCTGGGCTTGCAAAATGATAGGTAATTTACGCATTATACTTAGATCATTTATTACAAATTTTTGTACGTGATCTATGAGCAATGATCATCGTAGGTAATGATAGAAAGGTATAATATGAGATAACAGTTATCTAATACCTAGTTCTATTGTTTAGAATAATCGGTTGATCACGCTTTAGTTTGTAGTATTTAAAAAAAACGCTGCTGGTTCTTATGAAATAACTGTTTTTTAGAACCTAGATGGCACTTTGTATGTGGTAGGTAGTTGTAGTTGTAGTACAACTGTTGAGTGTTTCTAACAAAACTAGATGTTTACTCATTATGAAATTGACAAATCTAAGATGGCTGTCCCTTCTTCTTCTTCTTCTTAGCGTGTCGATGGCAATCTACATCATTTCTGACCAGTATTCAGCCACACGAACTGCATCTCCTGTGACCAACATAAGTACATCGCGCGTGCAGGACAAAGGGCATGACGGGCAGGACTGACCCTTACACATGACTTTTGCTTATAGAAGATTTCGATGAATCCATTGTAATTGAAGTCATAATAGTTCCTGTTAACTTGACTTGCAATTGACCGAAGGTTACATTTTTTAAGTCTTTGTGTTCTAATTTTCCTTCATTGAATAGAATAGAATAACTTAACTAATTGGTTGAAGTGTTAGCTTACTTTAATCAAAACTATGTACCTCACGAATACTTAGTTAAATCTGTCATTTGCCAATTTTTATTTAATCAAAGTATAAATACCTACACAACAAGGGTTGTTACATAAGAAACCAACTTAATGATCGACTTTTGCGGTCGACAGTACTCGCATTAAAATGTTCAAATTTGTTATCCGAGGCCTTGCTCGTCATCAGGGCGCCAGGCCCCACGCTGTGCTCGCAATCTCGTCTTTCCCAACAATAAATCAAATCGATCATCTTGTGCCATTGTTTGTTTGCATACCTGTCTTTCGCAACTCACTCGTGTCTCATAGAGTGTAAAGAACTATTGTTTTGCGAATCGCTGATCAAATGTCTCCAAAATGATTATAATCATCGCGCTTAGGTAATTACCTAAGCCTTAAGCCTATAGATGCTATGTTATCGTCCGTCAGCGAACGGTTAGCAGTGGAAAGCTCTGTAAAAAACTTGAATGTATTGATAATTTTCACTTTAAGAGCAGTAGGTATTTATGGAAATAGTATATACCTACTGGCGAAGTCTTCGCTTTGCTTCGGGTATTAGTTTAGTTTGAATGGGCCGTTTTCCGCAACTCGACGACTATGCGCCTATTGTGCGTGAGGTGGGCTGCCCATGCTATCCTTGAAGATGTTGTTTATTGCCTTCGGGTATTTAAAAAAAGTATTAGAATCTTCTAGAAGATTACCAGTGTTTCTCTGAACCTTCCTCTTGAATCCACATCAAAATCCGTAGCGTAGTTTTAAATATCTAAGCATACATGTCAGACAAAAGAGAGTTTGTTTTCTGCTATTTATCTAGTAATAGTAATGCCATTGAGATACTTTTATTTCTCTGTAGGTTTTCTTTCATAATATTGTTCTTGTTGTTTAGATTCCAGTTTGTTACCGGAATAAAATTTATTCAATGCTCTTAATAAACCGGAATACCACATGCCGACCTCATTTTCCCCTGTTTTGTTCTCAAAAGTAGGTATACTAAACTACCCAACGTAACCATAGATTGATAGTACAAGCGGTTCTTTGCAATGCAGCTGTAATGTTTCACCAACGAGGTTCCTTCCTACGTTCTTTGTAAGCACATCACAAAATCAAGCTCAAAGGCAGTCAAGTCACGAAGCCTCCCGCTCGCGGCGCGCTTTGCCACAATTAATCTCGATCGAGTACAGATGCAAATCGCACTCAACGTTCTTACCGTGTGTTTAACGTTTCGCAAATTGCACCATGAACCGTACTGACGTAACCGCCGCAGTTTGGGCATCATCCAGCATTGCGCAATGTGATGTAGAAGCTTCACTTATCTGTCTACTCGCATTGCCTCCATAACGGAATTACGAGAACTTATAAGTACGAGTACAATGTGTTCTATTTGAGAACGAATTTGGGTATTCGCTCGACTGTGAGAGAAAACATCTTAAACGGTAGGTACAACCGATCTATAGGTAAAAACGACTTTTTAAAAGTCGTTTTATTATAACATTTAGAAGTAGTATTAGGGTCTCCGATCGTTGTAGCTCTAAAGCTTAAGATGCACGCAACTTGATGTTAGGTATTTCTGCCTCTAAATGCCTTATTTGGTTTCTCATTGTTCTTACCAATCAAAAAAGGTGAATACGCCATCACTGATTTCTTGGATTCTGGCTACTGAGTAATTTCTAGCATAAAAAAGCTCAGTAAAAGTTTTTTGACAGGTGTTATTATGCTATAGGATGAGATCGAAGGCTATAGGTGTACTAATCTATTGCATTCACTGTTATTATTTTTGTTTGAGGTTTTGAAGACCTACAAGAGAATTTTCTGCACTTACGGCCATATTCACCGGAATACTTATTGGCCCGATGACTTTAAAAAACTGCTGGCATTGGCTGAAATTTGAGCCCAGGAGAGAAAAGTACGGCGCGAATTAAAGGAGGCCCACGTTCAGCAATGGGCAAATCAGCTTGCGTTGGTTAGTTGGTTCCGATTTCCATTATTTCATTTTGTAAGTACTAACGTCTTTATTTACCCACCTACCTACATATTAGGTACAGTCTCGGTACATGTCATCTTATTGTAACCACAATTCATTCCCACAGCATCTTGCACAATTTGCCAACCTTGTAATCGGTTCGTACAAACTTGACCAAGGATTAATTATTTCGATACCAGATGTAGAGTAAACTTGACACCGTGTTACAAGTTGTTCGATTTGCTGTCAGCAAACAATATATTGCGATATATAGTTACAATCATTCAAACGTATACATATTAATACGTTTTAGTATACCGCCCCGAGCTGACTTGCCGGGTCAGAGATGATTATCTTGTATTGTGATGAAACTGTTTTCTCAGGACAATTTTACTTTGTAAAGAAACGACTATTCGCGAACTCGTGCATCTTGACCTGATATTGAAAATCGTGTAACCATAAAATGTAACCGGATGTGCGAAGTAATTTTAAAGTCTTATCAACACAATTTAATGTCCCTTATACTCGTAATCAATGTAAGTTCTATGAAAAGGTTCTAGAGCTCACTGTGATCGGTTTTGTTTACTGATCGCAAATTGATAGGGTTTTCAAAACGCATTCGATGCCCATGGCATTGCGGGCGTATGAACACCACCATCGTTTGTCATATTTTAGAAAAAATAAAAGTAGATTTTCGATAAAAAAGGGCCAAGGCAGGTCATAGAGGTCAAGTACCTACCGTCTCTTCTGTTACGTTTATCATCTTAATAATAAGTGTAAGTATGTAAGCATAATCATTATTCCAACGATTGACATTGATCATGATTTCAAATACATTAATGGCACCAAATTAATCAGCCAAACTGAGTATTTCCTCTTGCATAATACTGGTAATGACCCACAACAATTTGTCATAGCACTAACTGCCTAAGGCCCAATTTATCATTAGCCGAAACATCGGCAAGGCTGCGTATTAGCCGAATGAGAACTAGATGTTATCCCGAGGCGATTTCGAGCGAATAACTTATCGAATCAATGAATCGGCACGTAGTTGCCCGACCGGCCCTGGCTTGGCCGTAATTCTGACAGCTGTGGCTGTGAACGTGTAGGGCTGCCAATAACAATTTTAGAGAGGTAGGGCATAGCGAATCGAATCTTCGCTCGAGTTGAGCCATCCAGGGAAAGATCTCCACCCACCCTATAGAATACCGCAGCTAAATGACCTTCGGATCGTGTTTCTGCCGGTGAGTAGGATTTTCAGAGCTCGCGGGGTGAGCGCTGTATTGGCAACCAGGGGACTGGACCGGCATGGCGGTGGCAACTGACAAGTGAATGGCCGGTTACTTGCCCGTTGTCGCAGTGACTTGGGCTCCTATTTCGCTTTCTATCAGGCAAAGGGAAGTCATTATGTCGTAATACTATGAAAAGAGGAGAGATAGAAGATATTTGGATATTCCTTTCTGCGTCGGCCGGTGCCTTCTGGGTTAGAACTTAGAAAGCACAAACTCATTTAAATTATCTATCATAGTTTTTAAAATCCAGGCAACAAAAATCATCATGATAATCGGTTAAGCAAGTATAAACTATTTACTAAAAGTATTAAAGTAAAAAATACAAGTTAAACTACTCGAGAAGCATTTCTTATTAGTTAATCTATAGATAGGTATTTAATTAGACACACTAAGTACGTAACAAAATTTCATTAATAAGTACACTTATAATAAGCTGCAGCTTACCTAGTTGTAACTTTCATAACTCTTTCTATTTCTAGTAAGAAATTGAAACATACATCAATCAAGGTAGGTAACGTCTCTTAACTATTGGCGACCCTGACTATGAATCCGTCATGAATTAATGGTATCGGAGATACATCTTGATTCCTGAGCTGCGAATACAAACGCAGACCAATTACAATCGGGGCTGAACACGATCCCAATTACTAACTATTCTGATTGTTACACAATAAGCTATAAATCAAACAAAACCCAATGTAAAGAGCCGAATCTTCATATTATCGGTATATGAAATCGAAATCGTGATTACAATACCACTGAATTCAAAAATTATCGATACTGATGCCAAAAATGCAATCAGTGAAATTTTTGTCTGTCTGTCTCTATGTTCGTTGTAGAAACAAAACTGCTCGTTGGATTTTAACGAAACTTGGTACAATTATTCTTCATGCTCCTCCGCATCACGTTACAATCAATAGGAGCAGGACAGTGAAGAAAAGTGTTGGGAAAACGGGAGAATGTTTGAACGCGCAACACATGAAAACTACGGCATGGATTTGAATGCGGTTTTCACCAATGTATTGCTAGAGGTCGAACTTAAAATTTAGGAACCATTTTATGGAAGTTCCTTATTTTTGAAACTCGATATAACTACATTATACACGCGTGGCCGCCACTGGCACAGCTAGTAACGATATAATATCGCATATACCGACCATGCAAACTCCATAAAACAATCAGTAGATACAATTGACATTAACTTTCTGTAATCAATAAATATAACGCTTGTCAAACATGCATTTATTGATTTTGATCAATATTGAATGAACCGGATTTGACAGAGCCCTAATTACCACAATCAAGTTTCAGTGTGGCCCTTTTTAATCTGATGAGGCAAACGAACTTGAAGGTCAGGTTTAAGAAATGATAAAAGTGACCACAGAATGAAAATGAAAACATCTGTTGAATTGAATCCTGGTTCGCTTTAACCTCGTAATGCCAAATTTTAAAATCAAAATCCCATTGTTTTATCTATTGTGCCTGGAAGTCTGGGCATTACGACTATAATACGTACTGTTACAGGCTAGTATGGCGGTGGCAACTGACAAGTGATTCATTTAGTTACTTGTCTGTTTGCCGCAGCGACTTGGGCTTTTCTTTCGTTATTATCAGGCGATGGAAGGCCACAAAGCCTAAAGTGTGCATAAAAGCCAATTTTTTTGTGGTGTGCAATAAAAATTATCATCAATTTGCTAGATACCTTCATAATGTATATTAGTGTACTTTAGCCCCTAAATACTATCACTGAATTGTTCTATCTACATAACAAGTAATTATATAATTTGGTTACCTATGAAATGATCAATAAGTTAAAGGTCTCTGCCCACTACACCGTATCATACCATGGCCGTGCTATGAACGTGTCAAGCACGGAAGGTAATACGATACGGCTTGCTTTGCCCACTGAAACGAGTCGACGGCGTTTAATGCCCGTATGATGCCGGTATGGTGTCCGTATGCAACCCGTATGATGCCCGTATGATGCCGGTATGGTGTCCGTATGCAACCCGTATGTATGGAACTAACATGGTATAACCCAGGTAAATTGAAATGATATAAGCTCTTATGTGTGCATCTAAATATTTGTGTACAATTAAATTTGCTAAACTCAGAGAAGGCATTTGAGACGCGGTTATAACGGTCCTTATACGCGGTTATAACCCGTATTATCACCGTTTTGCTGCCGGCACGCATCGGTTTGGCACCGTCGCGTGCCGTGCGCGGAGCGTACCGCCACCGGCAAAATATTCTCGCCGACAATTCTGAACTGTCCGTGCATGGCACGCGACGGTGTTGGTCGGTGACGGAACGGTCTAATGGGCATCGTCTCATAGTTTTCAATACAAAGAATACTTTTTTGTCTGACACGTTCATAGCACGGCCATGGTATGATACGGTGTAGTGGGCAGACTCCTTAAAGAAAGATATGGAGGTCGACAGCAAAGATCGAAGTAGGTATTAGAGATTTATTACTAAGTATACTCGTATTCGATTGCAGTGAGGATAACAACAAATTAGGCGTAATTTATGAGAAGTTGGACATACTTATAGAACTTGTATTTATAGAGTACTTACACATTAATTTTCCGAATGTACAACGAACTAACCAAGACGTGTAACATGTCTCTATAATTTGCAGTTACCTAAAGGTATTTCTAATATTTAAATGTTGTTTATTACTGTTATGACCTACCTGATTGAAATATATTATATACTATAATTATTGTTTATATATAGCTATAATATTTATTGAAACAGTTTGCACGACGACCGTTGCCCCTCTCTTCAGAAATCTACACTTCCTCTACCTGAAGGTTGTCTGGAAGAGATCGCGTACTAGCGATAAGACCGCCTAGATTGTACCACAAGATGTCTGTATCACCTTGTCTGTACTAATTGTGTATTTTGTGCAATAAAGAATATCTATCTATCTATAGGTACTTAGTGAATATGAATAATACATGAAAATATATAGGTAGTCTACCACCTACTCTCACTTTTATTTAGCTTAGGTATAAGAAAAGTATAGCAAAATATTAAGAAAAATATTTGAAAATCGTTATTAAAAGGTCCTTTGAACAACTGTTCAGTCAGGGTAGGCGCAAACAAGTGAACAAATAAGGATAATGGTATTAGATAAAATGCTTTAATTACCTGTATTTTCACATTAAAAGCGCATATTCGGTGCCACCTTTCGTAATTTAGTTCAAATCGTGAGGAATTTTCCAAGTATGACAGAATGTGACACTTATTGGGACCCAACTTGTACCCTTGACCGTATTAACCCTCATAACTATATGGTGATACTAAATGTGTAACGAAACGAACGTAAGGTATGACAGCCACCGTGTTGGAGCGAAATAAATTCAGAGCCTACCATTGTATTTAAACCCCATAATTACTTTAAAGAACTTTGCTTAGTTGATCAGCTTCAGATCAAAGAGCCTTTTTTAAATGAAACTTCTCTCATATAAATAAAAGGGTTTTTCTTTTAATATTTTCAGTGAATTCTTTAAAAAAAATGTTTTTAATGCTAGCCATGGAAGTAATAAGTACCTACTAAGTATATACATACTTCTAAATGCTAGCACATTTCTATAACTTTAAAATACTTGTCATAGTTGACATGTCTCTGTCCCGACCGATCAATGGCACTATCCGCTGGGCCTGTATGGATTTGTTCAAAAATTCATTCCATCCATTGTATGGATGTGTTAAAAATTATCTTGTGCCTAAGCAAAGACTAAAACTAGAGTTAACTATTGTTTTAATACATTTTCTTTTTCTACCTTTACTAGTTTTTCTTGAAACGTCGCGTCTAAGTCCTCATACTAACGGCGAGCCTACGCTACGCCCGCAGTGTGCCCTAACCTTACACTCGTAGGCAGTTGAACATGGTTAGGCGCGGCCACGCGGGCTTCGCAAGGCGGTCACGACGGGCGGCGCGGGCGCCGACAACTAACTAATTGGACTACACGCGCTGCTGCCATTGTACTGCCTCTGCACTACCAGCTACCTGGATATGATTGAGTAGGCGGCCGTGTCACATGGATGGGTGGGTATGATACTAGACCAGGACATGTAGTTACATATTTTTAAATCAATAGATGAATTGCATTACAAGTCAATCTAAAGGTCCCGAAGAGAGAAAAAAGTGCCCGATGAAATTATTTTTATGATGGCTGAATACGGACGAATACAGACAGGCCACGATAATGCCTAATCATCATAATATCCCTATGTTGTAGGTACTTTCTATTCATATAATAAACGGATAGATGTGTGTGTAGTGGCATTTATCTCCACATCGCTACAACACAGTAGTTCCGCCGACTAACAACAGATGTATGTAGATACAAACATATATGAAGGAAGATACATTATGAAAAGTGCTCCATACAAAGGCCTATCGTAAAACGACAACGCACTTGTAAAGTTTTCATCACAGCTTAGCATAGGTACCTATATATGACAAACTAGACTTCGGTCGCGGATACGCAGTAGCCGATTACACTAAAGTAAAGATTGCTTGAGCATCCGGCTGTTTGCAATCAAGAGGTACCTACATTGCACTCTGAAATTAAAACGGCCTCACTTAGTAATATTGTGCACACAATCACTTAATTAACTGAAAACAGATTCCTTGTTATTAAAAAGTTCGCGTCTGATGCGTTTCCTTAAGCAAACTACTTAATTAAGGAAAAGGAAGACTAAAGAATTTTTCGAGTTCACGAGGAAATATCTATTTCGCAAACGAAAAATTAACTGCATGATATTTTGAATGAATTACACCTATATCGCAGCAACATTTTGGAATTTGATTTAATTACGCAATAGAAATATAATTACAATGAAAGTGACATTAACAGTAATATCACTTTCATGTATCTTCACTTAAAATGGTTTCATAAAACTCAGATGCACTTTTTCCAGGTCTTTCAGCGAAAGTTGAACACTTTAAAGTTCGTGTACCTACCTAAATTATGTCTCAGTCTGATTCAGTCTAAATTGCTTTCAGATTGTTCCTCACAATCAGCATTTTGTTGTTTACTTAGTCTTAGGTATATTAAAGGTATGCTATATGCTAATAATACGTTTTCCAGTAGCAATATGTCCAGTCTATAGTCATTCAGTAAATTAATCCAATTAAGTACTATTACATACCTACATGTTCTCTGTATTATTTGCATAATTATAATTTGTCCTATTTCGCAATTTATCAAGAGTTAAATGTTCGTTGGTAGGTAATAAGTGTGTTGTTAAAAGTATTAAATGTTAACTCAACATTCTAAATGTTTATGTCGACAAGTAGGCTAGTGGTCAAGCAATTTGCATATAAGGATTTATCATACTAATTGAAAATATCAACACTGTTTTCCGAAACGCTTGTTAAATGTATGCCAATTATATTTAACTAGCTGTGCTCGCGACTTCGTCCGCGTGGAATAGTTATTTTTTCCCCGTTTTTTTTTTACATTTTCCATTATTTCTTCGCTCCTAATAGTTGCAGCGTGATGTTATATAGCCTAAAGCCTTCCTCGATAAATGGTCTATTGAACACAAAAATAATTTTTCAATTCGGACCAGTAGTTCCTGAGATTAGCGCGTTCAAACAAACAAACAAACTCTTCAGCTTTATAATATTAGTTGAGATTATCTACATTTCACTGTGTTCTACCAGTACTAGTGTACCAGTTTAAACACACTGCTTTTATAATCTGATGGATACCTATCACAATACCTATCTATCGTCTATCTACGTCAGAATGAAATATTATAAAATTAGCTCTGCGAATAAATTTTTATCTATTCGTATCCTTTGTACTTTAAAGATGTTCTACTTCTTATGTACGGATCACCTAAAGTAGTACAAGGTTAAAGATGATATCTTTAATGCTTGTACTTTATAAGCTATGATTTAATATGTGCCTTAGAGGTTTTGTTGCGCAAAATAACTTCTTGAATCAGCTCGGAGTGTCTGCAATCAGTTACAAAAGTAATCGACTGAGTTAGAAGTACCCTTTGTAAGCGTTACAGACTCCAATCCGCTATAATTAGAACTTCACGAGTAATTGGATTCCTTTTCATTTCCAACAGTTTCGGAGGCTTTGTAATCAAATTTCGTAGCCGCGACAATTTTACGCATCTTACCTTCTAAATGGGCTGTAACTTTCGGGAAATAAATTAACCAATGCCTAGCTATGCCTAAACAGACTGGTTGCGAACATTTTGGTGTTGCGTAAAATAAATTTATTACAATTTTAGTTCGGAGAATTGCGAATTCATTGAGCGAATTATGATTGCGCTATCTAATTTTCCAAATTGTGTAGCGCAATCCTAAACGTTGTAACAAGTTCCTGAAAGTTCTAGATTATATAATAACAAGTACCTACTCTTTTATATGTGACTCATTTGTAACTACGTAACATCGTCGTAAGTAAAACTCGAGAAAGATTCAAGTGTTTCAGATAATTTAGCAGGTAGATTCTTTATGGAGACTAAGATCGTAAAAATAATAAGTAAGTACATATATACAGTACCTATAAATAAAACTTTCATTCTCCGCAACTTAAAATGGTAAAAAGACTCTTCATTTGTTAATGAAGAGCATTTGTTAATGAAGAGAACCGGGCAGACTTATTTCCCCCGCCCGTCTGCCCGGGCAGCTACTCGTAGAACAACAATAAATAAAAAGCCTTGAAGAGCAATGATACAACGCATACCTACAATTTGTACGTAGAATTGCAATGCAATCTGCAAGGTGGCTGAACATCAAACGCCGGGCTGGGCCTGCGACCTTCGAGAGTCACATGACTGCAAAGCTTCTATGATCCACTTTTCACGTGAGCTAATCCTGCCGTACGCAATGCGCTGCCCTTCAGACGAGCCGCTCTAACGCCGCTCTAACTTTCATTACACAAAATTACTTTATTAAACGTTTTTATGATACTCTATTCATTTATTATGATGATCATTTTGACCTACGCCTGCCTATCTGACAAATAATCGCACTTTATTACAACGTTTAGTTAATTTAAACGGTTTTATTGTTGTTGTTTAAAGTTATGCAAATATTTAAAAATGTAGGTATAATACGTATAGTAATAGTACTCAATATGTGTCATAATAGTGGGTACTTGGGGAGTATTGGAGGGAGGTTGTTGGAGCATTTACCTAAGTATTGATTTATTTAGTACCTACTCAATTTAGTACAGTGCTGTTACCCAACAACGCAATCTCCTATATTTGTAAACCGCGATCAATTGGGTTTTGTGCAAATTTTTAAAAGAAATCTATCAGATTAATTGCGTTCGACATTATCTGTGGTCTAGGATACCTAGATTTGAGAGAAATCTGCAGCATTAAATTTCGATCACGTTTCAATATTCTACGTACCTACTTACATTTTTTGTACATACATAGATACATACTTAAATTTTAAATTGAGTTGTGAATTCAGTAAATCTAGACGTAATCAGTAAATCTAAAATCATCATTCAGTAAATCAAAAAGTAATACTTTACATTACTGACATTGGTCCTTCTTTCGTCCTTTGTCAAATCCTCAATGTTTCAAAACTAATCGCATAAATACATACCTACATACAGACGAATTGAGAACCTTCTCCTTTTTTGAAGTCGGTTAAAAATTAAGAAAGTGGCGATTATTGACTTGTAGCGTGTATTGACTAAGTAGTGTAGTAGTAACATAGTGATGAATAAGTTTTTTTAAATCTGGCAAAAAAAAATTTAACGATGGAAGAGCCATTTTACGGGAGGCAGACTGACGGTGGATATCTTTATATGCTCGTTGTTACAGAGACTTTGCCTGTGGGCTTTTGTTGCAACAGGTATAAGAGAATCACTCTGCTAAAATAAAAGCAGACTTTGAATCATCATAACAGGGCCAGTGAACATTGATCGTTGAATACCTTAAACGTCTGTTAAAACTCCAACATTCATTGCCTCTAACTCAAAACTGTAAGACTATTAGCCGGTTAGTAGCCGATTTGTCTGTTACAATTATCATTTCCAGACTGTCGCTAGGTCCCACATCTTGGTAACATCGACCACAAGCGTGCGAATATGCGAAGGTGACACTCCCATCATTGTTGACTAGCCACGCTCAACTGTGAGGAGTGTTGTCATCTTTTTTTGCACTAAACCCGAGGATTGTTCAAACGACGAAAACATGTTTGTCCTTTCTTATTAAATTAAATAAATAAATAAATAACCCAAGACATGCCACGCTGGGTCACACAGCGCCACCTAGCCCCAAACTAAGCCGAAGCTTGTACGATGGGTACTAGACAACTGATAAACTTACTTAGATACATTTTTTTTTTGTAAATAAATACATTTATACATAGAAAACACCCAGACCAATACAAACAGACATGTTCATGAACACAAATGTTTGTACTGTGCGGGAATCGATCCCACGACCCTTGGCTCAGAGGGCAGAGGTCACTACCAAATGAGCCACCGAGCCTGTCTAAATTAAATAAGTAATAAAGGTTACCCGTTAACGGTTTGTAATTCTGTTAAGGTGCGTTCGCGGCAGGTCACCAATGGCCCGAAATTAGATGGACCAAGTCTAAACTGCCCCTCAATGGTCCCGTCCTCGGGTGTACAAGGTGAACTGAAGAAGAATGATGACGGAGGCGAAGGATTGTGAGGCTGCCTACCACGACCACTCCTCCCAGAGTGTGACGACAAAAAAACGTTCGTAACGAAACAAATGTTAACTCTGTCACAAAGCTTATTGCTCAGATTAGTCGACTATAAAATACCACCCGCACTGCAAACAAAAATAAAATAACCCAAGACATGCCACGCTGGGCCACACAGCGCCACCTAGTCCCAAACTAAGCCGATGCTTTACTGTGGGTACTAGAAAACTTAGTTATGTCGTTTTTTTTGTGTGTGTTTTCCTTATGTGGCGAACAACTGGAGAGGCATTTGTCCAGTCCAGCATTGGACTGCAGTAGGCTGATGTTGATGACTTTTTTGTATATTAATACATATACATCATTATCATCATCGGCCTATTGCAGTCCACTGTTGGACATAGGCCTCTCCAGATGTTCGCCACTTGGGCAAACATCTGGAGGATATACCAACAATCGCCATGCTGGGCAGGCGGGTTGGCGATCGCAGGGCGTAGCATCTCGCTTCGGTGACGCTGCTATACATATACATAGCAAGCACCAATAGGAACAGTGATGTTCATGGTCACAATGTTTGTATTGTACAGTGATCGAACTCGCGGCCACGTTTTCAGAGAAGTTTTTTACAATGTAAGATATCACTACCACTGAAGCAGACTGGTCGTTCAAATGTCCAAAACCAGTTCATGAGTCGACCACCAGATTTAGGGGTAAGTTTATTATGTTGGCAACAGTCGTAGTGAGTCTGAGTCGTGTACGAGTAGTAAATGTCACGCGACAGGTGTGGGCGCGGGAACTCACTGTGATCACCCACGTGACATTGTACTTGTCAGTATTTACAAACCAGTAGGTCGGTACATTGTTCGGTAATTGGTGATAGTGACTAATCGTTGTCGCACTATGAATGTTCAGATCAGAACCGTTCGCGACTGTCACAATAGGAGTGTTAGGACACTTTGTTAATAGGTATATTATCATCAAGTGAGTAGATCTCACTCTACAAGAAAATTTTTAGCAAATCACTTTTACCCCCGGCTACATCAACAGTATATTTCCCAGGATGATGCACCTTTTCAGTTGATTTCCAAGTTTCATGAAAATTTGGATCAGTAACTAAAACGTGAAGATGTAACTAACAAATATACATACAATTTATAAAATAAGTGAGAATTCCTGTTATCTACAAAACATCTATACGTATTTAATTACTATTAACAAGCTTTTTATCTGAAAATTAAACCTTTGCCATAAAAAAATTGCTACTCAATATCTGAGAATCTATTTATTTTGGAGCGATGTAAATATTAATTAACCAATGCCTAATCGAGGGGTTGAATTAGTGTCGGAAATACCATAGTCCGAGCAATGGACTGCAAGCCGCGTTTGACCTCGCTCAACATTACCTTAATTATAAAAACCGAACACCTAAGTAAGCGGAATAGCCAATTTGCAATAGGAATTTCGTGAGGTTACAGTATTAGATCATTGTAATGGATTTTGCATAATGTTTGATTTCCATTTTAAAGTTTACGGGTCTCTGACCGCGGTTCGATCGCAATAGCTAAGCTAATCGGTGCTCGTTTGATTTTTCTGCTTAACGTTTTAAAAAAACAAAAGTAGGTCGATTCCGAAAATCAGTCAGACATCTGGCTAAGTAATACACGAGAGACGAAGCGTGTTATTGATCTGTTAGCAAACGGAGAAACTTATTATGACAAATGATCTTTAGCGCTCATACTCAATTGGCTACAATCTCGGAATTAAACACCCGTATTCACAAACGATACTATGAGGTC
The DNA here is from genome assembly GCA_031163375.1 of Conogethes punctiferalis. NCBI lineage: Eukaryota > Metazoa > Arthropoda > Insecta > Lepidoptera > Crambidae > Conogethes > Conogethes punctiferalis. The sequence continues at coordinate 14,839,760 of CM062082.1, read as the reverse complement.
TCACAGTTCGCGCGGACGCACAGGTACCCGAAAACCTATTCATAAACGGCACTTGAGTAGCGGTCGGCACTGTGCGTCTCTTAAAATGAACGCATTGATAAGGTAGCTAGCGAGTTATTTTACGCAACGCATAGGGTCATTTTCTGCACAGATTACGTAAAAATTTTGGTTTTGCTAAATTGAGGTTGTTTTTGTTCTAACAAAGCAGAATAAACATTAGAAAAGTGATAGGGATTTTCAAGATCCTTTTGATTAGCTATTATTACAAATAGGTTTGTTTGCTAAATTTTAATAATTTCCACTTTATTTCTTTTCAATTCAACTAAGCTATGTATACCAGTAATCTTTATGTTAAATATAGTGTGTCCGTCTGTTTACTGCAAAACTAGCTACTTAGATAGAAAAACAATCTAATAAATCATTACGTACTTTGAAGATTTAATTAACTTTTCCAAATTAGTGTGCTCTTGGAAACATGTAGTTTAAGAAAACATCTTCGGCGAATTCATTTATCTATTTATTTAAATAATCAATGAAACTAGGTTTAACATGTTATCAGCTGTTTTGATTTTAAAAAAAAACTTAACTAAAACGGACATCGTTAAGTGTCATGAACTTTTTATTTAGTCCATGATATATCTGATATGACATGTATAACCATATTTCACGGTAAACGTATCATTACTCAGAATCGTGTCGAAAGAGTCATTTGTTCGATTCGTTAACCAAACACAACAGTTTGCTTCCATAAACGACTATCGTACAGTCTCGATTTGACAATTAATCAAACGTGGTCTAATCGGTAAACTCGCGAGACTAGATTTAACTCTATTATAAATAACGATATTAACATACGGTGCCATATACATTGCAGGATGTGGGCCTAACCGTGTGGGCATGTTATAAATGGTCCATTTAATGGTTGCATAAAATATTTAATTGAACCTTAGTGAGCCGGGCCGGGCCCTAAAAGATTTCACGATAATGTTAATAGGAAAACTAAATTCAATAAACTATAAAACAAATAGCATTGGAACTACATATTTAAATTGGAATCGTAATCGTTGGTCGTCATCGCCTTATAACCAATTCATGTTCAATTAATCTTATTAGATGATTATACCATCATATAAGTAAGTATACCTACTTAGGTGATACCTATAGGTGCTTGCTTATGTATACCACCCATTGCATATACGTAGAACTGAATTTATTTCTTTCTGTTTTTTATTTATTAATTTGCTACACATGTTGCACTCACATACTATCTTTAATCACCGGATGATAAATGTTCACTTTACGTTACGTTACTTACGTTACGTTACGAATACATTGCAACACCCGAGCAGTCACATATAGCTGGACTTCAGATACATTTTATTATTTCGCTTCAATTTCGCTATTGGAAAACACCGCTAAAAACTAGTTGCAAAGGCTTCTTTGGGGCTAGTTTTTAGCGGCCGTAAAAATTTGCGTTTTATACTTGTTAGAGATATAAAGTATATAACCAAAAGTTTTCACGCAAGATTCCCTACACGGAGCAAATACAAATTGCTTCGTGGTTCCCAAAGTGGGCGCCATGGTTAGTGACGGGGCGCGCGGAAGCATAAAGGGACTTTTAAACTTACTTTTAAAGTTTTTGTTGCTGATTATCATATCATTAGATAAAGGCGCGGTCAGAAAAATTCGAAACGTACTCGTATATCCTGCTTTAATGAATTTACATTAATACTTAGTAAAAAATCAAAACAGTCGTAATTATTCGTCTGCCCAATATCCGCCGCGGTCATACATTATAACTAAACTCATGGTCACTGCATCATATTCACACGCCTCCTTAAGTAACTGGATGATTCTGTTTTGAAGGATTACCGTTTTTGGTCTAAGAATAATGTTCTATTCAAAAGTTCCGCCAACACATACCGAAATGTAAATGTTATGTTGCAGTTAATTCATTTATCGTATTTCTGCACTAATGTTATGTCTTTTGAGAGTTTGTTTGGAGTCATACCAATACAAGCAGATATGTTCAATCTCAACTCAAATCGAGTTCTGGGGTCGCTGCTGGCCTTTTAAATAGGAGTAGGTACGCACATGTTGAAATGGGTAGTAAAAATATTAATAATATAGCGCTCATAATTTCTTGAATTATGAACGCTGAAACTGTTGTCAAACATGATCGTATATAGTTAGATTTTATTAAGCTGTACGTTAGATAGGTACCTTTCAAAACCTTTCCATCGTCCTTCAAGAAAACAAACACCTCACAAACCTAGTGGTAATAAAGTATCAGGGCGGATGGTAAAATTATACGTTGAAAGACAATACCAAAACAAAACGACTGGCAATAAATCAATCACTCTGAAACTGTACCTGTGGGCGTATGAGTTACAAAATTCGTTAGTAGGTATACTTATAACATACAAGTTCTATTTACTATCTACATTTACAGACTTTGTTTTATGAGTTTGGCCTTCTTGCAAATCAAATTCAACTAGAGTTGCTAATTAATTTTACAGATACATAAATTATTATTGACCAACTAAAACTAACTTAAAAGTTTTACTACAATACCAAAGGATACCTAGTTAATAAATAACTTCATAATTTAATTTAAAAAAAGGCTTTCTATTTTATTTACAACATCAACGCAGGGGGACTGTGCGAAGTTCCCCAAACAATTTTTATACATATACCTAGGTACATAAATGTGCAAGTACAATTTTGCAACATTATGCATTCAGATATTTGACAGATTCGGATGTTAGGCACTGGATCTATGGTTATATGTACTGCGAATATTAGACGATGACTGACAGTTTCTCCCAGAACACACACATCCGAGTGTTATAAAAGTTTAGCTCTTCAAATCATCCGACACAAAATTCCCTACTACACAAAGATCTAATAACTCTTAAGTTAAATTCGTAATGTACCATATTTCATTCCACTTATTTATGCTAACAAAACATTACGACTGAATACGAGTTGTAAGTCTTAGTCAAGACCGAGCCTACACAGTAATCACATATCTAGATTGGTTTGTTACAATAAATTAGAGTCTGTGTTGTGCATATTTGGCTTGTATCATTAAATGATATATCGAGAACGTGTGAGATTTTAAACATTTGCTTTATAAACTCGTTTTGCAATAACTAAGCCTATTGTAATTAAATATAATATTCAATTGCAAATAATTGCGATTTTAACACACATTTTTGTGTCAGAACAATCACTTTGATAACCTCGACTGAAGGTTCAATTCAAGTTTTGGTCAATTTAGGTGAGAAACTTTTGTTAAATTGACTCTTATGTAAGTACTGGTTTTCTATTGATTCCCCTTATCTAATAGGCGATACCTAGACGTATAGACTCATAAGTGAACGGCAATCTTTAATTTGAGAAGTGACCTGTGTCATATGTAATGGAACCCTGCATCTAAAATATGCACCTTATCTAAATAAAATAAATTAAAATAGTTTATTTCTGCAAATAGATTCACTAGTAATACTTTTGCACGTCAAACTTTTTTCCTACCAACACTTCGACGTGTAGCCTGCTGAGAAGAAGTGCCGCAACAAACTCAACAGTTTTTTAAAATATATAATACAATACAATAATATCGTTTTAAAAAGCGCAAGCGATTAGACTATCATGTCCATGTAATATTGTCATCCATATAATCTTGGACTTTATAATAACCTTTTGACATTAAAATGGACTTAATGCGAGATTTAAATCTATGTATAGGTAGATCAACAATATTTTGCGGTATTTTGTTAAACATTTAAGTACATAAACAATAAGTAGGTACCCATTCATTACATAAGCTACATTTTTATCACACACACTGCTTTTAAAAATGAACAACTTCTTGTGCTTTACCGATTTTTTAAATACAAATCTTTTTATAAACACAAATTGATTCTTATTTCAAATATTCCATCAATACGACGAAATATTTAGAGACTATAGAATAATAAGTATAAAAATTGCGTCAAATGAAAGGCAAACGTGTAAAAATGCGCTGTTTCACACGTTGCGCGCGCGCACGCCTCGCCACATGACATTAGGGCTGGGAAAGATTAGCTCGATAAATCAATAAAGGACGACGTGACACGATTGAGTGATCGATAAATAACAATATAGCTTATCAAGTACCATTCTGACTGTGATGGACGTCTGCTACCTTTAAGTTGAGCTTTTTTAAAGAAGATGTTATTTCGCTTTATTGAATTCTATATCTATAGGTATGATTATAACTAACGGTGGCATTTTGTAAGAATAACATGATAAAGATACGATATTTTATTTGCTTTGACTAGCGAAGTTTCCAGCTCTAATCACATTATGGTCTTAATATTCTTATTATAAACTTTGTTGACTGGTTTTCCTTTTCTGATTCTCGTGAACAAAATAACATTATTGATTATACTCTAGCTGTAAATACATAATGAACGACACAATAAAATAATATAAAGTATAAATTATAATAGGACCTAAAAGTTTAAAATCTTAGGTATACCATAATCTACATGTGTATGTATCAGTATGTGTATTCTTAATCCGGAAAGACACGAAACCTAACACAGATCTTCTAAATAAACATTATGACAAAGTATTTTCCGGTATGTATATCGAATAGTATCCGATTCAACACTAATCTTAGTCTTAAACACACTACATAATATAATAAATTTTATCGACACATGAATGACATAAGTCACATCACTAACCGCACAGATGTAGAGTTGACATACAAGTATGTGCGCTAGGAATGCATGTTAGCACTGGCCAATTGGATCAAAAGCTCACCGATACTAAACATTGCGAAACTGATCACCATTCATCAATCTTGATCGTGTGTCAATGATTTATCTATTATTCATACGCGACGCAGATGTGAATTATTATAATTGCCGTGTAAAGCCGAAAACATGTCTACTTAACCGTTCAGTTCAGTAACAATCAATGTCATATGAAATACAATCAGTTGAATATATTAGTCGTAAATTACACATCTTTTGTACTAAAGTACATAGTGAATTATCATCAGCCTATTGCAGTCCACTGCTGGACATAGGCCTCTCCAGTTCGCCACTTAAGGCAACCATCTACAAAATAAATACACATGCACATAACAGACACCCAGATCAATATGTACAAACTGACATGTTCATGCACTTGATTGCTTGTACTGAGCGGGGTTCGAACTCGCGACCACTTATCATTTTAATGATCAAGTCAGTGAGAGTGGTAATTGGTCATTTGTGTTCGTGACCCTTGCACAATATCCGAGAGGTGTTTGACAAACATTTTGTCCACGATCCGGTTCGAAGGTCTCTCACGGTACTCATAATCAGAACGGACGTCGAACAGGAATTTCGATAATGCAACTGTTAATAAATAAAACTTTAAATGTTATACTAAGTACTTCAAATCAGCATGTGTAAAAATTGAGATAATTGGTTAATTAATTTGTGAGGCAATATGCAGTGCTTTTATTGACGAAAGATTTAATCAGAACCTGATAGGCTTGATCCTGGATGGTGTGATTGTGAAAATTTATCGCAAAACATGATCTAAAGCAGGTTATAATAGCCCGGGTATGTAATCTGCAATAGTTAGAAAGCCTTGTAAAATAAGTACTTAAAATTTTATTACCAGGTTTGATTATGATAAAATTTGCGCAAGCTCATTATACTTACAATAATTATTGAATGGCTGAATATCAACTTAGAAACCAATATAAATGCACCCTTTCTTTTTAAATTCTTATGAGTATTCGATTGAAAACTGATCTTATGCAAGCGGCCACTAGCTGAGACAAGAATAGATTTTCATTTTGGTATAATGAGTATGCTTCATGGACATGTTCTTTTGGTAAACGAAGATGCAGATTGCCCAGAATCGGGATGACTGGCGGTCTCTGAAATAGGTTTACTCAATAGTGGACTGACTGATTGATTCAATGACCTGCTGTCTATGTGGTGGCATCTGGTGGATTTCTTTTTTCAGCAAACCCTCATTGGTTTTTCAGTAAATCCAACGTTTTCGTGACTCCTTATTTGAATACCAAAATCAGCCCTTAAGAGGACTTACTTGTGCTTAGTACAAATATAACAATATATTGAAAGGTTAATGGTTATACCGGACACTAAAAAAATAATTAGGTATCTACAATTAAAAATCTGTAAGAACATTGCTACAAATTATTTACGATTTGTTGCCAATTAACGAGTTTTTCGTTTGTATTTCAGCGAAATAATGTCAATGATAAGTATGATGGTAATTGTGCGTTACGGCCACACCTGCCCCAGTACCACTAACTCAAGATTACCCTGGCCTGTCCATAAAACAACCACTGGCAATCAAACCAGAACGCCAATCAATGCCAGTGCATAATTGTTATTATTTTTGAGTAAACAGTTGTCTCTACTTAAAATGCCTTTGTAAAAAACCGCCTTTTCAATTTCATGCTAAAAGGATCATAATATTTTTTACAGTTACTGGAAACCATTAAACAATATTTAGTATCCATCCAACTTTTAAAGGTTGCCACTATAAATCTACTGTCTACTTTCTTGTAGTATGTATGTACCTACATAGGACATAGGACTTTTAATAAGGGCTAGTGCACAAAGCTGCAATGAGCAGTCGCAACGTAAAAATTTACGAGCCCCACGACGCAACGCAAGAACTTGCGAATTGATATCATCATCATCATCAGCCTATTGCAGTCCACAGCTGGACATAGGCCTCTCCAGTTGCTCGCCACCAAGGGCAAACATCTGATTCGCAAATTGATATCTTTGTTGCTTTTTCCTGTAGGTATCTTGACTGTTTTCGAAGGAAATCGTGGATCGAAGATGCCTTGGCGCATGAAATCGCAGCACAGCAATTCTTATTGCAATTTTCTGCGAAGTTCTATCTACAAGGCCTTAATTGGATTTCACTTCTAAGGTGTGATAGGGTTGCGATGACTAACATCTGTGTCATGAATTTCAGAACCCTCGACTTCGCCCTAAACCAATGACAGAGCTGTTCGGAGGTATTGCTTGCGAAAGATCTAAAGGAATTTGCTATCCTCACAAAAAGTTTATATCTTATGTGTTGAAGATATAAACCAATTAGTATTTTATATACGCAGCTGATCTGAATTAAACGTGAAAAGTAATAAAACTTTATAGTTTCGCAACAAAGATAGGTATGCAATATTTCGCTGCATTTGACATCTTCGACAAAATAATTGATTTGATACATCGCTCGTAATAGCGGGTCATCATAGCTATTAACTTTTTGCCGCCGAGTGCTCCAATCTAACGAAACTTGCAAAAAGTTGACGCCAAAGAATTATCAAGAATAGAACTTCACCACGAATTATTTTCAAACACAATCGGGTTTTGTTTTATTTTCAAACAATCACAGCGTGTCTAGTATTTCAAGCGTTCTTTATTCTAACGCTCGTACAGACTAATGCCTCCCCAATGACAATTGTCATTTGGGGGATTTTCCTTAGTTACGCGGTACAGGCGGACTGATGACCGCAGTCTGTAGGTAAACGCTGTGTAAATATTTGTAAACGCTACTACCCGTTTCTTGGTATTGCCTTAGTAGTCTTCTACGATACCCACGGGTTGTGATTAGGTCATCCTATTCTAAATCCGGAAACTACAGTTAGATTGCGCGTTCTCTTTGAAACGAGGGATAGAAAATACATTCAGAACGGTATTGAATGTAACCGCTGTGAAATATGTAATTTTTATATGCTACGATAGAACTAATTTTATTTTGCTTATCGAGTCACGTTTTTAGCCTTCCTAATTCTGTTCTATCCTGATACATTTGTGTGTCCGAAGCACGATACAGTGGCCCGATGCCAGCAATGCATTACAGTCGGCCGCTAAGAAATATCGCCTAGACTTAATGATCCGCAAGTCCAATTACCACGCCTCTTTCAATAAATTTATTTGAATTCTACGTAGCGAATGAGAGATTTCCTAAGCTACGTAAAATATTAACTTTAAAGTTTAGCTGTTTGAACTACCATAGCATTAAATTCGTGTCCCTATACCTACACAGAAATGTAAACAGTATACACATGTCAAAAAGTTTTGGTTACCTAAATGTATAATTTTATTTATAAGCATTTAAATGTATGTAACTAATTAACTACATATCTTTTATCTTTATTTCTATCTGCATTAAAAAGACTACAAGTACATGGTTCAATTTTATCATTTCAATACTCGTAAAGAATTTGTTATTTTTATTTCAAAATCAAAAACAGTTCCTCTTTGACAAACCTCGAGACGAACAAAATATGTAAGTACATAAATACCATGCGTATTTATGTACTTACATAGTTTGTGAATAAATCAAACGGATTAAAAAATCTACGCTACTAAAGTGCTAACATTTCTTAACTAATATCTAACTCATACCAATTTGGACTCGTCAGTTATTGAGAAACGAGTTTGAAACACATTGCGTACGATTACAACTTCTTTATTTAATCCTTTTATCCCTTTCATATCTCTGATAATTGGAAGCTCTACCATTTGAATCATCTTGCATAACGTAATCCAGAACGCAATTTGTTCACAATACCGTTTCGTAACCCAGACATGCTCTTACCCAAACTGATTGCTGTAAGGCACTAAACAAAATAAGTATAAAACCGGAAAATGTTCGATGTCACACTGATTAATTTAATTTCTTACTTTCCTCTCGTCGCGGTCCAGTGGCGCCATCTAATAAAACGGTTGTTGACATGTAACTACGTTTACTTGGGTAGAATCAGCCTTGGATCTGGTTACCTAAAAGCATTAATTTAATTATACAACATGTCTGATAAAGGTTATGGCAGCGTAACATTGAATTATTACCACGATTTCGTAAACTATGTACCTACTGGTAACAAGACTATGGATGATTTAAATAGTTTAGACAGGATCAATTAAGAGTCTTATGGTCATCATCATCAGCCTATCTCAATACACTGCTGGACATAGTCCTCTCCAGTAGTTCGCCACTTTGGACAAACACCTGGAGGTTTTACCCACAATTGCCACGCTGGGCAGGCGGGTTGGCGATCGCAGGGCGCAGCTCCTGCCGTGACGCTGCTGCTTGTCTTGTGAATGAACAATAAAATTATGTAAATAAGACGATCGTTGAAACACTCAGGGAGTCAATTTCGATCAAAGTCACAGTTCAAGGTTATTTAGGTTCAAGGTATTCTTACCTTTAACCTTTCTAGGTTAAAGCTAATGACCTAAACTATAATAATAAATCAATGAATAACAATATTTCATCTTCAGTGCTATGAACTATCATAACATTTAAGATGAAATATTATTATCGACTAGAATAGCTCTAGTTTTATGAAGTTCATTTTTAATAGGAAGAGGCAAGAGCTACTTAAAAAGTTCTTTTATAAATACATATCCTATGCTGGGTCCGTGCAGTTCCAGAATTCAGAATAGGACCACCCCATCTCATCACGAGGTTGTCGTTGAAGACGAATAAGGGAATATCAGGAAACGGGCAGCAGCGTTACCTGGATACAAATGAAACCTACTGCGCTCAACAACTCGCCTGAAGAGCGTAGGGACTGAGGCAAATCCTTCCAAATTAAGATTGTCATTGAACTGAATAGAGGTAGTCAACTGTCACTGAACATAGGCCGTTCTGACTTTTGCAGGCTGATGATGATGATATCCTATGATAAGCTTGTTAAAGAATAAGTATTTAGGAATCATAGACTATTGACATTAATTAATTGTAAATAAGACTTGGCTGCCGTGCCCCACGATGCAGTAATACGGACCAATTGCATACTCATAATAGTAATATTTATTATTATCTTATTTAAGAGTTTGTTTGTTTGAACGCGCTAATCTCAGGAACTACTGGTCTGAATTGAAAAATTCTTTTTGTGTTGAATAGACCATTTATCGAGGAAGGCTTTAGGCTATATAACATCACGCTGCAACTATTAGGAGCGAAGAAATAATGGTAAATGTAAAAAAACGGGGAAAAAATAACTATTCCACGCGGACGAAGTCGCGAGCACAGCTAGTACAATATAGGTATACGCAGATAGATAACAGGCTAATTATGGCCACTATTACATCTAAATGAGTGTGACATGACATTTATAATTTAGACACCAAATTGGTTTGCCGATAAGCTTGATTAAAGTTTTTAACCGACTTCGAAAAAAGGAGGAGGTTCTCAATTCGTCTCTATGTATAATATATTTTTTTTTTATGTATGTTCAGCGATATTTCCGTCAATTATGGATGGATTTCAAAAATTTTTTGACAGTTCGACAGAAGACACTTCCGAGGTGGTCCCATTATCACCAAGTAAGGATCTGATGATGGGATCCTGGAGAAATTGAGGGCAACAACCGAAAATTGTATGCTCATATGGTGTTTTTATTACGTAATCATATTTTACTCAGGTATATGCTTCCGGGCGACAACATCTGGTGCTGATGATGAAGCCACAGAACTCCTTAACGGTTAGGAGTTAGGGGACAGTACTGACATTGGTCGATATTAAACTAGGTAGTAGTATGTACTTATGCAGGGCTAATAGGGCAGGTGATTTGGTAAGTGATATGCTTGATTCTAGATCGCAAAGTCTTCACTTGACTTAAAGCAAAATTTTTCATTCCTAAGTAAAACTCTTAAGGACATTAATTAGCCTTTATTCAAGGTCACAGCACATTAACGCAACTAAAAACAGAGAAATAAAATTATTTTTAAAAAAAAAATTAAACCGACTTCAAAAAAAACGCAAACGACCAAAACTAAAAAGCGATAAATAACGTAAGTAAGTAATTCTATCCTTAATACATAATCATTTAAATATTACAATTATCACTTATTTTTGAAGTCGGTGCCAGCCAAACATATCTAGGTATATTGTCGTGTGGATATGCCGGCCGCGCCCGTCATACAACAGTCTACGTTAGGTACCGAGAGGTTGGCACCGACTTCAAAAATAAGTGATAATTGTAATATTTAAATGATTATGTATTAAGGATAGAATTACTTACTTACGTTATTTATCGCTTTTTAGTTTTGGTCGTTTGCGTTTTTTTTGAAGTCGGTTTATTGAATTAACGAGCTTGACAAACAAATGAATTAAGCAATTATTGCGTCAAGTTAATCACGATATCAAGGGCTAGGCAGGCAGTGTTAGAAGTAGGTAAGCGTGTTTAAATAAGTAGATACATACTCGTATTATGAACACCTTATAATTTCTACAATTTCATTTTATAAAAACCCAGTAATAGTTTTTAGCCCGACCGGGGACTAGAACCCCCGTGAGTCTCTGGTTGTTAGGTAGCACATGCGACCACTAAACTAACATGGTCTTGAACTATTTGCCGACGGACTAGGGCTTTTATATAATAGATTCCGTAAAATTGTAAATGACTCATTCACATAATAATAAATATTAATGTTCTATTTTTTTAATATTATTTATTTTGATATGATATACTGTTTTGTGTAATACATATAATGATTGTTAATTGTCGTCTATTTCTTCTTAAAAAGTTGATTTGTTAAAAACCTAAAAAGAACTAGCTTAATTCAAAATTAACGATTTTATCTTTTGACCATGACGACACACCGACCGCTGTCTGCGTCAGGCAGTATGAGTCCGGTTAAAAACCTGAATATAAGGTTAAATTAATACACTCGTATTACGCAATAATATCTGAAAATCAATCCAATTAGATAATAATAATATACTTAAAATAATTCCTCGAGCTATTTTTATACCAATGCAATACTATTATGTCAGATCAGAGGTACCCAAACTTTTATCTTTCGTGGCGCACTTACATTAAATGTCAAAAAATTAAACTTACAAATTTTGTAAGTTGAAATTTTTGACGCTAGCCTTACCGAAAAAGGTTATAGTCAGCGACATGAGATGACTTTTGTAAGTGTACTGAATGTTTTTGTACTATAAACCTTCTTCCCTATCTGTGGTACAATCCTGTTGTCTTTGCTCTTGTCTAAGAAGGTTCATTATATGTTAACTCCACCAGCCATTTCTTTTAAGCTAAAAATATTTAAAAATATTATCTAAAAGTTCTAAAAAGTTTCACCTCGAGCATCTCTTTCGGTCAATAATAGTGAGTTAAGGAATCATCGTCCCCTGCCAAAATCAGTAGCGCCCCAGGGCAACGAGGCGCATAGTTTGGGAACCACTAATGTATGTGATCATTTACATTCTTGCCGTGAATATATCTTAAAATGTGTATGTTTGATATGCGCCCAGTCGTAATAAATTTTACACCGTGACGAATACATTTTTCATTTCAAATTTAACTATCTGTTACTTGGATGAAGATAAGATGCAATTTTATTATGTACTAGTATTAGCTATTCAAATCGCTTTCGGGTCGGATCTGTTTAAATGTTAGATAACTTTCTAAAAGGAAGTTGAATAATTATGTTTGTTAGCTATTCTGATCCGTAGTAGATTTATTGTTGTCCTAATTACATCCTTGTCTTTGCTTTGCTTAGCATCAGAGTATTTGTCCGCCACGACTTCATCGTGAATAGAAGGTCTACGTTATTACGGTAGAATGATATCCATATGATCTCCGATTTACTGTGAACCAATCCGTATTCTGATTGAACAATCCATTTACCATCAGGTGAACGAAAACACAGCAACACAGCAATCTTGGCGTCCGACGATGCAGAAGCGAAGACGATAGAAATGATCAGCTCGGGGTGGTGACGTGCACTGTGGGCGCCCTCTGCCCCATCCAGGGACAATAAGTCAAGTAAGTCAGTCTAGTTAAAACAGTCTTTATGTTATTAGGAATGTTAGTGTCAATAGACTACTTTATTGCTGCCGTAAAAAATGTAATTAGTCTGTCTTCGAGATTATTTAAAAATTAGAGATTTAACAAAAATATACCCCGCTAAAGTTACGTGTGACGTCACTACTCGTGGCATATTTTCGCAAGGGGTGACGTCAAAGACTCCCACTCCTAAATTTTGATGCCTTGTATTTTTGGTATGTTTTGTTTAATCAAAAAAAATACGTGTCCAATATTTCTTTATAATGTAAAATACGGACTAATATATTGTAAGTACATATTTTGACCCAAAAGGGCTATATAATAACTGCGTGTCAGAAAGCTAGTAGGATAAAAGCTCGAAGTTCACACATAGTTGACCATGCGGGCTAAATGATGCAATCGCAAACATAATGTAACAGCAGCGTACATATTCAAGGAAGGAAGGGAACTTGCGTCAATACCAAATTGATCTCGAAACGTAGTCTAATGTCGCTAAACAACAGATAGGCGGACAATACGGACATAACGGAATGACAGAAATGATAAAATGCGTGAGTAAGTTATGTGGAAGCAAAAGCTTCAAGGTGATATGACTCTATCCTGGTAATGTAGGCCAAAACATTATAAGTATATTTTAATTATGTACTTTAATTTAAAACGTATACCATAATGAGGCAGCTGATTTTATAGGCTACCCGCCGGTAATGGATTTGAGCCAGTCGAGGTTTAAGGGAAAAATATGTAGAATGTTTCACTTTTTTCAACCACCAATCACAACTTATTAGTATTTAACTGACGTCGACGAAATAGGCATCGCGTCATTTTCAAGTTTTTTACACATCGATATGTGTCTATTAGATAGGTGTGGATATAATTCATGATATAAAGGCTAATTGGCGAACCTATTGATACTAAAATATTCGTCCGTTGAAAAGAAGGCCAATGTCGCCAGCTGTCGTCGATCGCACACTGCACCGAGCAATTTAACAAACACTGTCCAATGTTGTTTAATTTTGAACTTTGAGCCGTTGCAATAAGGGCACACAAGAACCGATGCACGTGGTACGTACCATAGCAGTATCTTGTAAAAAATCGGATCAACCGCACCCAAAAACCAGCCGTGATATGTGCCAACCGCTTCGTACATAGACACATTGGGTATTTTAATTACATTAGTCAGTTTTTGCGGCGTTCCGTGGTGCAGCCAACCTGGTCCATGTCCTAGTCTCTGGGAGTATGTCCCTAATTTACATGTAAATTGTCTAACGTTGCACTGCCTTGTTCGGTTTGAACGTGCAAGCGTTGCAATTGATATCCTGCTTAGCATTGATTCACTCATCTTTAGGTATTTGTACGGAGTCCTTATTTTGGTTTGTTTATGTATAGATACACTAGCTGCAACACGCGGATATACCGGTGAATATCAGTGATATATTGTATGTAAACTGATAATTGTAGCCTATGTGTTAATTTCATATAGGTATGAGCTATAGTAGTGTAAAGTGGCATTAATATCCGTTCAGTATTTTTTTTGTGAAATATATAGTGACAAACATCCATTCACCCAACAAACCGATCCGACGGATCAGTAAATCCAAAGATCAGCCTGTATACCTACTTTACAATACTTATACCTACGAGTAAGTAGAGCACATGGATAAATTATCATTAATCTAGAGCTAATTTCAGTATACATATTGTAATCGTCATTGTATGCTGTAATCATTGGAACCACAGCGTTCAATAAATGTCTTTTTTAAGATATTATGTTCTGAAAATAAGGGCTGACCTTCTTTAGACAGGTAGTTTATTTTATGGGTCCAGTCATTTAGTGGTTTTTACCTAAAGTTAATACGAATAAAATCGGAAATGAAATTATTTGTAGTTGGTTATTTTAACACTTTATCGTAGTCCTTTTGTGGCAAATAGGTAATGGATAAAGTATTACGATGTTATAAATTATATAGACAAGCCACACCCAATAAGTTAACTTATTTCTTTATTCGTAGATTAGAGGAGCATAAGCTTGCAATAACAATAGTTTTCACCTGCGCATAAAACGTAGTACAGAAGTTGATTACGTACTTGAATAATAAATACGACAGACAATGTGTACAACCATATAAAGGTCTCAAATTAGGGTATTTTTACTTTTTCCTAAAAAAAAAGTTTCTTGAACTTCTTACGTGAAAGAGCTTCTGCGCGTTAAAGAGCGTTAAAGCCAAGAAAAAGTATCATCCATGTTGTCTATTCTTTGCTCTTTGCCTAATCCATTTCAGATTGAAATAACATGCATTGGCTATTGGTCGTCCTAGGTTCTGTCATCCACGTACCTCTTAGTCAGATCAAGGAGGCCTGCATCAGGTCTAGCTAAATGACATGCCATTGAAACTTAGTCAGCCAGTCACATCAGATCAAGCAAGAAACTCGTTCCGTATACAGCTCGGTAGTAAACGATTACAGATGCAACAGCTCTGTCGCAGTGGCCAGCCTTCGGGCGGAGCGATAGCAGAATAGACACACACGATCCTAAGCGCGATTTGGACCGAGGCCGCTCTCTCATTAAGCCGCGTTATCGGGCGTGTCGCAACGCCCAGCTCCCAGCCATTAATCAAACAATTCAATGAGACCGGCTAATGGGTCAAGCATTACCTAAATATCTAAGCAAAATACACAAGTTTCAAATTAACGTCTGTCTGTCGGCGTTTGATTGACGCGATGTCATGGAAGTAATTGGAAGTTTACGAATCGGTGTTTTTTTTATATAAACGAATTATTGTTATGACGCGACTATTTTTGATAGTAAATTTATATCAAAATCCTCGTAATAGCTAAAATCGACAGGATCGGTGGCTCATTTGGTAGTGACCTCTGCCCTCTGAGCCAAGGGTCGTGGGTTCGATTCCCGCACAGTACAAACATTTGTGTTCATGAATATGTCTGTTTGTATTGGTCTAGGTGTTTTCTATGTATTTATTTACAAAAAAAATGTATCTAAGTAAGTTTATCAGTTGTCTAGTACCCATAGTACAAGTTTCGGCTTAGTTTGGGGCTAGGTGGCGCTGTGTGGCCCAACGTGGCATGTCTTGGCTTATTATTATTATAAATCATGACAACATTTAAGTTATATCAAAGCGTCAATTACCTAATTGGCGATTATGCTTTCAAAATTTCTGAACAACATAGCATATAAATCAAGTAGTTTACGCTTCAAACGTTCAAGATATCGAGTAACTAATTTACTGTACACCTAAAGTACGCTCAATGACGATTTATTTAAATGATTCTACTACTTTTATTACATCACCGAACTTTCCAAACTATGTAATTAACATATAATTGGATTTGATAGATCAATATCTGCAATTTCAGTAATTCATTTTCTACTTTTAATTGCATCGACGTGTATCGAGAAGGAAATGTTTTTATGATTTGAACGGTTCTGAATTATTAATGTCTTATTTATAAAAAGCCTCTATGGTCAGGTCATTAACAAAACCATTTGGAATTCGCATGATGCAAAAAGTGGGACAATTAAAAAATAACTTAAATATTACTTAGGTGTATTTTAAAACTTTATTTAGGTTTTAACGATTGCAAAAGCCTTTAATTTTATACCTAAGTACATATAAATATGGATGTGTAAACTTACATAAAGTAGGTATGCCATGGAGTAAAGCTACCCGTTACATACCCAACTTTAACTTGTTCATAATTGTTGAGCGTATTTAATGTTGCGGAAGCACTTCTAAAACGCTATTCTAAAATCTTTTAAATAAGATTGGGCATTTTAGAAGTCTCGCTACACTTGGGGAAATCCGTAAAGTGACCAGACAATCAGTCGGGACCAGTCGATGTATAAATAATCTTACATGTCATCAGGCATGGCGGTGGCAACTAGTATGTAATAGATTTAGCTACATAACTAGGCAAACAATAATGTTTGCGTCAGCAACTTAGGCCCCTTTTATGCTTTCCGCTTTGCATCATAAACATGTCCTAAGCAATGTTTCTTTTATTATAAAATAAATAAATAACCCAAGACATGCCACGCTTAGCCACACAACGCCTCTAGCCCCAAACTAAGCCGAAGCTTGTACTATGGGTACTAGACAACTCATAAACTTACTTAGATACATTTTTTTTTGTAAATAAATACATATTATACATAGAAAACACCCAGACCAATACTAACAGACATGTTCATGCACACAAATGTTTGTAATGTGTGGGGATCGAACCCACGACCCTTGGCTCAGAAGGCAGAGGTCACTACCAATTGAGCTACCGAGCCAGTCATAAAACTTACTATTATTATTTTTTATATCTTTAAGGTGGCAAATGGTCAGCAGTTACCACAGCCCATGGACGCCTGCAACACCAGGGGCATCGCACTTAGCCGACCCTTTATTAAGAACCTATTTACTTTTGACTTGAAGTGCCCCATACTGTATTCCCCTGAGAAAACCTCGGCAGCTCATTCCACAAACGCATATATTTATCTCTAAATTGCTACTATTTGGGTGTAGAAAGAGCCACTAAAAGACGACACATTTAAATGTAGCCCAACGGCTACATTTAAATGTGTCGTCTTGATGGGGCAGCACCAACGTGCTACCCCTATTCTAGAGGTAGAGATTGCGGAAACTCAAGTGCCGGACTTATTCCCCCATTTGTTTTACACGACAGTTGGTTTAGTTTTTGTGGGCCAGCTTAACCAAACGTCTACGCATTCATGAAAAATTCGCAAGTCGTGATCTGCATACCCCTACCGATATAATTTGATTCGCGCAGTAGATAAGGCGTAGTGTAGGGTGGCTGTAAGTGTGAGGATTTAGGCTGGGATATTTCAAGAAAAACTAGTAAAGGTAGGAAAGAAGACACTTTTATTACAACAATAGGTAACTTTAAAGGTTTGGTCCTTGCCTAAATACAAAACAATACAGCCATTTAATTCCAACGACCCAGATAGGGTCAGCGCTTTTTTATTTATTTAATCTTTAATGCACGAAAAATAGTGTACAAATGGCGAACTTAATGCCACGTAGGCATTCTCTACCAGTCAAACTTAGGGCTAAGCAGAAACAATTGTGTAAGTGGTGTGTGCTGCTAAATTGTCGTTCTATCCTCATACGATTATCAAGCTAGCTAGATCTAGAGCGCTTTTATTGTATTCGTTCCACTCCTTAATAACTATGATCTTAAAGCGGGACTTTGCTTATCGGCCTGGCTGCAGCGATAGCATGCTTCAAAAAGGGACATGTCCCAGCGTATCGGAACGTATGGCGACCCTAGCGTAGTGTAACGTGCCGTGTCGAAATGCGTTATACGCGACAATACCATGCCATGAAATCTGATGGAGACATCGATACGTCTTCGTGCCATTGTCTCCGGTTACTTTGTATTGTCAAGGTTACCCTAATTGCAAGATCGTAGGTACGCTATATATAAAATCTTTCAAAACGTACTCGTATGTTTTGATATCCTTTGGCAAGAACGAAACGAAGGTTTAGATTCGATGAACAAACCATTGATTTTGGGATCTACTATGAATTAAGATATAAATATAGCTCTGCGTATTATAATAAGTATTTAATAAACAATATTAATATTTGCAAATTATATTAAGATGTAGTCTTTAATAGCTGAATACAGTTTAAAAGACTATATAATAAAATCTAAATAGCTATGACAGGACATCATTTAGTGTTTATCTTAGCAAATACATCTTGACGTCTTTTGCTGATTAGTCGTACTTTTTATCAACTTTATCCATCAATCATTCCAAAATCACTAAATGACATAATTAATTTTGAATAGATGAAAAAGGAATTAATTTCAGCGTAAAATAAAAGTTGCATCTGAAATGTGTTGTATTTAGATTCTTATGCTATGACAAATATCTAGCCAATAGCTGTGATCGTACTTTGCTACAATCATATCAATAGATTTTACCGTTTCCTCGCTCTGAACAAACAACAGCGCAAAAACTCAAACGATGGGAGTGGCGGACAATAAGCGTTTGCAATAAACAGCTTAAAATGTTGCCTTATACCTGCTCAAGTGTACTAAACCAGTCGTTATGCATCATCATCGTTGATGTTATCACACAGCATTGTGACGGGATCGCGGACAATGACTTGCAATCGTTGCATAACGCTAACCAAAAAGTTCATTAGGAAACTGGTTCACATCAATCATTGTGTTGAAGAGGTTTTATCCGTAAACGCGGGGATAATGCAGCGGACAACACGGGATTTGGCATTTATTGTAAAAGGTTTTTATGATACACGAATATCGATAACTATCTAAGAAGAAACACCCTCGCTTTGTGAGAGGCGCCAAACTGCGTGCTTACTCCTGACAAGTTTTCCGCGATTAAAATAATATTGCACTACCATTGACATACGAATTTTGTTACCTTATTGTGTAGATAGAATGATCACATTAATTTCTCAATTTCAAAGTACCTATGAAATTCAATATACAAGTGCGGAAGAGACATTTTTTAAATAGGTTTCGTGCGGAGAGACGAGGCAAATGTATATACGTAATATCGTCATCTTCTAGTATACCTATCTACACCTATTATTATAGGAAATACTGTAAGATAATAAAGGCATTTAAGGTAGGAACTATAAGTAGTAATAGTGTTGCGGACGACGATCACAATATTGAATTGTATAGAATCGTAGATTAAGTTAGAAATAAGTTTCTTAGTCACATCGTCAGCCAATAAGAAACACGTATTATTGGCCAATTGTATTCAATGTAGGCAGCCAATCACGGCTCAGTTAGGAGCGGCCGACACCTTTCGAGCAGGTTGCGGCGCGCGAAAGCGATCGATTCAAGGGTCGCTAGTTGCACACGAGAATGGAGAATATAAGACGGCCAAATCGCCATACAAAACACAGTTCGTTCCAGTTCGTCTTCAGTTCCAGTTCTCTCCAGTCAGCTCCAGATCTCCAGTGTGCTCTTGAAGAAGTCAGCAAGATTGTGTTTAAATTGTATTAAGTAACCGGAGTAATTTGTTTAGTGTAGTTCAGTATAGTTGTAATAGTATTCGGTAATAAAAACTCTGTTCATAGTAAATTCGTTTGTGTGCTTGCAAGTAGTGACTTTGTTAACATAGTGACTTTGTAAATTGTGAAATTGTGTATGTGAATAAATCTGTTGAAAACTTTATCGATGTTTAAATTGTATACAGTCCACAACAGTGTTTTGGTCCTTCGAGCCGGATTATTCTCAGGACTTAATTAGTGTATTTTCGGACTTAATTAGTGTATCTTCGGACTTAATTAGTGTTAGTATATCTTCAGACTTAGTTTGTGTTGTGCACCTGGAACTTAATTAGTGTTAACCTGTGGATTTCATTAGTAGTACGAGTACTACCTGGATTGCAGTGTTACAAGGAGCGTAGCCATCGTCCGTAGTGTACGGAATTGTGTGTGTGTGTTGTGTCAGTGTCGTAAAACGCCATGGTCGTCACCCGGAGCCAAGGGGACGCAGAGGAGGCGTATGAGCAAGCGCGTCGCGAGGCGGAAGCGCTGCGAGTGCAAAGGGAGCGTGCCAGGAGGCAATCCCTGGATCCACCTGCCTCGCCCACAACGACACCTGCGGTAAGAGAACGAGTCGAACTGTCCACCGTAGTCCCCGAGTGTGAAGCGGGACCTTCGGGAGTACGTCAAATGGGAGTGTCACCGGCGCAGTCAGTACGGTCTACGTCGAGCTTTGCGACACGAAGACGGCTCCTTGAGTTGGAAGCGGCCAAACGGGTCGCTGCGCTTAAACGCCAGGAGCTGGCGTTAGAAGCTGACAGACGACGTCAGGAGCTGGCTATGGAAGCCGAAATACGACGTCGCGAAAGCGAAATAGAGGCCGACCTAGTAAATAAGGAATTGGCGGCCAAGATGTCGATGTTGCAGGATGAGGAGGAAAGCCTGCATGGTGAGGCTCCGCCCCAACCGGATCCTATCGACAAAGTCGACGACTGGTTTGAGAAACGGGGGGAGGCAGCGACAGCCTCAAAGGAAAGAAGCATACGCTTCGATATGCCGTCGTCACTGAGAGCGACGTCGCCGAATTCGAGACGCCTTAGGTCGCCGACACCGAGGCGCCAGTCAAGATCGCCAACGCCGACCCGGTCTAGGAGAGGCATCGAGCAGTTGGCGGAAGCGTTAGAAAAAATGGCGCGACCTCGTCTGAGACACACGGATCTCCCGATATTTAGTGGTGCGATACACGAATGGCTCCCGTTTCAAGCGGCGATGCGGGACACCACTAAAATGTACGGGGTATCGCCAGGAGAAAACATTCAACGCTTACGAACTTGCCTGCGTGGAGAGGCAAGGGAAGCTGTGGCTGCGCTATTACACACGGCGACGGACCCAGATGTTGTTATGCAGTCCCTAGAGCGGTCGTTCGGGAGACCCGAGATTCTAGTAGACCGGGCGATCGAAGAATTGAAGAGGATGCCGAAGCCGGGACCAGCAGCCGCCGAACTTAATCGATTTGCAGTGAAATTACAAAACATAGTATGTGTGTTGCAAACAATAAAAAACAACGCTTACTTGTACAACCCAATGTTGATACGGGAAGTACTGGGTAAGTTAAGCGCACTAACGATTGCCCGATGGAGTGATTACGCCGCACAGCAGGTCGAGTCCCAGGAGCCAGAAATATTGAAGTTATCGCGGTTCCTTATAAGCGAAGCAGACAAGGCAATGAGGCATTCGTATATGCCTACTAACATTGCAGTTAAGGAAGAGCGGACTCGACCACCTGCACAACCAAAGAAGAAAATCGTATACCATGCAGCGGAACAGGACGAGAAGTGTTTGTTTTGCCAAGAGGCGCATTTGACGCACAAGTGCCCGGATTACCGGAAGGCGAACATAGATGATCGCTGGGCACGCGTAAAAGAAAGAAAAATATGTTTCAAGTGTGTTAATGGTCGCCACCAAAGAATTAATTGTCGTGCGAAGCTGTGCGGGGTGAACAATTGCCGAAGACCCCATCACTCGACGCTGCACTGGGAGCCGAAGCCGAAGAGCGACTCCGTGGAAGGGGAGTCCGTGATGTCGGTGGCGAGCCACGCCACTGGCCCGAAGACTGTGCTCTTAAAGATATGTCCAGTAGAGATCAGCGGGCCACGAGGAAGCGTTCGATCATACGCCCTGCTCGATGAAGGAGCGACGGTCACGCTGATCGACGAGGAGCTGGCACGAGAGGTAGGAGCGGATGGATCGGCTCAACCGCTGCGGCTTCATGGAGTCAACATGTCACACGAGGGTGACAGTAAATTGGTAGCGGTGAAGTTGAAAGGGCGCAAGCAACCACGAAGCTTTCCCGTCAATGCGAGGACGGTGAAGGACCTGCGGCTGCACACGCAGACGGTGCCACGAGAGGTCACCAAGCAGCCGCACTTAAGGAGTTTGCCGCAAGATGAGCTCTGTTACGAGGGAGCTCACCCTGGGCTCCTAGTGGGGACGGACCACTGGGAGCTGATCGTGTCCAGGGAGCTGAGGGTGGGCCGTAAGGGCCAACCAGCGGCATCAAAGACGTTGCTGGGATGGGTGGTGCACGGGACGACACCACGATTAGCAGCAAAGGAAGAAAATAGCGTTCTACACGTTTTCACGCCAGAATCAGGAGTTGGCGAACGTGGCGGACGGGATGAAGAACTGCATCAGTTGGTGGAAAGGCATTTCACCATAGAAGCGCTCGGCGTCTCACAAAGTAAGAAGGTGAGTGACGCGGACCAACGAGCAATTGATATTGTGAAGACAACAATAAAGAAAACAGAAGCAGGCTACGAGGTTGGGTTGCCTTGGAAGACTGACGAGACAAGCATGCCGCCCAGTTATAATGCAGCGCTACGTCGTCTGATCAAGATAGAGCGAAAAATGGACGCCTCGCCTGACTTTGCGAAGCAGTATACTGAGCAAATAAATAACCTGCTAGAAAAAGGTTATGCGGAGCCGTGCAACGGGTCAGAAGAAGAAAGCTCAGTGAGTTGGTTCCTGCCACATTTCGCCGTGGAAAACATCAACAAGCCCGGAAAGAAGAGGTTGGTCTTTGATGCGGCGGCGAAAACCAGCGGGGTATGCCTCAATGATTACCTCCTGGATGGACCAGATATGCTGTTACCCCTTCCTGGTATCTTGTTTCGCTTCAGGGAGAGGGCTATAGCAGTAACGGCGGACATACAAGAGATGTTCCTACGAGTGAAGATACGGCCGGAGGATCAGCCGGCCCAGCAGTTCCTGTGGCGGGGCGACAACAGAACGGACCCTCCACGCACTTGGAAAATGACAAGTATGATTTTCGGCGCAGCGAGTTCACCGTTTATGGCGCACTTTGTGCGCAATTACAACGCGGAGCAGCACAAGGCGGAGTATCCTCGGGCCTACGACGTCATCACGCAGAGCCACTATATGGACGACATGGTAGCTAGCTTCGACACCGAGGAAGACGCACGGCGCACTATTGAAGAAGTGAGGGCCGTGCACACCGTCGCCGGGTTCACGCTGCGGAGCTGGGGCGCGAATAACGAGAGCGTCCTAGCAGAGGTGCCTGCCGAGCTGCGGGCAACAGCGCCTGCGACACTGGGGGGAGCAGGCCCAGAAAACAAAATACTAGGACTCATGTGGAATCCCGAGAAGGATGAGTTGGGATTT
The DNA here is from genome assembly GCA_031163375.1 of Conogethes punctiferalis. Taxonomy (NCBI): domain Eukaryota; kingdom Metazoa; phylum Arthropoda; class Insecta; order Lepidoptera; family Crambidae; genus Conogethes; species Conogethes punctiferalis. The sequence continues at coordinate 14,816,240 of CM062082.1, read as the reverse complement.
AATACATCCATGTATAGGGTGCCAATGGAGGTGCGCGAACGAGAGCGCGCGCCGAGCAAGCGGGAGGCACTCAGTGCAGTAATGTCTATATATGATCCGCTCGGACTATTAAGCCATTACACAATAAGGGCAAAGATTGTTCTGCAGAACCTCTGGCGGCTGAAGATGGCGTGGGACGAGCCAATCCCGGCCGAAGATTGGGAGCTGTTTGCGTCATGGCTGGCGCATCTCTCCGGGGTTGCCTGCCTGCGTCTGCCGAGGTGCTATGCGGCGCAGAACATCGAAGACGTCGAGCTTCACGTCATGTGCGACGCCAGCGAACAGGCGTACGCAGCGGTGGCGTACTGGCGATTCACCAAGGAAGACGGAGACATCGACGTCGTGCTGGCTGCTGCGAAGTCGAAGGTGGCGCCGCGACGTGTACAGACCATCCCTCGTCTGGAACTACAAGCTGCCGTCATCGGGGCAAGGTTGGCGGACGCGATCAAGAAAGAACATCGGCTGGAGGCTACCAGAACAGTCTATTGGACGGACTCCACTACGGTCGTCCAATGGATTCACCACGACGCCAAGAAATACACACCCTTCGTGGCGCATCGGCTCGGAGAGATCGCCGAGCTAACCCAGCGGGACGAGTGGAGGTGGCTGCCGACAGAACTAAACGTAGCCGACGATGCGACGAGGTTCGCCCATACGCCTGTGAAAATTGAAGATCGCTGGTTCCAGGGGCCGAGCTTCCTACGCGAACCCGAGGAGCGCTGGCCCGCGATGAAGAAGGAAGACGTCATCACAAATGAAGAGGTTCTACACGTCGTGGAGACCCAGAAGGAGGAGAGCTGGATACCCGATCCAGAGCGCTTCTCCAAGTACGAGACGCTTGTGCGAGCGACGGCACGGGTGTTAGCGTTCGTCGATATGTGCCGGCGAACAGCAAAACGTATGGAGCTGCGGCACGTACTGCGAGCAGAAGAGGAGCTCATGAAGAGAGCGCAAGAGGAGAGCTTCGGCGACGAATTAAGAAGAATGAAGTCTGGTCGTCCATTACCAAGGTCTAGTCGACTGTTTCGCCTGGACCCGGTGTTGGAGAATGGCGTGCTGCGGGTGCGAGGCCGCATTGGAGCGGCGGCCGCAGCGGACGACCTCAAGAGGCCTGTCATCTTGGATGGCAGACATCGCATAACGAAGCTCCTGGTACTACAACAACACTGCGCTGCGGGTCATGCAAATAGAGAACGTGTGACCAATGATCTTCGCCAGCGCTACTGGGTCATTCACCTGCGACCCACTGTACGCGCGGCGGAGAGAGACTGCGCGCTTTGCCGAGTGCGACGGGCAAGGCCGCAACCACCAGCTGCGGGCGATCTACCGCGGGCCCGCCTGGATCCGTTCCACCGCCCGTTTTCGAACTGTGGCGTGGACTACTTCGGCCCCATGATCGTGAAGGTGGGGCGTCGCCGTGAGAAGAGGTGGGGCGCACTGTTTACGTGCCTCACCACGAGAGCCGTCCACATTGAGCTGGCTGCATCGCTGTCCACCGACTCTGCAATCATGGCTTTGCGGAGGATGGCAGCGAGACGTGGATGGCCGACCCTGATGTACTCCGACAACGCCACCAACTTCAGGGGAGCCGATCAAGAACTGAAGACTGCCTACGCCGAGTGGGCACCTGCGCTGCAAGAAGAAGGATTGAAGCATCGTATGGAGTGGCGCTTCATCCCACCGGGAGCTCCGAACCAAGGAGGCGCCTGGGAGAGACTGGTGCGGTCCATTAAGACCGCGCTGGCCGCAACGCTACGAGAGAAGGCACCGAATGAAGAGGTGCTGCTCACCCTCCTGCTGGAGGCTGAGCACTCCGTCAACGCGCGACCACTCACGCATGTCAGCGTGAGCCCTGAAGATCCGGAGGCACTCACCCCCAACCACTTCCTGTTGGGGTCATCGAATGGTCTGCCCACAACCGGACCATGTGAAGAGGCTGATCGCAGAACCTGGCGGTCAGCACAAGCTTTGGCGGACCACTTCTGGAGGCGCTGGCTGCGAGAGTACTTGCCTTCACTGGTACCTCGCGGCGAGTCAAGAAGTCAGCAGCGTCCCATCCAAATTGGGGACGTCGTCGTCGTCGTGGACAACGTGCTGCCGCGGAACGTGTGGCCGATGGGAGTGGTGCAGCGTGTCTACGAGGGACCAGACGGCGGCATCCGAGTCGTCGACATCCGAACGAGGACGGGCGTCTTCAAGCGGCCTGTCAGCAAGCTCGTCGTCCTTCCCTGAAGAGGCTCGCCGTGCTACGCCGGGGGGAGGATGTTGCGGACGACGATCACAATATTGAATTGTATAGAATCGTAGATTAAGTTAGAAATAAGTTTCTTAGTCACATCGTCAGCCAATAAGAAACACGTATTATTGGCCAATTGTATTCAATGTAGGCAGCCAATCACGGCTCAGTTAGGAGCGGCCGACACCTTTCGAGCAGGTTGCGGCGCGCGAAAGCGATCGATTCAAGGGTCGCTAGTTGCACACGAGAATGGAGAATATAAGACGGCCAAATCGCCATACAAAACACAGTTCGTTCCAGTTCGTCTTCAGTTCCAGTTCTCTCCAGTCAGCTCCAGATCTCCAGTGTGCTCTTGAAGAAGTCAGCAAGATTGTGTTTAAATTGTATTAAGTAACCGGAGTAATTTGTTTAGTGTAGTTCAGTATAGTTGTAATAGTATTCGGTAATAAAAACTCTGTTCATAGTAAATTCGTTTGTGTGCTTGCAAGTAGTGACTTTGTTAACATAGTGACTTTGTAAATTGTGAAATTGTGTATGTGAATAAATCTGTTGAAAACTTTATCGATGTTTAAATTGTATACAGTCCACAACAAATAGGATATCTAAATATTGTCTGACGGCTTAAACGTGGTTTAAACACTGATAGGTAGGAAACTTTTTTTAATGCATAATTAAAAAAAGTTTCTCTGTATACGGTATGCAATTTATGAAATAATGCTAACAACACAATAGAGTCTCAACATATGAAATCTTTCCTATAGATCGCCTCCTTTCATTAATCATAATAATACTGGGCACTCCCTCCTAGGCAGCCACGATCATCCATCTACCCTTGGCCCATATTTCTACCAGTTCAGAGTTCAAGTATGTATATTGTTATTTTGTATAACACGAGTATATAGTAGGCAAGTAGTAATAATTGGCCTCATTACGTATATCAGATATCTAATAGGACAATGTGCATTCATGCACGTGCATTGAGCTTGCATTTATATCGCGCCAAATGTCACTTTGAAACATTCCTATGTCGAGTACTGACATTTAGTATAACACCTATGCTATTTACGCAGTTACCAGTTGCAAAATGCAATTGTTGTATCTGTGGCTTATGTTTTTATTCGTAACATTTAATATTAGCCCTTCAAATCACCAGTTATGTGTATGGTGATGTTGTCTGATATTTATTTATCCGATCCCAAAGTAAAGTAAGTAGCATAAACACTTGTGCTATGGGTATCAGAACAACGGAACGGTACCACAAATATATACTTAACTTGTGAGCTATAATTACAAAAAAAAAAATGTTACTTTACTTTAATTGTTGTAATACATCACGCACGACATCTTATTGAATACTGGCAGCCGATACCGAGGCAGTGGGAGCCTGATGACCTGTAACACAGGTATCCTACCTATAATAGGCATCAGTCTCACACAAACAACTGTGTTACTTACTATTAAGCCATACGTTTTTTGTACCTATCATATGTTTGTGATGAGAAAAAAAATAAACGTTTTATTATTATTTTTTATTATTACTTAAATACAAATATAAATATCCAGACACGGTACAAACACAGATGTTCATCACACGAATGTTTGTCCGGGGTGGGGATCGAATTCACGAACCTTGGTTCAGAAGGCCTACCAAATGAACCACCTAGCTAGTCAGAATTCACCGAGCCGAACATTGATAGACATTCTTTTAATTAAGGCAGAGTTTGAACCGCTGCCTCCTACAAGAAATGGTCTCAATGATTATGATGGACGCGACGCTCTTTCATTATTAGACCTTTCTACCTTTTGCTGATAGCAAAAATATCTACACCATTTGATAATATACAATGTACAAAAATAAATACAGATAATCTAAATACATGACATTTGCAACAACATATCATACGTGCAAACAATCATTACAATCATATTCCTCAGGCTTTGAAATGTTGTTAAGTCAATAATACGAACAACAAAGAGAATGTGTGACATAAGGCGCCCCTGGCTGACCTGCCCCTATGTCAGTACAGTGTAAGCAAGACTAAGTTATATGCCCTAAGTCAACAGCTTAAGATTCACAATCGAATGTCGGACGATTGTATCTGCATATTTAATCCTATATAACAATGCAGAATACGTACAATGCGTTAGGTATTGAACATGTCGATACAAACACGAGATATTTCACACGCGTACACTGCAAAAGTCGCATATCAAATATTGTTGGTCAATCGTACTACGTAATTTATGCAATCGTGTAGGATTATTTATGATAGGATTTGGTACGTTTATGCTTTACTAACTGTAATGTAGGTAGATACCTACCATTTAATATAAGTATTGAGTAAGGGTAGAACAACATTGTATCTGATATATCAGTCCGGAATAAACCGCTATCCAGTACGCACACGCTTCTTTCACTTATCCTCCAGGACACAACCCTCCTTACCTCAGGGATCATACATTACAGTTTGGCGACAAGGATTAAGAACCTGCACGATGTCTATCGGCAAGCTGAACGAGTTCGACGTAAACAACGGGGTGTGGACGTCGTATGTAGACCGGCTGAATATGTTCTACAAAGTGAACAGGATCGACGAGGACATGAAGCTGCCGATTTTAATCGCCTCAATGGGTGACGAGGCGTACGAGTTGCTAGCTAATTTAGCAAGCCCGAAGAAGCCGTCGGAGTTAACGTTTGCAACCGTTAATGAGGTGATGCAATCATATCTGCAGCCTATACCCTCTTCGTTGGCAGAAAGGTACCGGTTTAGGCAAAGACGGCAGAACATCGGGGAAAATGTGTCTGTGTATGTGGCGGAGCTGAAGAAGATGGCAAAACATTGCAAGTTTGGTGGCAATTTAAATGAAAATCTGCGGGATCAATTCATTTGCGGGCTACGGAGTGACGTCATTCGCCAACGGCTGTTTGCGGAGGACGATAACGTGACCTTCACGGAAGCCTTCAAACTTGCAACGTCGTTGGAAGCTGCGGAAAGAGATGCAGCGATGGTGGAGGAGACCAGTGCGGCTACGAGAGCGAGCGAGACGGGAGCAGTGAACGCGATGTCGGCAACATGGCGGGCGGCGGGCGGCCGTCGTGCGGGTGCGGCCGGAGTACGCACAAGGCATCGGAATAGTGCGCATAATCGGGACGATTATGCCTATTGTGTCGCTTGTGGAGCGCGGGGTCATATCCAGGTGGATTGTCGGTTTCGGAAATATGTGTGTAGTAAGTGTCATCGTGCGGGCCATTTGCGACGGGTGTGTCCAGATGCCGGGGCATCGGGCACATCGCGGGGCGCGGATCAGGGCGAGGGTCGGCCGGCGTCGGGGTCGGCCCGGAACGGCCTGCATTTCGGGGACGCCGATCGCGAGTCCAGCGAGGAGGCCGACGAGGACATCGAGGAGGACTTACATCACCTGTCCTTAAATAATTATAAACCAGTAAGTCTATCTATTCAAATTGATGAAACGTTATTAGATATGGAAATAGATACTGGTACTGCCATTTCTTGCATTAGTAAGATAACGTACGATAAATTTTTTAAATATTTGAGGGTAGAAAGTGATAACACTATCCTCAAATTTTATGATGGCTCCAGGATTAAGCCTATCGGTATTATTAGACCGTTAGTCAGTTACCAAGGTCGTTCTAAACATTTGGAATTATTTGTAATTCAGGGAGGTACAACATCTTTATTAGGAAGGCAATGGTTGGCGGAATTAAAAATCACAGTGCCGTTGCTCAATTGTAACATGGTAGGATTAAGCAAGAGGGATCCGTCATGTGGTGACATTACTAAATTGTTCGATAGGTATAAGGAGTTATTCGACGGCGGGCTGGGGCGGTACACCGGCGGCAAGGCGACGTTGCGCGTGCGGGATGGGGCCACACCGGTGTTCCACCGCGCGCGGCCGCTGCCGTACGCGCTGCGCGAGCGCGTGGACGCCGAGCTGGACGCCATGCTGCGCGCCGGCGTCATCGAGCCGGTCGACTGCTCCGACTGGGCCTCCCCACTGGTACCGATTAATAAACCAGATGGCACACTGAGAATTTGTGCCGATTATAAGGTAACTTTAAATCCGTCTTTATTGGTCGATCGTTATCCGCTTCCGAAAATCGAGGATATTTTAGTAAATTTGAATGGCCACCAATGCTTTAGCAAAATTGATTTATCTCAGGCCTATAATCAAATCGAGTTAGATGACTCAAAAAGGTATACTGTTATTAATACTCATCGAGGTTTATTTCGTTACAATCGACTAGTATATGGGTTATCCTCGAGTGTAGGTATTTTCCAACGTATTATGACTAATTTATTAGGTGATATTCCCAATGTGCAAGTGTTTCTCGATGACGTAATTATCGGGGGCAAATCTAGGTCAGATAATTTACGTACTTTGGAAAAAGTTTTCCAACGATTACAATCGCACGGTTTAAAATTGAAGAAAGCCAAATGTAAATTTTTTGTTGAGGAAGTCGCTTATTTAGGATACGTGGTTTCTAAGGAGGGCATCAGGCCGGATAGGAGCAAAATAGATGCAATAGAAAAAATGGGTCCACCGCGTAATGTGTCAGAATTACGATCATTTCTGGGCACCGTTAATTTCTTTGGTAGGTTCGTTAGGAATCTAAGCGGTACGTTATCACCCTTATATAGTTTACTACGTAAAGGGGTAGACTGGGAGTGGGACTCCGAGTGCGACCGGTCCTTTTGCGAGGTCAAGCGTGCGCTGTGCCGCGCGGGAGGGCTCGCACACTACGCGCCGGGCGCGCCGCTGGTGGTGACGTGTGATGCGAGCGCGCAGGGGCTGGGCGCGGTGCTGACGCAGCGCGGGCCCGAAGGCGAGCGCCCGATAGCCTTTGCGTCGCGCACTCTGACGGAGGCAGAAAAGAATTACTCCCAGATACACCGGGAAGCGTTGGCTATCATATTCTGTGTAAAAAAATTTCATCAGTACTTGTACGGACGTAAGTTTACGTTGCGTACCGATCATAAACCTTTAGTATCGATTTTCGGACCGAATACGGGTATACCTACGATGACAGCTAGCAGAATGCAGCGATGGGCGATTATATTATCGGCATACAATTATGAAATTGAGTATGTAAATACTAGTAATAACTGTGCTGATAGTTTATCCAGACTGCCTACTCGAAACGCAGTTAAGGTTCAAAATAGTTCAGACGTAATACCGGAACAAACGTATTTACATTTTGCTCAAGAAGCGTTACTGTTAGACTACAACCACATAAAAAAGCAAACTGCTAAGGACCCAATGTTGGGCAGGGTGCTCGCTTTTGTTAGGGATGGCTGGCCCGAGCATTGTGATATCAGCGAATTAAAGCCGTACTTTAATAGGAAAGCAGAGCTTTATGAGGAGTTAGGTTGTCTGATGTGGGGTTATAGGGTTGTCATACCGAAGAGATGTCGGGAAAAGGTCCTGGACATTATACATGAACCGCACATGGGCATAGTGAAATCGAAGGCCTTGGCACGGTCGTACGTGTGGTGGCCCGGGGTGGACGAGGCGGTGGAGGCGGCGTGCCGCGCGTGCGGCGTGTGCGCGGCCGCAGCCGCCGCCCCGCCGCGTCACGCGCCCCGCGCCTGGCCGTGGCCCGCGCGACCGTGGACGAGACTACATATAGATTTTATGGGGCCAATATTTGGTAAAATATATTTCGTTGTAATCGACGCCATGTCGAAATGGATTGAAGTGTTTCCGGTTCCGAGTACGTCGGCCAATTATACGATAGAGAAATTAAGGGAGTTATGGGCGCGATGGGGGATTCCGAAACAAGTCGTCAGTGATAACGGACCGCCTTTTACGAGTAGAGAATTTAGTGAATTTCTTACTGGCGATGGAATTGAGCACATTTTTACTGCACCATATCACCCGGCATCCAATGGGGCGGCGGAAAATGCCGTAAAAACCTTGAAAAATGTGATCAAGAAATCGGCCGTAGAAAAAACAGATGTACAAAGGTCTTTAAATAAGTTTTTGCTATATTATAGGAACACGGAACATTGTTCGACAGGTGAAAGCCCGGCGATGTTACTCATAGGTAGGAGACTTCGTACACCTTTAGACTTATTGAAACCAGACAGGGAGAAACGAGTCAAAGTTAGTCAATCTCGTCAGTTAGAAACGTCGGGAGGGTCAGATAGGAAAATAGAAGTAGGCTCAGACGTTTGGTATCGTCAGTACTTAAAAGGGGACAAATGGCAACCGGGCAGAGTAAGTGGTGTTTTAGGTACAACCGATTACAACATAATCGATAACAGCGGTAAAGTAATCCATCGACATATCGACCAATTAAGACGTAGATCTAGGAAGTCATTAGCGTGTTCGATAAATAATAAGCCATCTGCCTCAGAGGAAGGTGTGACGGCAATAAGTACTCCGCAAAAATCGGATACCCAGTCGAGGCAGTCGAGTGGTGAGGCGCCGTCGCCCGCGCCGGGGCGCAGCGCGGCGGAGGAGAAGGTGGATGACGAGTGTTTCATAACTCCGGAAAAAGATACGATCCATATGATCCCACCGGAGGATACGACTCGGTTAGTCGTTCCGGCAGTGAGTCCGATACCCTCCCAGCCACGTCCAATAAGAAAATGTAGATTAGATAAGTTACCTAAATATAAGATTTAAATGGGTCACACCTACGAAAATTGTATGTACCTAATAATGGATGATAGATTGTATAATTTGTATAGTAATAATAACTTTACTGTATATGATACCTACGTAATGCGTATGCATTAACAGATATGTACTTATAAAGATATACTTAGTTTTATTGTTGGTTGTTGTAAAGTAATTAAGCGTGGAGGAGTGTAATGTAGGTAGATACCTACCATTTAATATAAGTATTGAGTAAGGGTAGAACAACATTGTATCTGATATATCAGTCCGGAATAAACCGCTATCCAGTACGCACACGCTTCTTTCACTTATCCTCCAGGACACAACCCTCCTTACCTCAGGGATCATACATTACACTAACTTACCCAACGACTAGGCACTAATACAAAGTTATTTTTATTATATTCAGAAGCCTATGCTCGATTACTTATTTATATTTTTATGTCTATTGCGTCAGCAACTTTTACCTGGAAACGGGCAGCAGCGTTTACCTGGGTACAAATAAGACCTACTGCAGTCAACAACCCACCTGCCAAGCTTGGTAACTACGGATAATCCCCGAAAATGACAATTGTCATTGGGGAGTGGAAATCTGCAGGCTGATCATGATAAAGATTCACGTCGGTTTCGTACTCGTATAAATGTTTTTTTTAGATAGTGGTCTACAAAATTTACAAGCACTACTAACATTCGTGTACTTCGATAAAGAAAATACCGTGAACTTTTCTTAATCCAGACGAATAGAATCGTTTCATTGAGTTTTAGATAACAATATCGATTGTAAATTTTTTGTTAGCATTATGCGAACTATCATTATGGCGGATACTGCCTGTTCGAATGTTTTCTGCAAATCACCAGAGTGAGTGACAATGGGACTCCCACAGGGTGCCGTAACTCTAATTTGTTCTGCGATCGTTACCTTGATCGAATCTTATTATTCGCGTTAGATAAGAGGAAATCAGTTGTTAGTAGCTACGTAGGTAGCTGTCGAGACTGCCTTGATGGTCTACGAAAAACTGGTTTTTCTGTTTCGAAGAGGAGTCCGGAGTCACATAAATTTGTGGTAATGCACCTTGCACTAGTCTTTTGTACATAAGCAACGCAGATAGTGGACGCAGTGCTAAGCAAACATCTGTTGTACATAAATGTAGAGCACACCCGAAATTTAGCAACTTTCAATGCGTGTAGTGTTTTTCATAGGTACAATCTTTTTTGCAATCTACAATCTCAAAAGTGCTTACCGGCAGTAAACCTGTAATAAGTGATAATGCATCTCTAAATGTATCAAGTTTGTAACCACATACCTTCTCTAAAATAGTAAGGCACAAATGTATCAAATTAATAAAAACATCCATAAAACGGTTGGTGAATTTTGTACGGTTATGTGCATAATTGTGGGTTATTCTATTTTTTATAAAAAGTTACAATTCTATTTCAAGAATACATGAATATGTATTGCGTTTATACATACTAATTTCTACATGTACCGGTTATGGCTCCTACACACTGGCCAATGTGCAACTATTGCCTCTTAAAATTCAAGTTAATTTACAAGTACGTCCATAGTACGGTATAGACGTTCATTGGCAAGGTCTTAATTAGGTACACAATTAATTCGTAAAGGGCAAGCAATTTCTATTCATAAATTTTGGACGATTCCGCTTCAAGACTTTCATTGAAATATGTTCCTTCCTTCTACTTGTTCCGGTTAAACTAATTATATATAGTGTTGATTGAATGTTAAGTTATAAAGAATCTTTCATATTACACAAAATAGCAAATAATTTTAAAGTTAATTTCGTAAATCAAAATAATGAATGAAATCTACCAAAATTGCTATTTGTGACTGCCTCGTATATTTAGTGGTCGCATGAATCCCGGGTCGGGCCAAAAGTTGTTAAATAAGTCACTAGAAGATCTGGAGTCAGAACTCTTCATGTACTTGAAACAATTCCTTACTAAAAGTTTTAGTAGTTTTGTATGGCTGTATCTTTAGTATCGCTAATGCCTATGAGCGGCGGTTAACGCCTTTAACGTTACTTATGGCAATAAAAGGGATGTAAGGGAGCGACCTATCATCTTTTCGCTCCTAGCCACCCTGACCTGTCTATGGTATATCCTGCTAAATAACAAACGAGGCTCTGGCAGGCGAATGGTGGCGGTAATCGGTATAACCATCACGATTGGAGGTGTAGCTAAACACCATAGGCCGATGACGGGCAACAGCGTCACCGGAGCGAGGATTTACGCCCTACGATCTCCAACCCCGAGCCCAGCGTGGCGATTATGGGTAAAGCCTCCAGAACCATAGTGTGAAGAACTGGATAGGCCCATGTGCAGCTATGTACTGCGATTTATGATGACATCTAATTAATAAACATAGGTATATAGTATATATGTAGATACTTGATATGTTTCTCAACGTTGTTTATCGTAAGTAGATATATCAATAAAGCGGTGTGTTTATGGGTCCAGTGTGTCGCAAGCCGGCCGACACTCATACGCCCCACGCTATGTGTTAATTAGTCGACACTGACATGTTCCACCTCCAATGCTGATTTACTTTGATTTTGTCGGAATTTGATCGTGTAATTTGAGAGGTCGGCATTAAGGAACATCCGTTGTGGTAAATTAAAGGCGAGTGGAGTATGATATTGGTATGTGAAGTCACGTGTATTGTATAAGTAGAACGATTTAATGTACTTTGGTTTTTGTTTTATATAGGTTAGGTACCTATCTATTGAACTAATATTAATTCTTTAATCTTTCATTATTTTCTAATTTGACTGGTTGACGGGTAGAGAATGCTAAACTATTTGAAATCTATCATTCTGCACAAGAGCAGAATAAATTAATTAATCTGTAGAACTCGGCCATATGTAGGATATAGGCTCTCTCTAATGACAACTGCTATTTGGGGGATTTGACATTGTCAGACTGGGCGGTGGTGGCGTGGCGTGATGGTAAACCAGATCCCGCGTCACCATCACCCAAGGCGCATTGGCGGTGTACATAACCTGCTGCGTCCCCGAGTAGTAGGTATGCGTAAATTGCATTTTCCCCCGGTGCAACAAAAAAAAGAACCACGCTTGGCAAGCGGGTTGGTGACCTCAGTAGGCTTTATTTGTAGGGTTTCCTGATATTATGGATGGATTTGTTGTGGTTCTATTCTAAATCCGAGAACCACACGGACTATCTAAAATACTGCAACACGTATTTTCTAAATTTGAATTATTACATACTAAAACTAGAATAAAGTAACATAAGCAACACACCCAGTTACATAACAACATTGTTATTGTACAAAAATGCTAAATATCATAACATCTGCATTTGAGAGGTCATTCTCCTGAGACCGCGTGATTCTGTGAAAGGAGTCATCGCATACATAACAGAGAAAGCACCGATACAATTAGGCAATGGTGGATCTTCGCGAAAAATATTTATGGGTATACAAGCATTATTTTATCGCTTGCTTAAAGCCATTAGGTAGTTAGTTCTTCTATTGACAGGCTCGGTGGCTCAATTGGTAGTGACCCCTGCCTTCTGAACCAAGAGTCGTGGGTTCGATTCCCACCCGGGACAAACATTCGTGTGATGAACACTTGTGTTTGTTCCGTGTCTGGGTGTTAATATTTGTATTTAAGTATATATTTGTGGTACCTTCGTTGTTCTGATACCCATAACACAAGTGCTTAAGCTACTTACTTTGGGATCGGAGCAATGTATGTGATGTTGTCTGATATTTATTTATTTATTTATTTATTTATTTATTCTATGAAAACATTTACATCATAAAATTGGTTGCGTTACAGGTACATCGTAATTTGTTATTCCGTGGTCTGGCCACAACGTTTTTTGGCCAACGAGTCCGTCGGAAACTAATATGGAAGAATATTATACTGTTAGTGGCGGTAACGAAGATCGGATACGGAAGAACTAAAGGTCCATTGCTAAACGGAGGCGACGGAAGAACAATGGAGAAGACATAGTATCCGAGCCTAGCATTGTTGGAGAAATAAAATCTGCCAGGCTTTGCTGGCTTGGGCATGTAAAGAAGATGGACCTTGTCTTTAAAGAGATTGGGTTGTGAGGCAAGGTTATTAATTAGTAGAATATTACGACCAAAGTTTCAACTTTGATAACTAAAAATATTTTTATCAAAATTTGCTCTACCTAGGAGGAAGTTTTAGACATAAACTTCATCCTAGGACGCCAGTGAACCTGCTTTTTATAGTAGCATGGCAATGGTTTCTGTGACATATGGAAAGCGAAAGAGAAGCTAAAGTCACTGCGACAACGAGCTAGCATCCGGCCAGTCACCTGTCAGTTGCCACTGCTTTGCCGGCCCATAAGCCGCTGGCCCACTTCTTTACGCCCCGTTTAAAGGATCCCATCAAAGGAAAGAGGAAACACATGTACCGGCAACGAGTTCCACATTTTAACGACGCGGCAAACATAGATTGAATTGCTCCTGAAATGGATGATAAATTAATAAAAACAAAATCCGATCGCCTCTTATATGCTCAATGGAACGTAAACAAAAGTATAAAATCCATTTACGCCGCTCAGATCGGAGTCTGACGACGGGTGGGCCGTGGCGCAACTGACACAGAAAACTGCTTACCGATTTATTCGGCGTGACCGATGTCGCCGGGATGTAACGCGAATAAAAACCGCGATACAGTTGCATCTCTAGTTACGAAAACTGGGCGTTACATGTTGAATTCGCGTGGAATTGTTTGAATTTTGATTAGGGCTGTCAACGTGCCTGCCAAAACAAAATCGATTTGAATAAAGATTTTTTTCCAACATAATAAGTGAAGGTGAAAACGACGGAATATGAGGAGGTAATCTACTGAAATGAAATGCACTAATAAAGAAATTAAATAATTATAACTTTTCATAATAAAAATAGTATAAAACAGCCAATCACAAAATAAGGTTATAGCAGAAGACATATTATACACACTATCATTTGATCTCATTAATTTCAGTGTGAGTATAGATTGTCTAATTCTTTTGAGAGTATGTAAACCTAAATGTCTAGATAGATACAACTTTATCATAGTCATCAGCATTTCAAAGTCCACTGCTGGGCATAGGCTTTTCCCATAGACATCTGCAATGATCGATTCAACGAACCATTTTAGTAAAAGAAATGGATGGACTTTAGGATCTTTATCATCCGCTTCCATGGGAAATATACTGATATTTCCCACTGACTACTGAGTCAGGAAGATTCTTGGAAGAGTGGTCGTCACTTAGTAAGTAGGTATACTCTTTAATATGACTCTCCTAACGAAGTCTCACCAGTTGTATCTATCACCAGACATTCTGGTACACTGACACAGAGGACCGCCCACTATACGAGCATCTCAATCAATCAACTGATTTATTATTATATTGAATGAGATACTCGGATTAAAAACAATATTTATAGTTTTCATAACACAAATGACAACCCTAATACAATCCGATTGTCTCGGTAAACGAATTAATCGGACATTTGCTTTTCGATTGCGAACAGCGTTTCTGATGAGGTGTGGAATATGTAATGTCTCGGTTTGTTTGCGATTGACAATTTGTTCTACAATATAGCGATATTGTGGTACAAATGGTCGTAGTTATAATAAGCGTAGCTTATAACTTTATATTGAACTTCCTTCTATGATGACGATATTAGTTACATTGTTACTTTAATTTCTTGAATCCGAGACCAAGAGTCGTGGGTTCGATTCCCACCCGGGAGAAACATTCGTGTAATAAACATTTGTTTTTCTTCCGTGTTTGGGTTTAAGTATTATGTTTGTGGTACCTTCGTTGTTCTGATACCCAAAACACAACTGCTCAACCCACTTACCTTGGTATCGGAGATATGTAGGTATGTGATGTTGTCTGAACTATAGTCATTTAATTACACTTCCTCTACCTGAAGGTTGTCTGGAAGAGATCGCTTACTAGCGATAAGGCCACCTAGATTGTACCACAAGATGTCTGTATCACTTTTTCTGTATTAATTGTATATTATGTGCACTAAAGAATATCTACTATCTATCTACCTAATCTAGATTCGGCAATTCGACGACTATCATACCGGTTGATACCCATGATGTAAATTGATTATTTTCTGTAGGGGGATCGGAATCCACAATCGACCATTGAAAATAATTACTAACGTGTCTATGATAGTATATGGGCGCAAGTTAGGAGTCCCCTTGGTAACAGTTAGACCCGGTAACGCAGGATCTAGGTCGGCCAATCCTCTCACCACAATGTTAACCTTGCGTGCTGGGTAACTACAGTCTCATTGACTCCTGAGTAGGAGACTAACCCAAGACACAAATCACATAGAGTCACATCACAAAACTGAACACTTAAATGTCCTGATTATATTACATAACATTTCGTGCTGCAGTTCTACAAATTGCACAGTTGATTATATTGTCACATCTGTATCACAAATAGGCATGACGAACGATTTTGAAATCCTCTTCCGTAAAGATGGTACACATTTACTGATTACGAAAAAACCTTTATTTCGATAAAAACTCCAAATTTAACGAAGATTAAAGCTAATTTTCTAATATTTTTTCAATGTGGCTCAAAAACAGCTCGCAGTGTCATGGTGTCGGGTCTGACGTCACCATATAGGAAACGTCAAATTTGTCAAATATGCGTATAATGACAATGTAAACAAACATTGTTTAGTTTCGTGTATAGTGTAAGAAACGAATATAGATGTTAAAAGTGGTGTGCAGTGTAAAAACACGTTAATGAAAAAACCGAAAAGGTTTTTGAACATGTCCCTTGTAAGAGATTAATAAGACATCAATGGTTAAAGCTCGCACGGCGCAACCCGAACGAGGTGAGCACAAATACACCACTTTATTTCTGTGAAGACCACTTTGATGAATGCATGTTATCAATTATCATGTTCTGGTAGGTTTTAAACGTAAAATGTTACGTGAACCAATAAAAAGCCAATGAAATGCGTAAACTATCATCATAACAACAAAACACAGTGACAGGACTGACAGATGACAGCATGTTTACCAACTAGCGGTGAGGCGTATTTATTGTAACAGATATGCTTAACAGATATCTATGGAACATTGAGAACTGTTACTACGAAGTAATTCATTGTTTTTGGGCATACCTATATTTAACTTAACAATACCAACAACATAAATAAACTTTTATCGTTTTTTCAGCAAGCGTTGTCGTGAGCTGATGAAGTTAAATCAAAGAATAACAGGTGTTATTTCAGAACAGATATTTGGAACTGTTATTTTAAGATAACAAGTATTAAATTTTACCTGTTACGACCCATCGCTATTACTAAATCGTGACGTTTTGCGCTGTGATTGGTGTTTCAATCAGAATGGCCGATTGCTGTATTTTGTAACTTTCATTTATTGAAAATCTTGTTAATCTTAATTATCTTATGAAAATTAAATCAACGATTTAAATTCTTTTAATATGTATTTTTTCCCAAAATCATCAAATCTTATATTATTTGATACTGTCGTCACGCCTATTATAGAGTCGTGTCTGAAACTGCAAACATAGACTAACGAAACAACCGCGATATCGTTAAACAATATTGGTTACATAAACAGAAAATTATCTTAAATTGCTCTCGAGTATTTGTCCTGCCATAAGTTTAAAATTTTAAACTACTTTATATGACTCGGGCTTGCATTAATGGTCACTCGTTATAAAGCCGCTATATGGACAAATTACTCTATCAAATGTAATTTTCGTGATTGTAATTATAAATCTGTTTATGGTTGGAAAAGAGCCTTAATATTAAGTTGTATAGCTTTGAGAATCATATCTAGCCATTATTGTAGTGGTGTCATGTCAGTCCTACATCCTAGGGTTCTATGGCGTCACCCCATAAGGCGCTCGATGCCTCAACATAATATCTTGCATTGCTTCAAGATAGAGGCAGGGGAGTTCCATATATCTGTAACTCCCCCGAAGGGCTGGTTTCCCCGGTAAAAAAAAACTATTTTTGTAGTAAGAAGTTAGACACCTTACCTAAGAGTGCAATTGTATAACTGTATAATTAAGACATGGAGTGCACTGTATTTGGACATTTTGACAGATTTGGGTGGCTCGATGTGTGGGCGTGTGTACTTGTCTTTTAACTGCTTTGTCTAAGTATTGTGTTATTCGTGTGTCATATTGTGTTGTCAAAAAAGCTTTTTCTCATTCTTATTCTAGTTTTAATAAAGATTTCATTACATATAAGAAGTAAAAAATTAAAGGGAAGATAGAACAATAACTCAAATGATTTAACGATCCGACATCGACCACCGTACACTCGGGGACGCGTTCATGATGTGACTGCGTTTTCGGAAATAGACAAAGCTAGGGACGCTATTATAGGGAAGCTATAATAATGGACATACAGATTACAGCTATTATAGTACAGGCCAGCATGATGGTGATAAGCGATTGTTTTAGTTACTTGTCCGTTCCACAGCCACAAAGCTTCTCTCTCTCTCATAGGTAGAGTAACCTATCTCCTCTCTTTCCATCAGACTACGGGAAACCACTATGCTGTGCTATCAAAAAGAAATATACGACCAATGTGGCGCGCAAATTCCATTCAAATCTATCAACATTTCTTTCCATATACGAGATGTTTGTGAACACTGTCAACTGCTCGATGCACCTTATATACAACTGGACGTGTCACATCGCATGTCTTTAATTCTCCACATAGCTAATTGCATAAATAAATCTCTATACTACAACAAGTATATATGTCGTGGCCAAATCGATGAATTGATCATTTCATGAAGTGGCCAACTAATGGTAACCAAATCATTAAACGATAATGTTTAGCGATTTGGTCACCCACGTTTGACCATGTCGTAAAAAAGGGTCACAAGTCTAACCTAACCTAGCCTACTGCCTCAGATCTGCTATGAAAGCAGCCCTGTGATGAAAGGTGTTTTTTGGTCGGATCCTTTAGACGAAGCGTGAAGAAGCATCTCGAGGGTCGGGATGGCAGTAAACTTGTGGCTGTTGATTTTCCGCTCGTTGTCAGAGCAATTTAACCTAAATTGCTTTGTACCTTTCCATCAGGCGAAAGGAAGCCACAATCCTGAGCCAATTAAAAAGAACCCTAAAAACGATCGAAGAGAGACCAAGCGCAGGACGAACGGGTCCACTCAACGAGGGTACATGTCACATTTTAATCTTAACGTGCCTTCCGATGTATGGGTCTGATATTTATTATAGTATTTTAACTATATCGACTGCTATGTCTCGGAAGAGAGCGGAGGCATCCCATGGCCGCTGCGTGGAGGTTGCGGCATTGAGCCGATGCGATGCACCGATTATTACACTTTTTTTAATCGCATGTCCTTGACTTTTGTAGAGAATTCAACGCGTGGTGTAAGTATATGTCGTGCTGAAAACGCAGTGTCATATCGATTAAATTCAATAATATAGTTGCTGTTTTGCGGTAAGGCATGATTAACTTGTTCATAATAGTTTATTATGGTACTTGTATCTTGATTAGCCCCGAGTGTAGCATATTTTGTCGTGGGCTTGATCCCCACCCAGGACAAATATTCGTATGATGAAGTTTACATACTTATTTGTTATACCCTCGTTGTTCTAATATCCATAACACGTGTGCTTTAGCTATTCACTTTCGGATCTGAACAATGTATGTAATGTTGTCTGGGATTTTTAATTGAATATTTATTGTAACATTAAAAATAAAACAAATAAATTTATTAAATGTTTAAATTCATTTATTTTAATGTCATCCCACAAAATAGTGTAAAAGGCTACATTAATGTTGAGAGCATTGTCTACCAGTTAACTTTTAGGTCACACAGATTTGCTAGGCCATCCACTAATTACTTCATACAAATTTCATGACTTTTTGATGATGTTTAATTCACACATACATCCTTACGAAAAATAATCAGGTTCTTATATGAAAGTGAATAAATTTTGCTCTTTAGAGCAAGAGCATGCATACAGGATGCCTAGATTTGTCTAAATTGAGTAACCGTATATAAGAGCAATGATTTGGATAGGGGGTTTTATCTTTTGCAACTAAAATGTCAGCCGAATTAGACGTTTATAATATGCTTGCAACACTCGCATTCTCAGAGGCAAACAAACAAGAATCAAATCATTCAGTCACAGTGAATTAGGGAAGTGTTCTCCTACTATCGGTGCACTGTCATCACAGCGAGCCCAGGACGCAGCCTTCGAAGGGCCGAGCCCGCAGCAAACCTCGCCTTCCACACAGAAAAAGCATGCAAACAGGATGCATAGATTAACAAAAATAAGTCACCAAACATAATTGATGTGCTCAATAAAAGAAAGTTGGAATTCTTCGTTTTGGTTTCGTTTAGAATTTGGACACTAGGAGTCACTTATGATACTATTTATTGCACAAAACTCATACAAACTTAACATAATAACCGATCGCATCCTATCGTTTTTAACCTCCGACGCAAAAAGAGGGGTGTTATAAATTTGACGTGTTTGTCTGTCTATGTGGGTGTCTGTCTGTGATATCGTGACTCCCGAACGGGTGAAGCGATTTTAATTTCGTAGGTATATTTTGTTTAAAAGGTCTTTTAACCGAGCGTGTTCTTAAGTGTGTTTAATCAGAATCGGTTTAACCGTTAATAAAGGCAATGATTTGGTTGCGGGGTTTATATGTTTTATGAGTAACGTAGGAGTTAATGTATGCAATACCCGCATTCGCAGAGCCAAACAAACAAGAATCAAATCATTCAGTCACAGTGAATTAGGGAAGTGTTCTCCTACTATCGGTGCACTGTCATCACAGCGAACCCAGGCCACAGCCTTCGACGAGCCGCCGTGCGGCTTCGCCCGCAGTGCCTCCGCAGCCGCCCCGCCGGCAACACGCTTGCCTCTCGCTCTCCCTCCCTCGCTGAGTGACTGTTGTGACCCTTGTGACCCATGGTATCAGTGAACTTAGTGGGCAGACACAACTAGTGGACAGTGGAGATAGATATGTTTTCGAGGTACATTTTTTGTGTTTTTTTTTCTGTTGTCAAATTGGGGGTGGGTTTACGTGTCACATTGAACATCTTCCTACCCCCTTTTTGACAGTTTCTGTCAATTTTGACTAAACATTTTCAATGAAGTGAACAATTTCAAACGCGCATGTGTTTGAAAATGTTTTGATTGAGTCAATGGACTCTCGATATGGAAATGGGGAAATTTTATAGTTTATCTTCATTGTATATTTCAGTTATCTTTTTCGTTAAATTCATTATCGCACGAAACAAAAAAATCATTGCAAACTTATTGCGGTAAAATGGTACACTTATCGTCTTATCTTATCGTAAGCAATTTTTAGGTAGAGAAATGCTTCTTTAAAAAAATGAGAGGGATGAAGTCGTCCAAATCAGTCTGTCGTCTTAATTTTTCGCCTGCCCCAATTAACGATAGTGTAACCTAATTAAACATTCATTCGTAACGTTACGAATCGCCGCTGAAAGCGCCCGTTGAGCTCTTTTGTAGGACGTCGCGATCGTAGCAGCTACGAACTTGCCGCGAGCGTGTAGCTACGCTTCAAATGTTTTGTTTCATACTTAAACTTGTTGTACGTAATACTTTAATTATAAAATAATACAATTATTAGAAAAGGAACTTAAATAGTAGCGATTTTAGAAAAGAGTAGAACAAAATAATCTATTATTCATATTCACAGTCATTTATTTATTTCAAGTAATAAAATGAGTCTCGGTTAGTAATACCTACTTAATGACTAAACCTACCTAATGTAGTGTACTATTGTAGTACTTAAGTTACTTTATGTGTGTGATTTTCGGATTTAAAATAGGACCACCGCATTTCATCCCGTGGGTATCGTAGAAGGACGACTAAGAAAAATGTCAGGGAACCATGGGTATATTTACTGTTCTAGCTCTAACTTGATAAATATCACAAAATTTCAGATTCACTGATCCAATCCAAATTAAATAACTCATCATTAAATACTTGTGTTATGGGTATCAGAACAACGAGGTAACACAAATATACTTAAATACAAGTATAAACACTCAGACACGGAACAAACACAAACGTTCATCACATGTAAGTTTGTCCCCCCGGGTGGGGATCGAACCCACGACTCTTGGTTCCGAAGGCAGGAGAAGGCCAATTGAGCCACCGAGCCAGTCTTGCATTGTGATGTTCTCTCTACTATAATGCGACTATCACGGACTTTTGCTATGAACCATAAGGGGCAGCGCAGACGACAGATTATCCGTGACGCACTTTTTAGTCTGTGATGCAATTATATAGTAACGCACACGACGCGAAAAAATCTGTCGCGGATATTTCACAGACTCAACGCACGATCAATCTGTCGGCAGAGCTGTAGGGACCTAGATGCTCTTTTTAAATGTCTCAGACACAGACTCTATCGCACAAAAAGTCTGTCGTCTGCGCAGCCCCTAACCCATAGCCATCGCGCACTACCCACGTGCCGAAATAGGCGAACGTTGCACTACAGACACAAACAGACGGACCTCACATAAAGTGCCGTTACGTATCCGTTACACTGCACACCGCCACAATACTTCACCGTGTCATTACCATAACATTTGAATATCTCATGCGCATAAAATGACCAAAAGCTCATTAGTGATTCAGTAGTTTGAGCTGTCCATAATAAATTCTGACAGGTTTATACACAGCAATCATGTTTCTGTTCTTTTGTTTATTGTAATGTAGTATAATTATATGCTATGAGAATTCGTGGTAGAGTTAGTAAGAGTATTAGAAATTGCAGCTTTTCCACAAAATAATAAAGTTTTATTGCACATTCACAATTTACTTTAAACGTACATACTTTATAATATAATGTATTATGTTGAAAATATAATGTAATATGATTGGAAAATATAAAGTCAAAAAACAATAAAATATCACGACAACCTATAGAAAAGTATTTGTTCTCTTTTTAAAAAGATTTTTTTATTATTTGTTTTATGGCTAAGGCACTGTGGTTCATCAAATTTCTTTTTTTTTTTTGAGGATGTGCAGTGCATGTCAAATTTCTTCGACATCAGACAGCGATTCTTACGTGCCAGCATAAAAAAATTAAACATTCGAATTCTGAATTTAAAAATGTGTTATTCTTTTTTTCAAACTACACGAGTCGTGCGCAGTGTGCCGTGCCGCTACCGAACGCGACAGAGGTCACTTGCTCTTTATTCGAAAGGGAGAGTGCTCGACTCTCGCGTCCGATTTTGACAGATCGCCTGTCTGCAACCTTTGTTAGAGCTAGAACAGTCTGTCTCGAATAGAAAACTATAACACATTCTAGAAAACTGCTCTGCCTTTTTTGAAAGTGATTAAGTATCCGTTTGACATAATGCTTTTGTGATTATTTCGCTTTGTTCTTTTTTGACAACAAAAACTAAAATAAGATGAATCTCACAATGAAATAGGTACCTAATTCGACAGTTTGGTTTAGTGATAATGAACGTTGCCTCTGTCACTGGGATTGCGGGTTCGTATTACAAACATTTGTTTGAACATGTCTGTTTGTATTGGTATGGGTAAACACCCAACAGCAAACGCTTTAATACATATACAATACTTATGTATTTATTTAAAAAATATCTAAGTAAGTTTATCTTAAGTTACTGGATGGCGCTGGGTGGCCCAGAGTGGCATATCTTGGGGTGTGTATTTTTAAAAATAATATAAATTAAATTTATTCCAGACGAAGGTCTGTTCACATTGTTAGTCTACAAGCGACTTAACTTAATTAATCGCTAAAATGTTAAAACAATTAAAACAAATCAAATTGATAAAACATTTCTCAACATAGATGAAAACTGTAAATAATTACTTACTTACAACTTGATTTGAATAATTACAAGGTCTCTATTAAGTTCAATGTCTAACGTATTACCAGATTACCAAATATCAGCAGCAATTATGATAAACATATTTGTGACACAGATACAGATATAAATCCTTAGTTACACAACTAATAAAATAAAAAAAAACTATGTCTAAGAGGCATTTGCGTAAAGAATGCATATTATTTGAATTCATTTTAAGAGTGTGTAGGCATAGTTCAGATTATAGCCGTTCTCAGTATATTCATTTAACAAAGATGTATCGTCTGATATGTATAGATTATTTATTGCTTCTTCTTATTTTTCATTACACACCAGACAGTTGGCTTAAAACTAGACACAAATATATAACAAACAATTTAGAAGATCACTTTCAGCGATCTGTTCCAGACAACCTTTGGGTAGAGGGGAATTAAAATAAAGGTAAGGTGCCAATTGATGAATTAAAAGCTAATAAACCGATAGATAAATAAAAAATACTAGGGCTAGAGAATATTATAATACAATTTTATCATACTCATGTTATTTCTACTAATGTCCAAATGTGTGTACATTGAGTAAAAATTTAAAATGTTTACACAAAAAGCTACTTAACCGCTCACACACTGCAATATGCAAATTAGTTACGACATCGAAATCGTGAGTGCTATTCGATAGTTGAAGATCAACTTAACCGTTTAACGGGTGTTTAAGCAACTGCTATAACCAGCTTTTGGTTCAACAACTTGTCTATTCGGATGTCGAGTCATCCTCGTTGTTTGGTACATAACGCGTCTGTTCTTTTGGTAACAGTCAGAAACAATACTAGGAAAACGTAAATGAATTTGTATACAGATAGCATGCCAGATAACTTTAAAAAAGACATATTGTGGGCAGCAAAGATTTTATTAACTCTCATCGCTTTCGCACTATTAAAAAGTAGAATTCGTTATCCATATCCTTTAAGTAGCGTGAAGAAGGCTCCGGTAGAAGGCAATGGCGGTAGCCATGCCAATGAGCGAGTCATCTACCGGAGCTGTACTATTTACTAGCCTTACTATTACTTAGCCGTACCTACCATTACTACCGTAATTGACAGGACATCTAAGTCCTGTCAATCAATCATTGTGGCTCCCAAGTCTTTTTCTGTCGATTACCACATCGATCTGGGCTCCTTTTCTCGCTTTCCATCAGGCGTAAAAATCAGATATGCTATACTGTTATAAATAAAAAGCACCTACTATCTAGTCAAACAGTATAATATAAATACAAGGGATTCGTCCACAGCGAACCACCACGATTTGATATGGATCTTTCTCTATTTGATATAATGCTACTTCTTCAAAACATTAAGCTATATTAAATGAACTGCTTTCTTATAATAAACTAGCGACCTACCCTCGCTTCGACTGACCGACCTACCTTCCTCTTGAATCATTCTATCTATTTAAAAGAACCGCATCAAAATCCGTTGCGTAGCTTTTTTTTAAAGTGGCTCGACATAATGGCTTCCCTGCGCCTGATGGAAAGCGAAAGAGAAACCCAAGCCGCTGTGACAACTGGCAAGTAACTGGTCATTTACCTGTCAGTTGCCACCGCCATGCCGGCCCAACCCTAACACCCTCATGAGCTCCGGAAACCTTACTCACCGGCAGAAACTGGCTGCGGTAATCTATAGGGCGGAGGTCCTTCCCCGGAGGGGCGGCTCAATTCGAGCGAAGATTCGCTTTGCCCTACCTCTTTCTCTCGTAGTTTTAAAGATCTATGCATATATTGGGACAGACTCGAAAAGCGATTTTATTTTATACTATGTAGTGATAGTGATACTAGCTACCCCTAATTCTGATATTAGAAAGATTGAACTAGCAGATACCGTTTTTCAAAAGCTTTCTAAAAGTGCTCTTATCTCCTAAATGCTAACCACAAACCCAAACTGTTTTCATTTAGAAGCGCAAAGCCATTCGGCTATGTAGCTAAATCAGCAATTAAGATGTCAATCTAAATTGCACCTTATGTAACAGCTGAGTTGAACAATAAACGGAACATACCGCACGTAATACTAGTTTAAGTGAGTCTGCGAGACGAGATGATAAACTGTATCCAGTTTCTTTACTAGCACGAAAGTGTAAGTGCCCTTGTTGGACTGGAATTCACTGTAACCTAGGGTTACCATAAGTCCCGGTACGCCCGGACATGTCCCGGTCCCGGTTTGAAGCATCGTGTCCGGGCTTCTTTCAGTTTAATAGAGGACTGGTCTCGGTAAACAGTAATTACCATATATAACTGCTCTCTAGTCTGTCTATAGACTAGTAGATCTATATAGCTAAGCTAATTGTACGTAGATAGAACAACGTAAGTGCTAAGCACTTTCCATTTAAAAGTTGTGTTTATGTTTAGGCTTTGGTCCTTGCCTGAACATAAAACAACTTTTAAACGGAAAGTGCTTAGCACTTACCTATTTTTGTAATAAAAGTTCCTTTTTTCTACCTTTACTAATGTATCTTGAAATGTCCCAGCCTGGTCATCACACTTATGGCAACCCTACTCTACCGTTATTCGAGATAGAGGAACTGTACCTGTTTCCTTAGTTAATTAGATAGTTATCTCGTGTAGTGAATCTATCCTATTGCGTAATGATACAATATTTTAACAGTTTATTTATCGACTTAACCAACTACGACCATTGTTTTACTTTTATCTCACTATTTCGTATGCGTACGTTTTATGTACGCTATTAAAACGATTTTGGTTGTTACAAAATGTTAATGTAAAGTTAAAAAATATTAGCACTAATATTTCACTAAGTAGTTAATTATTGATTAGTTTTAACTTATTTGATTGCTTATGTGGAGCAATTAATTAGTGATTTAAGCGTATAACGCGGACGATTTAAAGGCTTCGGGTTCGATTCCCGTTCAGGTCTTAGGAAATTAACGTAGAATTCAGGAAATTAACTAAATTGTCTCGAGTATGGGTGTTTCGGGAGATGTTCTCAGTCATGATCTAGTTCTCTTGCTCTTACCTTGTACTATACAAGTAATACAAGAGTTCAAGGCAAATTCTTTTTACTTTTATGATTACTGAATACTGATGTATTCGTTACAAATTTTATTCAACATTTATAAATCTATGTTAACAACTGGTAATAAAACACCACAATTTTAATTCTATTAACTTGTTCCGTACAAGTTTAGTAGCGGCAGCTTTGCTCTTCCACATAAATGTCTCAGCACGTGACTCGCACTAAAGATTCCGAGATGTATGACGCTTCACATTACATTACCTAATAAGACATAATGGTTGATACTAAATAATTCAGACTTCTGTTAAATGGATACTATCATCATATATCAATTAAGGCGCCTGCAATGCCAGCGTGATTGCTTGATTTTAATATCGCATACATATTATAGCCATTCCTAGATATAGCTCTAGGAATGGCTACACCAAAGAAGGTTAAATCTCATTTGAGCGTTAATGAAACGATATTATAAAAAAAGGTAACAAAGTAGACATACGGTCTATACCTAAATGCTGATGTGATTTGTGGTATCCGTTATCGGTTTTCCGTTTCCAAATCCGTGTAATAAATTTGAAACAATAAAAAAATACATCGGATTTCTTTATTTGAAAATGCTACGTAACTAAATAAATTTCGTCCATAGTGTAATACAAAGTAATGTAGGCGTCTTATCATTAAAGACCTCTTCTAGACAATCTTCAGGTAAAGATAAATTAACTTTACTGAAGAGATGGGTAAAGTCGCGCAAACTTATATTGTAGGTATGTGAGAGATAAATATCCATTTAGTGTGTAATAAATAGGTTCTAATCTTTGCTTAATTTCATGTTTCTTTCATTATGTATAGCTTGATGTGCCGCTTATTGTACGTGCTTTACGCACGGCTAGTTGACAATTGCTTGCAGCAGATGATAATAGTAGAAAATTGATACCAATTTTAACATCAACTTCCTTCTTTGATAGATATCACCATTTGCAGACGTCGTTATGTAATTCAACGAATTTATTATGCCACCCAATAGAACAACGTCACATTATCGGATAATTTACAGCCGGTCAAATTTGCAAATCAGCGTAGTATTTTCGACATCGCAGTATAACTGAATCATTTGACACGGCGATCGGAGCGCATAACGCAACGAAGATGCCGGCTCGACCCAAACTTTGGCAACACCGATGCAATTAGCATTAAGTAACATTGAAAATTATAAAAACAAAATAAACTTTTGCATGTTTTTTACCTTTTTCAATTTGCCAAGGCGCGTTAAAATGCCTTTTGCTGATACGAAGGTCGATACATTTCGTAAATATCAATTAAGTAATGAGCGGTTATTGTTGTTTATAACGGTGAGTGAACATCTGGTGCGTTTTTGTTTTTTTAATATTGTTTTGGCACACATTCTGCCCGACTATTAATCAAACTGATACATATAAATAAAACAGAATGATTATAGGAAGCATGAAGTTGTTCTATAACTTTTCGTTTATTAGTAGGTATAGTTATTTAGTAAATTTTTCTATGTAATGAATAACGGGACAAGCAAGATTAGTTAGTCAGTGAACTTAAAGCCAGCCCATGATAATAAATTAGTTGTAGTCTTATCCAAACTATAATTAGTTGTTTACTAATTAGGTACTGTCCGGCACTACCCTACACCTGTTACAACAAACAACCGTTGTAAGATTTCACATTGAAAGTGCAAAGCAGATAGCGCATTCGATTCTCAATTACAATGTAGTAAGGTCTATTTTTAATGCATTTGAACATCACCATTTCTATTGACTGTACCAGTAAATTTAACGGTTCTCTAAAATCATTAAGTTTATACTTACTTTTACATTCACAGTACAATCATGCCGAAACTAGTCGATCATTACATAAAACTGACTATCTCGTTTAGAAAATACAGAACCACTGTAAATTTACAGTTCTATCTTTGGCAGATGAGTTACAAGTTACAAGTTTAGTGAAAGGATAGAAGTAGTAGTAGTAGGAAGTAGAACGATAACATTATTGTACGCCGAGGCCACAAGTTGACACCGGTGTATTACGAGTACGAAGCAATACCTGTTAAAGTGTCCGAGTGGATATGCGATGTTGGTGGTTGACCACAATCGGTGTTTCCCACGAGATCGTTCATTGCAACGCACAGTTCTTAACAAACATGTCAATGCAAATTTACACCCGCCTTCACACACGTTACTTGAGGCTCGGGTTCCGGAGCCGAAGACAATATTAGCGGAGATGTTACTTAGTAACAGCAGCTTAGAATTCTGGCAGGTGGTGGAAATAGATTAATGTAATCTTGAGACAAGCATGTTAAATAAGTTTGTCTTACATTAGATCTCCTTTCGGTTAGTGTTGAATTGCCGGAAAATTATGTTAAAGAACAAGAAAAATGGATAAATATTAGTACCTAGTACTATACTTAAGTAGGCTAGAACCTCACAGTCCATTTATTTGTTTATCAAATAAACAAACCCACCCACAAAATATCTCCTGTTCTTGATCTCATTAATAATAAAAAATGTCCACTTACAAATGATTTGGCATATGAGACAATAAAATGCATCATATATATTATGATACAGCAATTCAAATTTAAAGCATATAATCCTAATGTTGTAACTTTAGTGTGCAAATAAACGAAAAAAAAAGTTAATATAACGCTTGTAACCCGATGATTAGCTTAACCCTAGAAAGATAAACTGCGCCTCAGAGGCGCCCGCGAAACTGATATATCGCTGTATCTTTTTAACCCGCGCGAGTTTACACTTGTGTTTTCGAGCTAACTCAGTCGTCAGTCAACACGTCCGAGGGACGTCCGCTGCTGTCCGGTAAGTACTTTAGTTTTGCCGCTATGACATTGCGTTGCGCTCCAGAGGCGCATGTTTATCTTCTGTGTAACTTTCGCACATGTATTAGTGATTTACTTTTTTTTACTTTTTACCTATTATTACGCATTTATGGTAAATATAAAGATATTTTATTATTACTAAATTAATTTTAATGGTTTTTAGGTGTGTTCTTCGATGTCTTGTTCTAGGAAAAGTAACAGATGGCCGATGACAATGTTTTATGTAATGTTGAACATAACTTTTGTCAATTCTTATATAATTTACACTCACAATATGTTGTCAAAAAAAGAAAAACCAATAAACCGTAGAGAGTACATAAAACAATTGTCGATTGAACTGTGTGCACCGTGGATGAGATCTAGACTGCGCATTCCTACTTTGCAAAGAAGTTTGAGAGAAAATATAGAGAAGATCCTACCACAAGTACCAGAGGCTAATCCAGAACTTCCTCAAGAAGCTGATGAAGAACCTCCGACTAAAGTGCGGCATTATTGTAGCATTTGTACAACAAAAAAAAAGAGAATGTCTAAGATGACTTGTACGAAATGTAAAAATACCGTATGCAGAGAACATAAAAAAGATGTGTGCAACAAATGTTTATAAATTGTAATTTTTTCAGTATTTTTTGTGATTTGAGACTGATTATATTGTTACTTATTAGTTAGTAAGACAAAATGTTATAAAAAGTTAGCTATTCATAAAAAAAAAACTTAAAATTGTTAGTAATGCCAAAAATGTCTACTCTTTGTTAAATTTTTGAAAATTTAACATTATTCCTTAAAATAAACAAATAATAATACCTATTTGTGTTTTGTTTTAATTAATAATAATGTAACATTTAATTCATACATAAAAAAAAGTATTTCTATTTAAATATGTAAATAAATCAGTATTTAAAATTTTGCGCCTCTGAGGCGCCTGTTTATCTTTTCTGTACAAAAAAATAAGTTTATCTTTCTAGGGTTAAAATTCGCGTACTACGTAACGGAGAATGAGGTGTGATGTTTCGTAAATGCTTTAAACTCTTTAACCAGTGGAAGATTTAGAGTCAAATAAACAATTTCAGAATAGGTGTTACAACCTTTTTAACTGCCTTGAGAATGTTGCTTGAGAAAACGTAGCTCCTAACTACTTATTTTCGTACGTGCAGATTTCATCATTAGACACTGCACAGAAATTTCATTAATTGGCCAGTGTGTTACAGGTATCTTCATTAATAACTATGTTTTGTAAATACCTTGTATCTAATGAATTTGCGGATAATTCTTCAATATTGCAAGCATTACAAATCACGAAGCTTGGCCAGAACCGATCTGGCCTATGTAGTAATTGCAATTATTTCACAGTTGGTTTGTGGCTGGTTGCAAACGCGTTATTGATACTCTTACCTAATAGCACTATGATCCTTTGAGAATATTGTTGATGTAAGTTGTACTATAGATCAGTTTGACACTTGCCATCCGGACCTTTTCGGGGTATGCATACATACGTAATCTAGTACGTGCAGTATGCAAGTTTACTCTTCCGTTTTTCACGATGTATTACGGCTTGTTCTAAGGTAATGAGTAAAAACACTGGTAATAAAAAATCAAATCCATTTCACGGTCTCAGTGGCGCGATGGTTTGAGCGTTAAATCTAAAACGTGGGCGATCAGAAGGTATCGGATTCGAATTCCAGTCGGATCAATTTCAGAAACGAATTCTTTTTAATTGCGAGGATCTGGGTGTCCTGTAAGATCTAGTCATAATTTATGGCATGTCATAGTACAAGGAAACATTTTAATTTAATTATCTAGCGCTTTTATTTAATTCCTTACTTAAACTAACAACTTTTGCCTCTGCCGAACTGCCCAATCACACAGCTTGTAAACCACAAACATGAACATATAAACGTATCTATCACCTACATATCACAAATCGATACAGTTGCATACATAATACACACGCACGTATGTATTTTCGTGAAGGGATACCTTTCACACACTGCAGTGTCGACCCACTTAGACCAAGCTTTTGCAATTGATACATTTATCAGTGCTTTTTTAGCCCCTACTGATTGAGTAATTTTATTCAATACGCGGAGCTAGGTTCGTGGTATGGTACTAATGATAAATAAAATAATAATTATACGAATGGTTATCGAGTCGAATGCCTTATTTTGATGTAATCGATGAAATCACTAACGCGAATCGCAACTTGAATGTATCACCATTGTGAGGCATGCGGCCCCGGACCAAAAGTTGTCTAGTATTTATCTAGAAGCTTATTATGCTCCATACACGCCATTTATTTTATATTTGAAATGTAATTATAATAATATTGGTAGGTGTTATAGTTATCCATTTTATATGTCATTGTTGCCAGAATTGCCATATTAAAGACATTGTCAGGGAAAAAATGATATCTTTATTACCTTCCTCTTTACTCCATGTTCTGATAGTAGGTATACCTACTCGTTCATCAGATATTCATTAGAACATTTTAAAAGCGACTAAAGAACCTATGACTTATTAAGACCAAAATGTATCGCTTAGTCTGGAATAAAGAATTTGAATTTGAAAGTAAATCGACTATATAGTAGGTAAATGACTCCTATTTCCTACTGACAAATCCCCAGTGATAGAGATACTTGGAGATTTTTTACAATAATGTTTGGGATATACTAAATTGATAGGTATCAATTATCGTATGTACTTCTAATGCTTCTTCTATTGGACAAGCACTAATTTCCAACTTACATAGGTAGGTACGTGTTCACGGTTTGGGGCAGTAGTACGAGTATTATGTAACTTCTGTTAAATTTAAAGCCAGACCATAAGAATAAAGCACAGATCAAAATATTTTGCCTGTTAGATCATTTTAGTTTTGCGATATCAACATCGCTGCTGTAATCAAATCGGTCATAATTGCGCGAAAACGTGTATTATTGACAGTTTAATTTGAATTGAGCAAAACCTCTCACTTCTGTAAGCCTATGAAACGGGCGATTGTTAACAATTTAGCGCTTTAGGGCTAGTTACACGTAATGAGACATTACAGTACGGTCCCACGTTTACGAAACAAACCCCACCTGGCCGACAGTGCTCCACTTATACCCACTTGTGGCATTACTACTGACATTTTGAAATGTAACAGTTCATATACGGAGAACGCATACATTCAGATCTCTTTGAAACAACTCGTAAATAGAAGGAAAGTTATGACCGCGAGTCCTTTTGGACATACTTAATGGAGCACTTACGTTGTTTCGGTACAGTAACGACAAAAATGTTCAGTAGTACTTAAGTTTGTGAAGTAAAGTGCAATTTTGAACAAATTTCGTCCTCAACTTCAGCTCTAGACTGTAGGATCTCATGAAAATTTAAAGCATGTTCTACGACAATGCACTCAGAATTTTGATGTGTAAATTATTACGAGCACGAGTACATTACTTTTTTTGTTTCATAAACTCCAATTCATTTACTTTATACGCACGCAGTTATTTTGCATGTCAACACTGTTTTCCCTTACTTGTATTTCGACATGAGCTGTGACCAGCTAAAAGTTGCCACAGGAAACTCAACCCTTTTGAGTAAATTAGAGAAAATAAGTGTTATTCTTCACGTTAAATAAGCTTAGGATTCTTTGACGAACTAACAAAAGTCTCTGATAGATAAAACTTACCGTTCATCTAGCTGACAAGTTCCAAATGGTTCAAAATCAGGCTAGTGATGAAATCAGATCTATTAGGTACTATGTATCAACCGATACATTGGTTAGATTAAGAACCATTGAACAGTAATCAAAATAAATCTGTCATTTAAAATAACTATTTGGTCATAATGTTGCAATCAAAATCGTGCAGGCTGCTCTCCGTTTCTTGATCATTCCTATGTCATATTCTACGACACCCATGGGATGAGATGGGGAGGTTCTACTCTAAATCACACGGAGAACCACGTAACACGTTTTTAAGGCCAGTGACATATTTACTTATTAATTTATTTTATTCTGGCACGGTAACAAAATACAAATCAAAACACTTCTTAAATTACATTACAGAGGACTAAGTAACTAAATTTCCATTTCAATAACAACCGAGCACAGCATTCGACTAATGTAATTTTTAATTTACTTAAAAATTTTACTTTTGCGTCACCTACCTACTTAAGCAAATTATTGTCTGCGAACATTTTACACTGTTTAAAAAAGATCTATTAATATGATTGTCATACCCTTCAGGTGTCGCATTGACTTCAGCTACTAACTGGATACTTGTTGTTACAGAGCGCTAGCGATAGCGCTTTGGTGCGCGTGCGCCGCTGCGCTGACGCCGCTGTCGGCCGTGGGCGACGACAACGAGTGCGCGCTCTACCTGGCCGGCCCGGGCCGCACCTCCGCCTACGACTACAGCCTGAACCTCCTCAAAGGCAACTTGTAAGTACCATTACATCTTTTTTGACATCAGGAATAAATAACCTAAGACATGCCACGCTGAGCCACACATAGCCATCTAGCCCCAAACTAAGTCGAAACTTGTACTATGAGTACTAGACAACTGATACAACTACTTAGATACATTTTTATTGTAAATAAATACATATTATACATATTAAACACCCAGACCAATACAAACAGACATGTGTAAGACAACAACACAAACGTTTGTATTGTGCGGGAATCGAACCCTCGGCTCACAAAGCAGAGGTCACTACCAAATGAGCCATCGAGACAGGCGAGGAATGAATTAGTATAAGTATTCCAGGACCACTGACACCCCGGAAGCCGGGGGTACAGTATTTGGCCTCCACGGACCAGTGCGGATGTAAGGGAGCGGCCTATCATCTTTTCGCTCCAAGCCAACCTCACCTGCTCGTGGTATATCCTGCCGAATAACAAACTAGGCGCTGGCTACCGACTGATGGCGGTATAACTGAAATCCCAGCTAAATACCACAAGTCGATGATGGGCAGCAGCGTTATCGTAGCGAGAAGCTACGCCCTACAAGCCAACCTCCCTGAACACTCCCTAATCACAGCCAGACTCACTCCTAATGAAGAATACCTGCTAAACCTGACCTGACTTTGACCTTTCACACGCTGGTACCATCGGAATGCTTTGGATATGTCTAAAAGTCTCTCACAGAAGTTTATCATCATTTAACACAAAAGTATTTTTATTATCCTCCGTTTCTGCTCAGTTCAATCAACTTTAATCGACAACAAAATACCTCATAATCATTTAATTGAATAGCAAGTCTTTAAATAACTTAACCAAAAGAATACAGTTACGTATAGGTCTTACCTTGTAGGTAAATGGTAATGGTAAGTAAACGATGCAATTAATACATAAACAATCGTTTTCGATGGAAACGAGTTGTATCGCGGTTGACCGGCTGATGCCAATGTCAACAACAAATATGCATTTTACTATATTGGCCAGTATTATTAACCTCTCGTTGACATAGAGGTTTTAAGTTCGGAAACATAGGCCAGAAACAAACTTGGCTGGCTTTTTCTTTCTGAAAATCAGACGCTAACGGTTGCACAACGTAAATGTTGGTGGCAATACGTCTTTACGTCTTCCTACAAACCCAAATAAAAGTTTATTTTCTTGCTTTACGCGAATACAGTAAATAAAAAACATACAGTTTACTCCATACGCATCGAAACAAGTGCTTGCAAACGGATCAAGCAAAACTTCAGCTTCCAGCTTTCATATAAGGCTTTTATTCCTGAAACCGGGTCTAGGTTATTCTTAGTTCGATCCTCACTAAGTTCAGTGCATATTTATAAAAAAAAAGTAAAATTAAGTCTTCATCATTTATTTAAATTTTAACTTTATTGCACAAAATGATATAAAAGGCGAACTTAACGCTAGGAGCATTCACTACCAGTCAACCTTTGCAGGTAGCATAAATTGTGTGATCATCATCATCATTCTCTAGCCTATCGCAGTACACTGCTGGACATAGGCCTCTCAGTTGTTCGTCACTTTGGGCAAACATCTCGAGGATATACTTAGGTATATCCTCGAGATGACGATGAGATGAGAGACGCGATTATAGAATCGCCACGCTACTCGGGTTGCGATCGATAAATTAAGCTTTAACTTACATCAATTAATCCAAGTGAAGAGTTTACGTTATCGCCTAGGGCCAGCCCTATGGCACGCATTCGGTTGCGTCAGCGCAGCGGCGAAGCGCGGGCGCTAAACTTGACACACTTGTACGGTACACTTCAATGGGCACTCGCCGACCTCGCCCGATCTTTCTCTTCAGCATCTCTCAAGCTATGGTTTGTATACGCAAAAATGTATCAAGGATAGAACAGCTTTGAGTGCGATATATGCGTGACTCAATGTTACAACTTTGTGCATGATTTGTGTAACGTCAGTGCAATCATGGCGCATGTAAAAAAATTTTGTTAAGTTCAGTAGTGATTCACATCCAATACGCATTCAGAATTATCTAGTGGTCGTTTCAAGCAGAAGGTGTAACCTAATTGAAGTTGTTTCGAGTGCGCGAAATTCGAGAGTTTTGACAATTTACGCCTTGTAATTGCTTAAAAATAATACCTGATAGCAGTTTTGCCAATACTGGGGTTGCTGCATAGCAAATCACCATCTATTAAGGGTCGTAATATGACACGTATAATACATTATGTACCTCTATACCTACTAATGTGAAAGTTTCTAATCAGCATAAATTGGTTACAGTGCAGATTTTAAATCGCTTTTAGAATGTTCATAATTGACTCAGCATTTTTACAGATACATACATGGGTCATACATGACATGATCGTAAATATTTGCTATTAGATCTGATCTGATCTCGTGATGATTAAAAAGATCTCTGATCTTTTGCATACAAGAGAAAGTACCCTAATAATATTCCGATCAGATCAGATTTAGTGGGAAATATATACGACAATGTCATGGTAGGAACTTACCACACCTAATCTCGTTAAAGATATTTAAATAACCGACTTAAAAAAAAGAGGAGACTGTGTAAGGTCCTATGACATTTGGACTGTTGACAAGTCTTTTTTTTCTCTTTTCAGTGTGCAGTCGGGTTTTTTACTACCAATGTTTCACAGAAAATATAGGTATTATATTACTGAACTGGATATTGGACCTAAATGGAAAGTTTTACGTTTGGAGATCCAAACAAAAGGGTTAGGCTACTATTTTAGTTGATTACGGTAAATGGTTTGTTTGCTTACGTCTGCAGCGGTCTTACTTAGCACTTGGGCGCTACCGTTAGCCGACTTCTGTGTGTAAACACATTACACTCATGATTGACGTACGTTTGACCACATTGTAGACTTACCTACTATTTTAGAAATCTTGACCTAATGTAAGCTATTATCACTTACGCATACGTCATAGGCAGTTGTAAAACAATATTCAAATAACAATTATGATATGATGATATGATGTGTAAATAAAAGTTACTTAAGGAAGTTTTAACGACTTAGAATATTTTAACCACATTTATTTGGTTTTTGTTTGCTAAATTTATCAAAATATGACTTTGACCGCGATGTCTACTCTAGAATCTAACTTTATGACTATACAAATTACTGAGTAA
Source organism: Conogethes punctiferalis (assembly GCA_031163375.1). NCBI lineage: Eukaryota > Metazoa > Arthropoda > Insecta > Lepidoptera > Crambidae > Conogethes > Conogethes punctiferalis. The sequence continues at coordinate 14,779,996 of CM062082.1, read as the reverse complement.
ATAATTCGTGAAATGTTAGCGAAATAGTTAATTAATTTCCTTAAACAAACTTACGATGTGATGCAATAATTGTTGTAATAATATATAACACAACTCTTATATTTCCTACAAGTAATTAAACATACTGCAACATTAATTTAGAGGGAAGCCTTCCTTGGTAATATTTTTAAGTAGGTAATATTAAAAACTCTCCTAATAAGATTTGTACCACGCTGAATCGTCTCCACGGAGACAAGCTGATAATAATGGGGCTATACCTAGTGCCTAGTGACGACCTCGGGTTGCCAATAGCGCGGTAATGCGATAATTACGAGTCCGATTCTCAGTCGAGTCATGAAACTTTTCTCGAATTCATTTCTAAAATCAGGATGTTCTGGGAGACGTTTCCAGTAATTATTCGGTCCTTATAGTACAAGGGAAATAACCAGTTTGAGACCAGTCGTTGGTGTGATGTTTGGCGCAATTACTTACTAATTACTTAGTGAACTAACGTATGAGGAAATGTAAGATTTCTAAGTTCTAGTATATCTGTTCCTTCACTTTCATAACTCAGTAGCAAAACTACAGGTCCAGTCGAATCAACTATCACAGCCCTTCGTCCAGCCTACTGCTACAAAAAATAATTTTGTCCAATACAAACCCCCATGTCTTTTAGACAAGGCTTGACCATTAAATTGCGATGAAATACATTGAGGCTAATCATTAAACTTGTAACACAGCATCGCAATGTTACAAAGTTAAAGGTAAATTACCTGATCATGTTTAATTTAACGACCTCTTCAATCTTATATTGACGAAACAAATGACACGATTGCGTTTTAGTTTATCGAAGTGTTAGAATATAACATGTTCATTACTGGCATGAAAGTGGTCATTTGTAATAGATATGTATAGTTTTTTTATCTATAGGACCCGCTGAGTTAGGTTGAAAAAAGACAGTAAAATTTTAACTTCAACCACAAAATTATAATAGGTACTTTAAAGTTACAGCAATATTAAATCCTACTATGTTAAAAGCGAAATGTTGTTCGGATGGATGTTCACGCGAATTCGAATGAAACTTTTGTAGCTCATACGAGTACATCAGATTAGGACATAGGTTTATAGGATATAGCTTAATTTTAAAGATGTTTCACATATTTGTTTCCGATATTCACACAAAGTCGCGGGCTGCACTATAAAAATGATATGCAAGATGCCACTTAATCCTTTTACGACAAAATATTCTGATACCTTTCTGATATTGACATACATACACATAAAAAGTGAAAAACACCCGTAGACGGAACAAGCCCAATAAGTGTAAGGTGAACGCCTATAATTTTCTAATCTGTAGTTAATGAGTGATCTCTTATTAGATCGGATTTAGTAGTTAGTTAGCCATCACCTGACCGTTGCTTCTTTTGCCCTGAGCATGTCGTAACGTGGGATCAACAATTGCTTTTTGCTTTCGTCTGCGTTACTCTACCCGCGCCCGCCCGATCGAGTTGCGACTTCACTTTCAAATCCTTTCGCTAGATAACCTTTCATTTGGCGGACTATTACTCATCTTAATAAACGTTTGAAGTTAATTAGTCCAACGTACGTTTTACTGTTAAAGTTGTAATTTGACTAATAGTATCAAAAAACACCTTGTTGGAATGTTTTTCTTTTATAACCGCCGATCAGGAAACGGTCAGCAGCGTTTACCTGGATACATATAAAGCATCATCATCATCAGCCTATTGCAGTCCACTGCTGGACATAGGCCCAGTTGTTCGACACTTTCAGCAAAAATCTGAAGGATTTACCCATAATTGCCACGCTGGGCAGGCGGGTTGACGATCGCAGGGCGTAGCTCCTCGCTCCGGTGACGCTGCTGCCCGTCATCGACCTGTAGTATTTAGCTACGCTTTAAATCGCCATCGGTTGCCAGAGGCTCGTCTGTTATTTAGCAGGATGCACCACGGGCAGGTGAGGGTGGCTTGAAGCGAAAAGATGATGTGTCGCTTCCTTACATCCCTTGACGACCAAGCTTTTAACCAAGCAAATCCCCCCAAACGAAAATTATCATTGGAAGAGGCCTACGTCCAACAGTGAACGTTTCCAGGCTGACGATGAGTTCAGAATTTACTTAAATGAATTGTAATGTTCTGCACACACCCAATACCAAAGTTCTTCAAATCACCCTGAGCACTCCACGCTACCGATCACATTTCCATTATACCCTCGTATAGTGCAAATTAGTGCCAATAGTGCACACAGAATCGGCACAACGCCTAACGGTCGGCCCGTCATCTTGTCCATTGAGAACGTTCGCGCCTTTCATCGTAACTGCCCGCACTATTAAACTTATATGAGCACTTGCATTAACGGCGGCAAAGGTCGGTTAGAAAGGCGAATCGTTTGGCCGCCTAACCAGCGTTACAACATAACTATACATTCATTAGTTTCTGGCGGATTTTATTTCATACTTTTCCAAATGCTTGAAAGGCGTTTACGTTGAGATTAAGCTGTTTATATCAGATTAATACGTAACGAACTTGTTACTCGTCTTTATCATTCGAAGCTATCTACTGGTAACTACTCATTAAAGATAAGGCAGTGGTTCGTGAAAGAGACCCAAAACCAGAGGCTTCGCGTTAAGAAAAAGACTATTACATACCTATTTTACATAGGTACTTTGCTCAAAGCAAATAATCAGTCGTCAACTCCCATCAGCCGAATCCAGCCGCAAAGCAACCGATTTTACATTATGTCTGTAATGTGCAGCAAAGTAGCTCGTTGGTGCAGAGTGTCCGCCAACGAGTAAATGGAGAGGGTTCCGATCTCATCTCGCAGTACCTACTTTTTTTAAAACTATGGGTAAGATCTGCTCCCCTGCTTGTCTTAATGAAGTCTGATGGTAAGCCCATCTTGGCTTGATAGCCAAGTGATGTTTCATAATTGTAAAAAAACAAGATGGTATCAACGGGTTTAAGGTTAGGTACATATATTAAAAACACTACTTATTATCTATAACATAAAAATGAATCGAAAAATGAGTTGGTAAGCGCATAACTTAACAACGCCTGGACCAAATTGGCCAATTCTTTTTTTAAATGTTCGTTGAAGTCTAAGGATGGTTCTTAAAAAAATTTGAAATTGAATTTGAAATTTTTCTTCGGAAAAATTTGAATAAATGCAACGAGAAACCGCGGGTAACACCGCTGTTTACTATTCCATACACTAATAAACTCATTCGTAGGCGTCCTTTTAGACGCCTTGATATGACTGACAACTTTGATTCTTAGCACAGCTTCCAAATACCGAGTTCAGTATTAATGAACTTTGTTTGAATGCAGTAACGCTTATATTTGCTTACATAAGCTTTAAACCGCTGTTAAACTCATTATCATAGCGAAAATGTATCGTGACTGAGGTTCATGCTATAGACAGACAGGTGTTCCTTTCAAGTACCTATTTGGAAGACAAATATTTTGTCGCGTGTAGACGTTGAGGGACACATACGCGTATAACGCTTACAAGCTCGTCGTACAAATAATAATAGGTAATTTCGATACACTAATTGATTGAGCAATATGTGCTGCAGCTTATTAGATTTTAAAAAAAACGAACACGGGAGGGACTAATGGGAGGGATTTATTGTGCAAAAGTACGCGATCCGTTGAACGAACGTTTGTTTTCGATTTTGGTGGTAGGGGCCCTTATCTGGAGGGCCAGTTTCGTATAGTAAGAGAATATCAGGGCCGAGATCCAGATAAAATAACGAGAACAATTTTTTTAAGAGTACTTACTTAAAACAGGTCAGGAATCGAAACCAGTGCGCTCGTATCTTTAGGTGAAGTTACACAATGCACCAGAGAGTTATCAAATATCAAATGTGCTACGCCTTTTTCCCACGCGGCTCGCTCCGTCTGACTCTGCGCGGACGCACGCCGGATTTGACAGTTATTCTCACGATATTCGTCTAGACAGGGGTTGTTATCATCATCAGCCTATTACAGTCCACTGCTGGACATAGGCCTCTCCAGTTGTTTGCCACTTAGGACAAACATCTGGAGGATATACCCATAATCGCCACGCTGGGCAGGCGGGTTGGCGATCGATTTGTTATGTCACTCTTATATTAAGATTAGACTCTTATACTTTCTCAGTAGAAGCTCCTAATCACTTACTGAAGTTTGTTTGTATGTAGAGAGCTTATTTATGGAACTCTACAAACATTTTTTAATTAAATTGGTTTTTTTTTTCATTTTTAGTAACAGTAGGTATGAATTTATTCTTTACAAAAGCAAAAATATATTTGCGATTTTCGAGAAAATACCTAATTTATTTGACAATAGGATAGCATATTTTGAAAGACGTACGCCCCAAGTGAGGTAATTGACAGGTTTAATTCCTGAATGCTTCAATTTAGATAAGAAGCATAGGTATATTTTTTTAATTAGGCTTCTCTTAGATCTTGGTTGGTCCTGAATGGGTTGCGAAACCACGACCTCTAGCGCAGAGGGCACAATCACTACTATGCTCCACCTGACCTGCCCCTTCAATACATTCTTCACGCTACCATACTCCATATAACAATTACAACACACCATAAGTAGGGTAGGTACATCTTCGAAATTATCGCAATAATTTCTTATGTAACTCATAGTAGGTGAATCCGTTAAGTAACTACGAAACCTTTAACCTACGATAAATGCAGGTTGTACTATGTAGGCCACGAGATCAATTACCTTTGATGGTAGTAACACAACTTCCGTGGAAAGATAACTCTTCAAAGTAGTAATAATTCATAATTTACTTATTTATTTAGGTAACAATATTTTTTCGACATTAAGTATTTATTAAGCACTGCTCTATTCTAACCGAATTGTAGCCACTGCTGCGCCATTTGCAAGGAGTCTAGCCAAGAATGCAATAGATCCTACTAATATTATAAACGTTAAAGTTTGTTTGGATAGATGGATGGATGTTTGTTCCACTTTCACGCAAAAACTACTGAACGGATTTTAATGAAACTTTACAGGAATATAGTTTGTACATCAGATTAACACATAGGCTATGTTTTATACGAATATTCATGCAGGCTTAGCCGCGAGCAGCAGCTAGTTAGTAATATAGTTAAGGCGGCCTATAGTCCTGTAATGATGGTTGCCCGTCTAAGGCGTCCCGTCTGTCCCGAATTCCTCGTTTTTCATCGGAGCAAATCACTTCAGTGCTACTGTATCTATCGTGTTTTATCGACGATGTCCATAAAACAAAGTAGTAGTGTATCTGATTCCATTTTAAGTAGGTATACTTCAGTCTTGTTGTAGATAAGGGTGGTTCTCCTACACTGACTTATTTTAAAGTTGGCCGCCTTATATACGAGTTTATACCTAGTGCACAAATGAAACCGTTATAATTTTAAAGTATTTATTCATGTGAAAGTTCTTAAAGAATATATTTTTGTTACAGTGGGTATGAAGGCCAACACACGTGCATCACATACGACGCCGTCAACCAAGCGTATCTGGAAGCCAGGAATAGAATCCGTAAGTTACATTTATATATTGGAGTACAATATGGTACAATCTCTTCAAGAAATGAGCATACCTCTTCCTTAAAGGCCGGCAGCGCAGCTGTAACTCCTGAAGTTGCAGATGTACATGGGCGGCGGTTATCACTTACCATCAGGTGAACCACTTGCTCGTCTTCCCCCTGTTTCATAAAAAAAAACAAATGTCGTATTTTGCATAGCTGTATGATACAACTGTGTAGAATCATGCCGATATCGTAGATTCATTGAAACATAGGTAGGTAATCTTTCCCAAAGTAAGCTTCAATGAAGATGCTAAAAGTACTTATCCTCGTGGCTATTCAATCGATGCATGCTTGAAAATATCCGCCTATTATAATTATTCGATCTATTCACCACTAAGTATCTTATTTACACATAACTCAAGATACACAGTTCTGTACATAGTAAACTATTAAAAAGTAATGAAATGAATAGATTGATCAGTCATCCTGTTTTTCACCCAATATTCATGTCGCTTTGTTATTGGACAGTTCCAATCTAGCCGTAGTTAAATTTGAAATGATTTAATTTTGAAACCTCTTATTACTCGTAGTACATTAAAATTAACCTCTAATTTTTAACTACAGAGTTTAAATTCCGTTGACAGTGGTGTCGCAGCCGAAAGGTGACTGGAAGCCCGAGGACTTCGCTAGCGTGGGCGAGCTCATGCTCGACATCTCCATCAACTTGGCGAGGACGTAAGTCGTAATTGTTTATTATAATTAATGATCACATAAGTCCCATCTATACTCATAAGAATGCGTTTCTACAGACCCGGAGCAGCTTGAAGCTACGCGAAGCTGACAAAAATTAACCAATGATATAATATAGGTCAAATGAAGTATGACGGAGATGACATGTGTGTGTTGAGCAATATCATTGATTAATTTTGGTTTGCCTCTAATTTTCTAAATAACAGACTACGATGATGGCTAGGGCGGCCTTGTTATCACCGAACTGTTGGGAGAGCTCTGAGGTTGCCCTCAGTTTAACTCCGCGCAGCCCCACATCATCCTACGTTACGTTACAAATATTCGCAAAGAACTCTTATACAAAGATAATTTCGATATTAACACAAACATTGTGCATACAATTAAATACACATTTTATACGTACTAAAAATCAAATTTTTTGATAAAGTGAACCTATAATTGAGTAGGAATGAATAGGAAGTGTATTTTTATTAACATTCTATCATTATCACTAAAACAAAATAATAACCAGTAGGAAATAATTACATAATCAAATACCATTTTACAATGTACAAACATCGTCGCTACACTCATTGCATCCTTGTATGTTAATACACGAAGCACGATGCACAAATTAATGAATTCCTACCTTGATTTCGTTTTGAAAGGGAACAACTAAAATATGAATAATACATTCCACACAAACATTCGTAAGTGCTATAATCAAAGCAAATGTAGGTACGTGCTCCAATTAAGCTTCATGAATACAAACAATCAATCTTTTAAGACAATGGCGTCGGATTATACGGCCGGTGAGGCGCTTTCATCTGACATTTACGCACGTCGTGACCCTGAAACTCGATGCTCTCTTTTCTTTACGCAAGCGTATCAATGATCAACACGACTGAAGCTCAAGGTCACTGACTGACCGCGAAGGGAATATGTACGCTCTTTTGTTTTCACTCGCGGCCGCGAATCCGATCACGACGCGGAAACTATTGTCACCCGTTGAATGCAGTCAATCAATGATCAACATCATCTTTGTAATTAGACCGCTTAAATAGAACTATATAATTTAATTTATATAGCTTAGCACAGTGGAGAGTGGAGGCGACAGACGCCTGATGAAAGCGAAAGTGAAGCCCACGTTTTTGCGGGAACGGAGAACTAACTATGAGTAAATCAATCACTAGTCCGTTGCCACCGCCATGCATTCCTGTAAGATTTTTATGGCTTTGTACCGAGTGGTTCCGTCCGAAATACGAAGCCACTTCACTGGTGTTTCACTCGGCAACCTGTACGGTGCACTGTGGTCCCTGAAATCTCAATGAGTCCCTAAGTCTACTCTTCCAACACCCCCGGGATTTAGTTATTTAAGTAATGATAACGGCACTAATATGTTTTCAGCCAATTGACTACAAATTAGCTGCGTCATATTTCGCGAAAGTCAAAGAAAACAAAAAATTGCGATCTCATTTAGATGTTTTGATCCCATGGCAAAAGATAGCAGATATTTTAACCCTTTTTACGAAAGTCCTTTTTCTCTTTGATACACAAAATCGGCCGCACGTGCTATAGACAAACTTAACATACCAACATGTAGTAAAGTGCTCTTAATCCTGCCATAAACGGACTTGCAAAATATGTCTTTGATTGCTTCCATTTTCGACACACAGGACACGAATGTTCATATAAATTCTTAAGCCCATTTCAAATGGACGCGCTGAAATTCTTACAATATCATTAAAATTTCAAAGCAATTAATAAAACCCATCAAAGTTGCCTTATACATTTATTAATACGAGTTTGTCAACACCATTCATTACGAATGATTATATTGCTTAATACTAATTTTATAGGTTAAAATTCTATCAAATGGGTGGGTTAGTCCTTAACAATAGCTTAAAAATTTAAGGGTTAGTAGAACTTATAATTTTATTATGCACGCATTATAATATCCCCTTGTAAACTTAGAGCGGTTATATAAGCAAGGCATGTATTTACAAATTAAGTAGGTAGGTACCATTCGATTTAACCATTAAGCTTCTATCACTGATTAATACAATAGGTACTTCGTAACTTTACATAAGACTTATAAAAAAAGTAAGTCAATGAGTATGTATTTACGCTTAAAATAAGTATTTACCGTTATCATGCTATAGATGTATGATGTCTATAGACGAAAAAAATGCTACTGGCCATTTATAAATCTGTTAAATTAATAATCTCAAGGAACATTCTAAAGTGATCGGCATCACGTGATTTCTCATGAGGTCCTTGATCTTACTGTCAAGATTTAGTGTCGCCTACAAGTACTGACCTTTCAGTAAGAGGGGATTAAATGTCATCGTCTCATTAGCAGGAACCGGAGGCTGAATCACCGCACCGCCATGCGTCACTACGGAAACACTACGGAAACAATTATACGTATTAGGAATTTATTTCATAATTTCCTTAGAATGATGTGACGAGGTCAGGCCAGTAAAATGTTAGAAGAGTGGAGCCTATCGTAGCTTCATTTGTGTTAATAAGTCGGTTAGCTTAAGCACAGTTATCGTTGCGTATCATCTTGAAGGTCGATGCGTATATAAAAGTTAATATTACTTACGTCTGGCTGTCTTGACTGACAGATCTAGGTCATATCTTTTGATAGGCATTAGCGCTATTGTTTGCTTAGAATTATACTTACTTATTACATTCAAGCTTAACATATATGCGTATTTTATCAGATATTTCCACACTTTATTTGATTTTTTAAACTTGTGCTCTTCCTATCTTCACTATGATGACTATGATCTTTATTTACAGTTGTGATTTGCACATTATGTACTAAAAGTTGCTTTTAAAAAATTGTTTTGTAGATTGAATGCATTCTGATCTCTAAAACAGGTACATTACATCACATTTTTGAAAGCAATATTAACAATATACCTTTACGTCCACTTAAAATCGTATTAACCTCATTCTTTGAAAAATGAAACAATTTTTACTGCTAGCTGATTCATTCAGGCTGGTTAACATTTATGAAAATGTGTCTGCAAGTCAAGTTCTTAAAGTTCACGCGTCAATTGTTTTACGCTTACACAATAAAAAAAGATCATATGTGTCAACGTAAGTTCAATTATCATGTGTAAGGGCAGTCACAGACAATCCACAAAGCCACAGATACTCAGCTTGACAGGTGGATTGGTAAACGCAGTAGATTTTTTTTGTGCCCACGTAAACGCCACTGCCCGTTTCCTTAGTCTTCTACGACATCCGCGAGATGAGATGGAGTTTTCTATTATTCTAAATCCGGAATCCACGCGTACACTGAATAGTAAATTAATTTCTAACTAGGTGCTACGATAGAATTGATTCCGGAATTAAATCCCTGATGTAACATTTGAATGTTACATCAGGGATTTAATTCCGAATAATAAATGATATACCTACAGCACATCATAACAACGGCTAAGTGCCATCTTTAAAAGGACATGTAAATTGTATAACAACAAATGGTGGTGCATTTCATTTTACATTCTAAATTTTCATAATAAAAACATTAAAATTCACCATTTTAACAAGATTACTCATAATATAGCAATAAAATGCAAGAATCACAATTACAGATGCCATTAAATATATAAGATACCTACTTATTTCTGTCTGAAAATTACAAACATTATTTATTGAAAGCCGGAACTTTCCCATTATTAGGTAACAATGCAGACGGAACATTATATTACTCATCATCTTTTGTTGTCCGGGTTATTAAATTATTATCGTGGTCACAATAGCGATCGCGGAGAAAATAATGTTATCGCAATATTATCTCGTCAATATTTTTACAAAAGCACACATATTTGTAACAAAAATACACCTACATAAAAGATATGTTCAACATAGACTATTAAAATTTTACGAATATATGTGAGTGCGTTATACCTTTAACTTTTAAAATGTAAACAACATAGAAGAAAAAAATTGCAACATTCAATTCTAGGTATATTTGCAGCAATGACATAATATCAATTAAATTAGTAGAATCTAAAAACTCATCTCTTCCATGAATTTACATATTAACTTTAGGAATTGATTACAAACAAATATTTACATATGCAATACTAATATTTTAATTATTTAATTTTGTGCAGGGATAATTATACAAAATGTTTGTCACGTGAGCACTTTGAAATCACAATAAACCTTGACATTTTAAACATCGTTACTTAATTACAAGCAATAAAATATAGTGGGTTAGTAAATCATCTCTACATACACTACGTGTATATTATTTTTTTGTGCAAACTTTTTTATGGATTCTTTCATACATACGTATATATAATATGTACATTAGAAACACAAATACCTAAGATATTCGTATTTTGTTTATAGTGTGTCTATGAGTTTACCTACTCGCACTTACATTTTTAAGAGAGGTAGGGCATAGCGAATCTTCGCTCGAATTGAGCCGCCCGTCCGGGGAAGGACCTCCACCCTATAGAATACCGCAGCCAAATGACCTCCGGGTCGTGTTTCTGCTGGTGAGTAGGGTCTCCGGAGCTCGTGGGGGGTAGGGTTGGTAGGCATGGCAGTGGCAACTGACAGGTTACTAACCAGTTACTTGCCAGTTGTCACAGCGATTTGGGCTTCTCTTTCGCTTTCCATCAGGCGTAGGGAAGCCATTATATCGAGCTATTATAAAAAAAAATATATGTGATTTTGACACACTTTGGTAGCTTTATTTACCTCCTCATTTGCATAACTCAAAGTTTGTTTGCTAGTCAACATTTTGTAGAAAATGATAAAACTAATTATGTGAGTATTTTACTTAAATGGTGTCTCATAATTACCGCAGCTTTGTTTAGTGAAACATGTAGTCATTGACTTAGAATTACGTAGACAAACAATGAATGGTTCCAAAGTGTCCTGAGAGTGTTCACTTGAGATCTTGCGCCCTCACTATGTCGCAGTCAATGTCTGACATGTCATAAGGCTCCCTCAAAAACTGTGTCTTTCATGATATCATAACCGTCAATAGCTTACATTCAAAATAAAGCATTATGTAATTGTCATGATGAGTCTATCACAGTCCACTGCTGGACTTAGGCCACTCCAGTTGTCCGTCACTTTAGGCACACACCTGGAGGCTATACCCATAACCGCCACGCTGAGCAGCCCGGTTGACGATCGCAGGGCGTACCTTTTCGCTCCGGTAACGCTGCTGCACGTCATCGGGCTGTGGCATACAGTTCGGTTGCCAGAGGCTCGTTCGCCAGGTTGCTTGGAGCGAAAATATGATGGGTCGCTCTATTACATCCCATAGTTTTATTGTAGTATATAATATGTATATACAATACATTGTCCCACAGATACGGTCTAACGTACGAGGAAATCGAGAAAGGCCTGCCGCTCATCGACACGTCCCGCACGCTCATCCGGGAGGTGTGCCCGCCCGTGTTCTCGCACGTGGAGTGCCGCGCCGGCAAGTACCGCCGGCTGGACGGGCTCTGCAACAACCTGAACCACCCCACCTGGGGCGCGACTAACGCCCCCTTCCAGAGGTAAGCAGCTACAAGTTTTGTGCCTACTGCCTTAAGGTCGAGAAAGGCCTGCCCCTCATTGACACTTCCCGCACGCTCATCCGAAAGGTGTGCCCGCCCGTGTTCTCGCACGTGGAGTGCCGCGCCGGCAAGTACCGCCGGCTGGACGGGCTCTGCAACAACCTGAACCACCCCACCTGGGGCGCGACTAATGCCCCCTTCCAGAGGTAAGCAGCTACAAGCTTTGTGCCTACTGCCTTAAGGTCGAGAAAGGCCTGCCCCTCATTGACACTTCCCGCACGCTCATCCGAAAGGTGTGCCCGCCCGTGTTCTCGCACGTGGAGTGCCGCGCCGGCAAGTACCGGCGGCTGGACGGACTCTGCAACAACCTGAACCACCCCACCTGGGGCGCGACTAATGCCCCCTTCCAGAGGTAAGCAGCTACAAGCTTTGTGCCTACTGCCTTAAGGTCGAGAAAGGCCTGCCGCTCATCGACACGTCCCGCACGCTCATCCGGGAGGTGTGCCCGCCCGTGTTCTCGCACGTGGAGTGCCGCGCCGGCAAGTACCGGCGGCTGGACGGACTCTGCAACAACCTGAACCACCCCACCTGGGGCGCGACTAATGCCCCCTTCCAGAGGTAAGCAGCTACAAGCTTTGTGCCTACTGCCTTAAGGTCGAGAAAGGCCTGCCGCTCATCGACACGTCCCGCACGCTCATCCGGGAGGTGTGCCCGCCCGTGTTCTCGCACGTGGAGTGCCGCGCCGGCAAGTACCGGCGGCTGGACGGACTCTGCAACAACCTGAACCACCCCACCTGGGGCGCGACTAATGCCCCCTTCCAGAGGTAAGCAGCTACAAGCTTTGTGCCTACTGCCTTAAGGTCGAGAAAGGCCTGCCGCTCATCGACACGTCCCGCACGCTCATCCGGGAGGTGTGCCCGCCCGTGTTCTCGCACGTGGAGTGCCGCGCCGGCAAGTACCGGCGGCTGGACGGACTCTGCAACAACCTGAACCACCCCACCTGGGGCGCGACTAATGCCCCCTTCCAGAGGTAAGCAGCTACAAGCTTTGTGCCTACTGCCTTAAGGTCGAGAAAGGCCTGCCCCTCATTGACACTTCCCGCACGCTCATCCGAAAGGTGTGCCCGCCCGTGTTCTCGCACGTGGAGTGCCGCGCCGGCAAGTACCGGCGGCTGGACGGACTCTGCAACAACCTGAACCACCCCACCTGGGGCGCGACTAATGCCCCCTTCCAGAGGTAAGCAGCTACAAGCTTTGTGCCTACTGCCTTAAGGTCGAGAAAGGCCTGCCGCTCATCGACACGTCCCGCACGCTCATCCGGGAGGTGTGCCCGCCCGTGTTCTCGCACGTGGAGTGCCGCGCCGGCAAGTACCGGCGGCTGGACGGACTCTGCAACAACCTGAACCACCCCACCTGGGGCGCGACTAACGCCCCCTTCCAGAGGTAAGCAGCTACAAGCTTTTTTTTTTTTTTTATAGTGGCTCGACATAATGGCTTCCCTACGCCTGATGGAAAGCGAAAGAGAAGCCCAAGTCGCTGTGACAACGGGCAAGTAACTGGTCAGTTACCTGTCAGTTGCCACCGCCATGCCGGCCCAACCCCAACCCCCCACGAGCTCCGGAAACCCTACTCACCGGCAGAAACACGACTCAGAGGTCATTTGACTGCGGTATTCTATAGGGTGGAGGTCCTTCCCCGGACGGGCGGCTCAATTCGAGCGAAGATTCGCTATGCCCTACCTCTCTTAAAAATCGATCCGCTTTGTGCCTACTGCCTACTGCCTTAAAGTCGAGGACGGCCTGCCCCTCATTGACACTTCCCGCACGCTCATCCGAAAGGTGTGCCCGCCCGTGTTCTCGCACGTGGAGTGCCGCGCCGGCAAGTACCGGCGGCTGGACGGGCTCTGCAACAACCTGAACCACCCCACCTGGGGCGCGACTAATGCCCCCTTCCAGAGGTAAGCAGCTACAAGCTTTGTGCCAACTGCCTTAAGGTCGAGAAAGGCCTGCCGCTCATCGACACGTCCCGCACGCTCATCCTAGAGGTGTGCCCGCCCGTGTTCTCGCACGTGGAGTGCCGCGCCGGCAAGTACCGGCGGCTGGACGGGCTCTGCAACAACCTGAACCACCCCACCTGGGGCGCGACTAACGCCCCCTTCCAGAGGTAAGCAGCTACAAGCTTTGTGCCTACTGCCTTTAGGTCGAGAAAGGCCTGCCCCTCATTGACACCTTCCGCACGCTCATCCGAAAGGTGTGCTCGCCCGTGTTCTCGCACGTGGAGTGCCGCGCCGGCAAGTACCGGCGGCTGGACGGGCTCTGCAACAACTTGAACCACCCCACCTGGGGCGCGACTAACGCCCCCTTCCAGAGGTAAGTGACAGCAAGCTTTGTGCTTACTGCCTTAAGGTCAAGAGAGGCCTGCCGCTCATCGACACGTCCCGCACGCTCATCCGGGAGGTGTGCCCGCCCGTGTTCTCGCACGTGGAGTGCCGCGCCGGCAAGTACCGGCGGCTGGTCGGGCTCTGCAACAACCTGAACCACCCCACCTGGGGCGCGACTAATGCCCCCTTCCAGAGGTAAGTGACAGCAAGCTTTGTGCTTACGGCCTTAAGGTTGAGAAAGGCCTGCCCCTCATCGACTCTTCCCGCACGCTCATCCGGGAGGTGTGCCCGCCCGTGTTCTCGCACGTGGAGTGCCGCGCCGGCAAGTACCGCCGGCTGGACGGGCTCTGCAACAACCTGAACCACCCCACCTGGGGCGCGACTAATGCCCCCTTCCAGAGGTAAGCTTTGTATCTGCCGCCTTAAAGTCTAGATGGACCTGCTGCTTATCGAACCGTGGATGCTGAGTGCCGCGCTGGGATATCCCGTCGCCTGAACAGGATCTGCAACAACCTAAACCACCCCACCTGGGGCGCTACTAACGCCCCCTTTCAGAGGTAAGCTACTGCAAGCTTTGTGTCTGTCGCCTTAAGGTCGTAATAGACCTGTCGCTTATCGAGACATCCCGCACGCTCATATGCGAGGCGTGGCCCACCCGTGTTCGTATGTCGAGTGCCGCGCCAGGAAATACTCTTGAACAGGATCTGCAACAACCTGATTCATTCCACCTGGAGTGCCACTAACAACTCCTTCCAGGTGTAATCATTATGCTTACCAATTTAAGATCTAAGAAGGCTAGCCATTTTCATTTATCGATACTATTTAAATAACTGCCATTGATTACGTCGGCTGTGAAGTGTTGAAAGAATTTTATGAAACGAAATGAATGTTCGTAGTTTACACTGGCATTTGTTTTAAATATTTTTTTTAATCTAGGCTGATTGGACCCCTGTTCGCGGACGGCATCAACGCGCCAAGAATCGCACACACCGGCCGGGACCTGCCTTTGTCTCGAGTGGTCTCCCGCACCATGCACCCCGACGACGGCTTCCACGACCACGCCGGAACAGTCATGGTCATCGCCTGGGGCCAGTTCATGGACCACGACTACACGCTCACCGGCACTCCTCTCGGTAAGTCACCTCATCTTGCACGTGTAGGTACTGGATTTTGTAGCGACATCTATCTACTCATTGCAGGGGTGAGAGCCTTCCGTTCTGCCAATTGTCCGGTGATGATGGCAAGGCCGCCCTGGTCATCATGGTAGTAATTTAAAAAAAACATATACCTTCCACCTATTAACAACGGATGGCAATGTTTGTGCTGCAAACAATCTTCATAAACTATAAAAATGTTCCATACAAGCTCTATTGAAAACCTACAACGCACATGCGAAGTTTTTATCATTGCTTAGCCTATTACACTTACGGCAAACTAAGAGGATACGGACGACGGTCCCCAAAAACGATTACCTAGTTTTGAGGAAGTAAAATTCCACATGTCGTTGGGACAAGTCTGTTCCTACATATCCATCATAGTATAATAGACATCATACAATAATATGAGCTTCTCTTTCGTCAAGCCTACTTATTGTATCCTAACATTCCTAACGCAATGTACCTATGTACTTAAACAGTCAGTACCATTGACTACAATCTCATTTCACCTACAACATTTCGCCACCTGCAATTACACAGAGCGGTGTCAATAAAACTTAACGATTTGTCTCTCCGGACCCATTGTTTCGGGATTACCCAAAGGTAGTTGTCGAAACCTTTGCCGATGAGTACACAACGGCTTATGATTGGCCAATAGTCAATAGAGATTGGATGTTGCAGATCCAGTGAACCGCAACGACCCTGAGGAGTGCTGCAAGCGTCCGCCGCATCTGAAGCATCCCTATTGCAATGAGATCAGAGTCCCGGAGGACGATTACTTCTACAGGTTGTTTGGAGTCAAGTGTATCGACTTTGTGAGAGGATTCCCTTCGCCGCGTCCTGGCTGCCGTCTGGGTAAGACTATACAAAAGAAATGATCAAGTATGATAGATACATACGTACAACATAAATAGATAATAGGATTTTCTATGCAATGTTGATTTTACTACTTGAAATTGATCAGCTCCTTTCGGTTGGCATAGGCTTTCGCCGCAAATCGAATTCCAGCTCCTATTTTTCGAGTGTCGGACTTTCATTTTCCTGTTCTTAATTTCTTAAGCATTTAGCAAGCCTTCCATTCCATTTTGTTGAATTTTTACGAAAGGATGAACTACCTATGTATAAAAATAAAGAAGATAGTTGAGATAAAATACAACTTGTGTTACGAGTATATTTTATGGCTAGAGTTATAGGTACATCAATGAAATGACTTCAGCAAATATTGGATAAGTAATATTTTACTCATAATTGAGTTTTTAATAAATTACCTACGTAGTCCATCAGAAGAAACAGCTTGTATTAGCAATTAAAATCCTGAGTGCGCAGGGTCGACCTCTTGTCTTGTGTCCTCTTGCGAGCGGACATTACGCGTCGCGCCCGGTTTGCGGTTGATTTGTAATACACCAGTAACTATGTAGTAGCAGACTAAATTAGATGCACAATTAGATGTCAACTGTTACTGTAAAGTTTCATTGAAATACGATCATGGGAATTCATTCTGGATTATTTCATTTCGTGCATTTTTAGTGTTCCGTAGGCAAATGACAAAAAACGGAACTCTTCTAGATTTTTACTACTAGAACTACCAAATTCAATAGGCTTACTTATTAGCCATAATTTACAACTAGAGTTTACATGTCTCTGTGCATTTTACCAACACTTTCGTCGGAAACTAATTCCACTTTTTGATAGAGCGAAATCGTCATAGACATGTGAATTATCTTAATGCACGTCCAGAATTACGTGTTTTATAATACAGCTATTACATCAAACAACTCCCATCTAAATTTATAAATCATTTGCATGTTATATCACGCGTCGACACTCTAGGCGGGGTATAAAATCTAGATACCTGTATACATAATTACGAGGTCAGAGCGCATCATGTGACCAGTGCGAAGCCTTTGTATCGTCTGCCGCCCGGTGAGAGGCGAAAGTAACCGCACATTACGTCCCGGCTAAGACCAAGTGTGGGAAACGTGATGCAATGGCGTACCGGCGTGATGGGCGGAGTACGAACTTATGAACTGCTCGAATTGACTCGATGAGTTACTCTTATCATCTTGGTTATCGAAAAGTCTTAACGGAAGGTACT
Source organism: Conogethes punctiferalis (assembly GCA_031163375.1). Taxonomy (NCBI): domain Eukaryota; kingdom Metazoa; phylum Arthropoda; class Insecta; order Lepidoptera; family Crambidae; genus Conogethes; species Conogethes punctiferalis. Next base: position 14,762,582 of record CM062082.1, on the reverse strand, counting down.
GACAACGGGAGCATCTTCGCCCTCACTGTCACTTACCAGGACGCCTCAGTTACTTAATAAAAAAAAATATTTTATTATGACGACTAGTTTGGTTCAATGGTAATGGATACTGCCTCTGACACAGTGGTCGTGGGTTCGATGCCTGCACAGTAAAAGCATTAGTTTCATGACAGAATGTGTCAGTTTTACTTAAAATGTGGGTTGGTAAGATCCCTACTACAAAGAACATGATTTATATTTTAAAGAGGCAATGTTTCTTCAAGCACCGCCCCTAGTCCTTAACACGTTGAGCGCCATGACGATCACCGGTGACCGACAAACAATAGTTTTTCTATTGTGTCTAGTTTCTCGGCAGTCAAAGACTTAAATAAGTAATTAAGTATGCATTTCATTGCAGTATTGAGCCACAATTGGTTCTGTATTTTGCAAAAGACTATCAATTTTTAGACGTACCTAGAGAAGTAAGTTAGCGCAATGGTTAATTGATATACTTAATATATAAAATACTATTAAGTTTTTAACTATAATTACATCGAGATATTGTGGAATAGTGCTCAGATTTAATAGGTAAGACAAATCGCCATGAAATGTGCGACGACAAATATTAATAACCACACGCAGGTTGATTACGCAGTTTACTAGACGGATCGCCAGATAATATTGCAATTCGTCACAATCAGCTTATGCAAACACGGCATTAAGAAATCATTTACTATGGATAATAATCTGGCTCTTTTACTGTCGTTACCGCGGACATGCAATTTATTTTCCGACAGACTGGACCAAATAGGCCGATAAACGTTTGATATTAACTCCGTCTGACTATCAGATTTAATGCACGTTATAGGAGTTAGTAGCCTGAAGGTTGACCGCTCGCAGGATACTTACATGATTGACATTTAATACCTACTATATGCAGTAATCGCTACATCAAGTAGTTCATAACAAGTGTACCTAATAAGAATCCCTATGTGTTACGACTTAAGAGCGTTCAAAGTCCAAAATGTCTAGTTAAATTGCACTCACTGTATATGATTACCCAGATTTATCATATTTAGCCATGCGAGCTAGCCTGCGGAGTCATGTCGTGGTAATAATTTTTCATGGCATAATTACTCGCTATTACGAATAAACTGTTAATGTTACATGTTGATATGTTAATACCAACGCCTTATCACATTTTAGGATCCAGGGTCCCCTTTAACACATTGACTGGAGCGATAGATGGAAACACTGTATATGGTGTTACTGACAAGTTTGCAAGGTGAGTTCTTTTCTTATTATTCCTCGTACACCGGAAACTTCGTTAAGCTGTTGGTGCTGCGCTGGTCTCTCCTCCGATAGTGTTAAACAGCCGTCTCATCGGATTAAGACATCGAATGAACAGAGAGGGCACCTGTGTTAGCGCACAAAAGTGTCGTGTTACGCTTTTAAAGGGACAATGACAATATATACCTATTCTTTTGTGTCTCATTTCTCGACTAAACTTCGAGAGGGATCTCGAAAGAATAAACATCTCCTAAGCACTTCACTGAGTAACTCTGTGGCCAAAATTTCATTGGTAGACGGTGTTTCCCTTATTACAACACTTCCTTGTATGAAATTCAGGACTTTTATCTTTTGTACGTTTAATATCTTCAATTTGGAATAACTATAGTATGCCAGTTCCGCTTGCTTCTAAGCTAAATTTCGGCATAAACGCGCGTTTAAGCTAAATTAAATGTGCTCAAGCCCTACTCAAGTCTCCCTACTATAAAATCCAGTCAGGAATCTCACTCAAATCACGATGCGTTCTTAATTCATAATATCTCGTGAATTACAGGAAATTGCGTACTGGCTACGGCGGACTCCTGCGCATGAACCCGGTGTTCAAGGAGTATGGACTGAAGGATCTGCTGCCACTCAAGCTGGACATCCCCGATGAAGGCTGCACGAGACCTAATAAGAACATGTACTGCTTTGAAGCTGGTTAGTAACTAAATTTATGTTTCCTAGGCTTACAGACCGACAAGGATATTTTGGCAAGTGGCTGACAACATGAGGGCGTTTACTGTAAAAAAAATGACAAAAATCGACGTCAAAAGTGACGTACTGTATGTTTTTTTATATTTATTTTAATATTATTTGTAAAGGTATTTAGTCCCGAATTCGGTGCCAGGGGCCAAGACATCCTTCTACGACTCTGTACGTCATTTAAACATTTTTTTTATAAGTAATGGATTGTGCTTGACTGGAATCTGTTTACATGAAGAGAAGAATCCAAGCTAAGTAATCTACGATTGTATTACTTATAAGAAAACTATCCGATTTTATTTAAAAAAAAGTCACTTTTGCAACCAGAATTGTTTCTCATCAACAAAACAGACCGGCTATTTAACGGTATTTTTGTGACAGGTGAAATCCGAGTGAACGAACAGCTGGTCCTCACTGTGATGCACACCTTGATGGCTCGAGAGCACAACCGCGTCGCCAAGGCTCTAGCCGAGGTGAACCCCCACTGGGACGACGAGACACTGTACCAAGAGGCCAGACGCATCAACATCGCCGAAATACAGCACATCACATACAATGAGTTCTTGCCCATCCTTCTTGGGAAGGACGTCATGGAGAAGTTTGGACTTGTCCTGGAGAAGGAGGTAAGTCCGAATTGGAGTTACTCCATGACTCATAGCCTTTTTACGGGAAGTCCAACATAATTCCATCAAAACCGAATAAATAAACCAAACTACCTATAGAGTAAGTCAGAGAAAGCAAGCTCTTATATTTTAATTTGAGAAAAAGAAAATGTATTAATTATCTGAGAGTTTGATTTTGAAACCTTGAACCTTTTCAAATGATAGCAATGGTGCTGAAAGACGAATATAGTATACCTATCATATAAGTTACCCCGATGTATAATCGCATTTCCCCGGAAAAAAGGGTATCAAAGACATGAATAAAAAAGAACGAGAGGAAAAATCTACAGGAATTTCCTTTTCTGATATTTTTTTATTTTTATTTTTAGGGATACTGGGATGGTTATGATCCAGAAGTGAACCCTGACGTCATCGCCTCATTCGCGGCGGCCGCTTACCGTTTCGGCCACTCACTCCTACCTACCGCTGTCGAAAGATGGTCCAAGGCCCACAAATTCATAGGTAAACTATTTACAAGATTATATCCCTTGGATTGAGACCTGAAACCAAGAATTTCTAATCTTCTTGAAGGTATTTTCTTTAATAATGTGTTTACTTCTATTTCCAGCATCCAAGAGATTGTCCGACCTCATCCGAAGACCATACGATTTATACAGAGCTGGTGTTTTGGACGAATACGTCATGGGTCTGATGAACCAAGTTGCCCAGGCTATGGACGACTCGATCACGCAAGAGGTCACCAACCATCTCTTCAAGAAAGTAGGCGCCCGCTTCGGAATGGATCTTGTCTCCTTCAACATGCAAAGAGGAAGGGAATTCGGTCTGCCCGGTTATATGGAGTTCAGGAAGTTCTGCGGATTGTCTGGCGCCGACAGCTTCCAAGACCTCTTCGGAACTATGTCCAATGAAACTGTTCGCAAATACGAGACGATCTTCGAGCATCCTATTGACGTGGACCTGTGGTCCGGTGGTGTGTCTGAGCGGCCGCTACCTGGATCCATGTTGGGACCTACCTTCGCTTGCATCATTGCCACCCAGTTCTCTTATTCAAGACGTGGTGACAGATTCTGGTAAGTGTTATTTAAATTCTCAGTATGAAATTACGATGCATTTTCTTTAGCACCATTGCCATTTATTTTTTTAACGATAACAGTATGACATGATTAAGATGTGATAGATATTTTTATAAGGAAATGCCCATCTTGCCGGATGTTAAGAAACTTGACGATGGAACGCGCTGACTCAACAAAAACCGCATCACTCTTGCCTTAAAAATCTGAAGAAGCTATACATCAACGTCGTCGAAGACTAGTATTAAACTAGACAAAGACTTTTTGGGGAAATTTTGGTGTCAACTTCAGACAGATGGTTGAATAAACCATAACAGCAAGTGGCATGATCGTTCTTCAGAAAATTGTCTGCTTCTGCTCTCTGACTATTTTTATTTAGATACTTCAATCCAAAACAATACCAATCCAATTCTTATAGTGGTCAAAGCCAAACCATTACGAGAAGGTTTTTAGGAGTCTTTTTAGATAGTTCCAGTCTCATGATATTTTCCACTACAGGTACGAGCTCGCCAACCAGCCTTCCACCTTCACCCCAGAGCAGCTGACCGAGATCAGAAAGGCTCGCCTCGCGCGAGTCATCTGCGACAATACGGACATCATCGATACCGTTCAGCTCTACCCCATGGTGCTGCCCGATCATGAACTGTAAGTCCATTAACAAAAGATTCATTTTCATTATTCTCGGTGGCATGTCGTGATTGTTGTCTTTGTCACTATGAAGTCGTGTACACTATAGTGCTGCTCGATCTTGATCTAAAAGTTAAGCCATGAGACACCTGGTCATCATAAAATGATTCTCCCAGCTCATAGTGCTACAAGATTTTTAGCTTCAAGATTTAAAATGTCCGCTTTATTCTAGTACCGCATATTATATTATTGTCATCATGGCCTTACATAAAATCTTGGTGCCCTTACTAAATCACGACATTGAAATAAAATTATCAGCTTTATTAGCATAAATCTTGTTTTCATGACTGTACATAATATGAGAATACGTCTATGATATCTACTTATAACTAATTGTTATGAATGATTCTACTTAACTATTATTGCAGAGATTTTAAAGGTAGTTATCGCTAGATTATGATACACAGTTCAATAATCATCTTACAATGATACCATAGACTCTGAAGTTGTTTTAGTAGCTCAGTATCAGTTCATAGTATATATCAAGTATCAGTTAGATATGGTACTGTGGATTAAAGCTGTTCTTTAGAAAACCTTGTGTACTATAAAGGCAGCCGTTTACTATCGTTTTAGTAGCTTTAATAATATCTAAACTCTCTTGTTTCATTTTCAGGAACCCTCGCGTGCCATGCAGAAGTGGCATCATCCCCTCAATGGACTTCACCAAGTGGGCAGAGCCCGCGCCCTTCCGCGGCGCCGCCAAGCAGTTCGTGAGTAGCTTCACATACGATCCCTTCTTGGGAAAGAAGTAGTTTCACCGCACCTACGTAGATAGTACAGTATACTTTAGTCAACACAATGTATTCACGTACAAGCTAAATGGTTACTTTTGGTGACTCGATCAGTAGTTGGGGGATTATTTTAATTTGAAGTTCAAATTTCGCGAAGTATCCCAATAATATTTACTACTGTCCATCATACTAAAAGCAGTGTATTGGACCAAAGAAAACCTATAAATATGATATGAAAGAGTTTCTTGTAAAAATAACAAAATTCAATTACAAAAATGCGAAAACTTCAAGGAGGAGGTACTCAAATTGACTGTTTTTTTTTATTTTATGTTAATTACCACGTATCTCTCGAGGATTTGTGAACCGATTTGGAAAAATCTTTTTTTGTTCGAAAGGGTGTTCTTCCTATTCGGTCTCATTGCCACCATAATTTGTAGTCAGTTTTCTTTTTTGCTAAAAATTATGTTATTATTTTGAATTAAAAGAAATTACCAGTGACTGTTTTTATCGTTTTATGTTCTGGTTTTCACGACCCTATTTTGTAATGAGTACAACGCAAGTTAAAAGACTTCAACGCGCCAAAAGTGTATTATCTGGGTGTCGAGTTTACCATTAAGTACCTACCTATATTGATGACCATTTAGCTTGAAATCTGCAAGATCAATAGAAAACGTAGAATTGTTTTAATTAGAAGTGGCATGTTTGCAATGTAATTAGTTATAGTAGAATGTCAAAACTGTAGAAGTACACCTGTTTGCAGTCAAACCACTGCATACTTCTAGAATGAGGTGTGGTTCTGGTTATCTTGTTACTAATACGAATAAATAGTACAGTTACGGGAAAAATATTATTAGTTACGTATAGTTTTTTCATATTATTGTTCAAGTTATTTTTTTTTAATTAAAATTTTATCACGTTCATCATATTCTTTTAGAATAAGTATTTTTTCCGTCACTGTACTTTTAAAACACCAAGTCAGAATATTAATAATGTTACACATTTATTTATAAATAGGTTTAGTAACGTGTACAAAATTTATGTTTTGCCTTACAAGAGGCCAAATAAATGCTTGATTGCCATAGTACTTAATGTAGCTTTTATATTATAATAAGTACCTGGGTGACCGAGCTTGCTCGTATTAGAAAAAACAAAATCTAAGTTTTTGTTTACAATGTTAGGGAATGTGCATTGCGTATATTTGATTATTTTCATGCATTTTTATATCCTATACTTTAAGCATTTCTTTAAATTCATATTTACCTACAATTTTTTCGCGAAATCACCTTAGTTCGGATATTGCATGTTCTCTATGGATGATATGTATTATTAATAATATTATACATTTAATAGTTTGCTCCTAATAAATTCATTTAGCAAATAATGTATTTGCTATACATTATATTAAACTCATAAAACATTGTTGTAGTTACGTACGAAATTTCGGTTTACATAAACTTTAAAAGGTAAACCAAAGAAAAGTGAGTAGGTAGAAATGGACTTACCGCTTATCTAAATCTAAGTCTCTACATTTTGGAAAAAAATTATAATGGTGCAGTATACAAACAGACGTAGATCATATGTTCCTACAGACCACTTACTCGTCAGTAGGACTTCACAACTGCACTCAACAGGTGTTCCTAGTCGATTGCTTGCTATAGACAGCAGTGTACAAAGCTGGCATCATGAAACGATGCAAGAATGCAACACTGCATGTTTTTATACTTACATAAATAGTACCTACTTTTATATTATCCTTGTTATGTCGTGATTATATTTATTTGCAATCAGTCAATCAGGGTATACCTACTTACCTATGTGCTTAGTCTATGTGTACCGTAAAAATGTTTAATAAATACTCAAGGTATATAAAACAAACACTATTAATGAATATATAAGTATATATGGTACACCCGCGTTTTAGTTCCCCGTGCACTAATTTACTGGTTTTTGTAGGGTTTTACTTTGTTGGTTGTTAAGTTTCTTCAGCTTTGAACAATACTTTTAAGTGTCCCTACCTATATATTATTTTGACTCTTTGTCATCTAAGTATCCACTGCACAATGCAATAATAAGTACTTACTCTATTTTAATCTCATCATTTTCACCTTTTTAAATATGGTTAATTTTTTAACTTATTTTTGTAAATTATGTCTCAGTTTTTTATTTATTTCCAATAATAAGTACAATAGAATGTATTATTGTAGTAATGCACAAAATAGTATTATGTAAATACAAGTTCGATGAAATAAAGTCTAGTTTTGTATTTTCTGTTGTTTTATTACCTATACCTAAAACATACTTTTACAATTTAGTGGTTGTAGTTTTGTAGATTTGAAGTGGGGTTTCACCTTTACTTTGTTTGTAGATTACATTAATTTTATAGTTGGCGCAACGCTTAATGGAAATATGGTACGTACTGCTGCTTCATAAATAGGTATGTAAATAAAATAATTAACTAAAAATATATTACGTTTCACAGATGACCGACGCCTACGTCCCAGTTAAAAATGAAACCAATTGTAATCAAGAATTAATACAATCCGAAAACAATGAAAAGACTGGTAATAATACTGATAAGACATCAACTCCTGAACAAGATAATAATTGCAATATTACAAATGAATTTAATGAAACCGGGAAAGTAAACCTGATTACTTTACATATCGCAGCAAACGTAAGTTCAAAAGCTGAAAATAAAAATAATAATATCAGTCAAATTTGCGAAGATTCGAAAGACATGTCGGAAGAATGTTTGAAAAAATTATCACAGACAAATGAAATCCCTAAAAGTGATACCGTATTAAAATATGTGTACAAAAAAAATAATGACAAATCAGTAGTAAATAACAAAACTCCAGGTCATCCCTTGAACAGTTTGAGAAAGAAGAGGTCTGTGAGCTTGGAAAGTAAAACAGCAGAAGTAGATACTCCCACACCTCTGACTACTCCAGGGTTGGATGAAAAGGAGAGTGTTACTTTAGGAGAGTTAGATAAAAAACATGAAAATATAACAATGAGCGCTAGCGAAAATTCACCTTTGATTGTCAATTATGAAACTAATCATTCGCCAAAAACTAGAGATACTGAAGAGATATTACCTATATTTCAACGCCAATCAGAGAATACTATACAAAATTCGGCTCTGGCTGATTTTAATATTGAAACCTTGCATGAACCACAGAAAAAAAAGGAAAATCAAAATGAAAACTCTTCATCTACTTCAGCAGAAGATAGCATAGAAAGCAGTGAAAAAAAGCCTTACAGAGAAGAAAATAGATCAAGTAGCGCTGAAAACTCTGATGAACAGACCTATGTTCAGAGACCAGAAAGACCTAACGATGGCTATACAAAAGATGAAGCACCATCGCAAGACAGCGAAGAAAGCAAAGAAAGAGGGGAATACAAAGCTAACACCTCGAGCAATGAAGATAGTCCCGAAATTAATGATAGTGATAGACATACTCCAATAAAAAGAAAATCGCCATATCGAAATATTAAACATGAAAAGTATAGAAATAGTCCTTCAAGTAACGAAAATAGTGGTCAAGTGACGGATAGTGACAGTGATATTTCGCAAAAGCTGAGAGATACATATGAACAATACCAAAATCATCCTAGAAAACCTAAAAATAATTTTGAACAATATGATGACAATCCTCGAAAAACAGATGGTAGTTTTGAAAAATATAATGTTAATCCTCGAAAGCCAAACGAAAGTTTTGAAAGATATGATGACAAGGAATATTCACCAAAAAATAAAGCGCCGTACTCAAAGTCAGATGGTGAAAATTCCAATAGCAATGAAAAATATTTAGACTCCTCGCGAAGTGCAGAAAACAGTGAGAGCACAGAAAGCCGTGAAAGGAATGATTCTTTAGAAACAGCAAAGTCTGATTATAAAGACAATAAACATATAAGTGATGACAATAAGTACAAAGAACACAAACCAACGTATGAAAAGGAATCTTCTGATAATTCAGATAATGGCAAGTACAAAAATCAAGAAAATGCAAGACAATCAGATGAAAATAGTTCTGAAAGTGATAGCAGTAGTACAAAATACCCCCAAAATCATATTAAACTTGACGAGTACAATGTAAAACCTAAGGAAACTGAAAATAATTTGAGGTCACCTCCAACTATTCAAGACGTCGATTTAGGTGATTTTAGCTACGAAAAAGTCCAAATCAATGATAAAGGTCTTATCGTTCCGGCTAAAGATGAGATTATAACTTCTACTCTTATTAAACCAAATGTAAATTCAGAATCAAGTGATAAAAGCGAAATTACTCAAATACCATCTTCAGACATAGATGAACAATTAAAAAGTGAAATATATGACAGTATTAAACAGCCTATACGCATTAACGGAGAAATCAAACCAGTAGTAGAAATAAATGGTGAAAATAATGATGGTGAAACAAGTGATGAAACTTCTAAAGAGGCCCTGAAATCTAGTCATGATGATGTCAGTTTAGAGAGTGGAGAAAGAAAGGAAGATAATATCAGGAATGAAAAAAATATTGTTGGTGATGAAGCACCAGAAAACGAAAATGTGAAGCAGCAATTTGAAAGGATTCCAGCAGATTATAAACATGAAAACAGAAAAGAAGAAAATGTCAATAATAGCCAGGAAACTGAAAAACCTAGTTCAGCAAAAGCTGATGAAGAAGTCCACACAGAAGGCACTTTAGATACATTTTCACCTAAAGATGAAAATTTCGATGAACACCTCAAATTCAAGTTTGACGACATTAGCATCAAATTACCGGAAATAAAATTACCAGAAGACATTTTAGCTTACACTTATGAAGAACCTTCATACGGAAAAAGGAAAGACAACTATGAAAATAGAAAAAGTAAACCTAAAGAAAAATTCTATCACTACAGTGATGAGTACACTGAAGATAGACCAGCCAAACAAAAAAAGGCTAAGGAAAGTAACGACGATGACCGTGACCATGAATACTATGGATACTATGAGCCAAGGGAACATAAGCAAGACTATAGGAAAAAAGGCGCTGACCACGACGAGGGTGAAGAAGATGGCGATGTCGATTTATACGAAAAATTTGTTAGAGAGCGGTTCGGCAAACAAGGTTCATTCGAAAAAAGGTCAGAAAAGTTACAGGATGCAAAAAGTTTACCCTACAATCCAAAACTGTATGAGACTGTGCAGAACATATTGAAAAAGACCGCAGAAATTGACAAAGAAGCGAAAAAAAGCGGAGATCCAAACGCTGGATATAAATGGACTCTGGAATACGGAGAAAATTTGAAATAATAGTAAACTACGCCAATGATTTTACCAAAGCGAATTTGTCATTAGGTTTTCTAAATCTATCGAGAAAACGTGATGAACGACATAGCTGCCTACTAAATTGTTGCATTTGTCAGAGTCCCAAAGATTGAACACAGTAGGTTGGTACCTATCTACACTCGACTTGTTTTATTGTAAGGTCTGTACGTACTCGTAAGTAGTTAAGTTTAAGTACATAAATATTAAGCAAAGTGAACATACATATTGCCTACAACCACAATATTAAATTAACCAACCAAATAAACGTTATTCTCTTCTGTTTTAACTAAAATATTAACCACGTAGGTACTTAAGTATCTAAGTAGGTAAAGATATCAATTACAAAAATATGTGAATAGGTATGTAATTCATTCGTGAAATTAAAAAGATAACAGTATACTGATGAATCTGTGATTATTGTTCTATAAAGTTTAATTTTGGATGTAATTATTTACGAAATTAAGTATATGTAGTTAGTAGTAGACATGTTATTATTAATAATAATTTATTAAACGGATTGTGCCTAGAACATGCTATTTTAATTTGTCCCAACCCATTTCTCAAAAAGTCGGTAGGTAGTCAACATACTAACAGAACAAATAGGTAAATTATTCTATTATCAATTTTGCCGTAACAATTATATCATTACAACAGTGGTAACAATTACGTAAATAATGATCATGGACTGGAACGCCGTTGACGCGTAGATGCGTCGATAAAAATAGTTCTCTCTTCTCTATTATGTCTCCTTCTCGGCGATCAAAGAATTAAAAAACCTACTCAGCAAGCCAGCAACCCAGCTCAAAGTTTCTTTGACAGAATCGTATTGCTGAAGAGTGAAGTCTATGATTGGGAGAATATACCGCAGTAACAATATTGGCGATTTAAAAAGAGTACTGAGTAACTACCGAGTTTCTTGCCGTTTCTTCTCGGTAGAAATCTACTTTCCGAACACGGCGGTAGCTTCTTTTATATTCACATTCTTACATTACTTTTTACATTATTTTTTACTTGACGATTCATAAGTGCTTATTTTAAGTCTATGTGAATAAAGGTATTTTTGATTTGATTTGCAGTCAGATATTCAAGACGATCCAGGCCACCTCCTCCCAATTGAAAATATTCTTAGCAACCTAGGCATCAATATGTTTGTAGCAACCTTAATCAGTTCCTCGTTCCTATTATGATAGGAATGAAATTAATCCAATCCTTTGATCCAAGTTAAATAGATGGCGTCACTGTATTACAAAATACCATAGGTAGATTGTAATATTCTAAACAAAATACAAGGTACAAGAATTTATAAATATGTATATGTCACCGGAAAATAGCAAGAATCGTAAGTTGATCAATTTCCTAGGTAGTTAATTAACTTTCGGAATATAACAAACGGTAGTTGAAATGTATTATTTAACGCAATGGATTTCAGTTAGTTGATCAATTTACGGTAGCCTGACAGTCATTTAATAATTTACGATTTTGACACAAGTAAAATCGTCCTCAAATGGGCCAATCGTTGCTCAATGTACTATTTAACGGTATAACGGTGCACTATTACCCGTAAATTAATACACTGTTCCCTGATTGGTTGCCGGGATAACGCCACGTGAGTCATTGAACCAATCAACGTTCACCTCACCTTCGTCGGATGATTTTACGGCAAGACCCCGTAAAATGATCAATTTACTAAAATACATACGTTAAATAATACATTTCAACTGCCGCTTATTATTTTCCGGAAGTTAATCAACTACCTAGGAAATTGATCAACTTACGATTCTTGCTATTTTCCGGTGACATATATAAATTCCAAGTCCACAAGGATCTTAGGCAGAAATCGCTAGCTAACCGAACACTGAAGCGGAGCCTAAAGGTGGATTTACACCAAACGAGCGAATGCTCATTCTATCCCCACTACGTCAAATTATTCTAGAGTAAACAGGCGTAGAGCATTCTTTCGTTGTTCGTAGTGCGTTCGCAAAGATTCTATAGAATATTCTATGAATGCTCGCTCGCTCGATGTAAACGGCGCAAGAGCGCGTGAACAGTTGCTTAGAACATTCTAGCGTGTTCGGACGCGCTCGCTCCACTGACCGGTCTCATCAAAGTGTTCTTGGGTAAATCAACTCAAACCGATTCTACAACATTTATTTTACATGTTTTTTTCAAAATGAAATTATGCAAAATATAACATTGTAGTGTCTTTAAGCAATTTAAAACAAACGTTTTTCTGTTTAAGGCACTGTTGTGGCGTAAGTATGTTCAGAGATAATTAATTTTGAAATTAGGGGCATTACCGGTAATGACGACAAGGGGTTGGTGATGACGATTTAATTACTGGTGATGATATCATGTGCCTGGTAATGACCATTACCTTTATTATTAAACAAATTTTAATTATTAAATAGTTATAATTAAGGAGATTATGCTCACATAGTACATTATAAGAGTTCCCTACCATCAGTGTGTCAGGTAGGAACCTGTCACGACCTACAATACCAAGCATAGCTATCTAGCTATGCCTGGTATCTCGCAAAAAGATAGGGTACGTAACGAGCATATACGTCAGGGGATGAAAGTTCGACATTGCCATAAGGATGCTGATGATAATGCTAAGGAATGAAGTACGCTGAAAGGGCAGTGGGCTGGTCATATCTGCCGTAGATCCGACAATCGTTGGAATTGACGAGTCTTGACGTGGATGCCGCTCTTAAGCAGATGTGGTGTAGGACGCCCTGCAACCTTCAGCCTTGACGACCTTAAAAAACTGCTGACATTGGCTGGAAGAGGAAATCTCGGGATAAAGAAATGTGGCGCAAATTAAGAAAGGCTTACGTTCATGTTCAGCAGTAGACGGACCAGGGCTTCAACAGCAGTTCCGTACGGATACGTACGGCCTTGGCCAATCAAGAGCCTCATTCTTGTTGGTAGTGCAATTTTCATCCTTACCTGGAAAGCACATTCAAGTACCTGTACGACAAGGCATTAACTTTTTTCTTCAATTGCTGGGTATATGTCCTCCTCGGTCTTCCTCTTCTGCTTCTATTTCCTGCCTTTGATTGTTATTTTTATTAGTTTGTCACATACAAGGTGTCCCACCACCCAAGGTGATTTCCTCTTCTATTCCCAATACTTTGAACCAAGGATCTCTTCTATGATCCACCATATTCAATACATCCTCATTCGCCTTCCATTCCATCTAAATAGCTTATTCTCTTCAATCTTATTCATCACCGCATCTCAAAAGCTTCCACCTACACTCTGACCTCCAATCTTTCTTTATCTCTTCGCGTCATTGTCCACGTCTCATAGCTGTACAGAGCAATGCTCCAGGTGAAATATTTTTTATGCTTTTTTCTTATCTTAAATGAGTTGAGTCTTGATGAAATGTTGAGATTCTTGATATAAATGGGTGTTCTTATTCTTAAGTGTTTTTGCTGTAGCTAATAATAGCTATTTGAGCTTTAATATCTGGAGTACATCTGGTTATTAAACTGCCTTAATATTTATATGAATTTACCTGTTCTAATATTATATGATTCTTACTTTTGATATTTACTATTTCAAGTGTACACGTAGGTATTGATTTTCATTCCAGAATCTTAGAATATATTATCCATTTCATCTATCAAATCTTGTAATTGATCTGGACTTTTTGCTATTGCGGCTATGTTGTCTATAAATCTAAAAAATTCGTACTGTACATTAATCTACAACCCTCCTTTTCAATATATTTGTAAAATGATCGGTGAGAGTGGACAACTCTTGTATGTATATGTGTACACCTTGACTTATCCTAGCTCTTCCTTTCTCCTCTCCAATTTCAACAATCGTTTCTTGATCCTTGTACTATTCGTAAATTATTCTCCTGTTTTTGTAGTGTACCTTGATTGCTTTCAAACTGTCCAACTTCTTTTTCAATCTATTTTATCAAATACTTTTTCTAAATCTATGAAAGCTATGTGAGTGTTAAGATCCAGATCCTATCTTTTGTCTACTCACCAATCATAGTGCCAAAATAGCCTCTCTCGTATCTCGTTTTGTCGTAAACCGTATTACTCTGGTCCAAGATAGGTCTTTACCTCTTGATTTTAATGTGTAGATTGTTAAGCACTCGTAAGCACATGCCTAGCTAAACGTACACCACAAATACAAAGAAGTAAGTAAAGTTTAAGTGTCCACCTGTTTATGTAAATTAAATTAAATCATAACCAAATTTTACATACATAGGCTCAATTTTCAATGTAAAAAATCTTTAATTTTTACGATACAAGCTGACCTAAGCGTAAAAATATCATTATTTATTTAATTATATGCATAAAATTTAATATCACAAGCTATATATTAAGCTTGAAAGTCAAAATATATAAAAGATGTCATTACCAGGCCTCCATAATCATTACCGGTATTGTTAATTTTTTGGTGATGATGCTACCGGTAATGAGGTTTTTGAGAAAAAAAATTGTCGATGGGATATTACTTATTGAAAATAGTTGGAAATATTTATGCAACTAAGGTTTTTAGTATATAATATAATATCAAAAACTGAAAAAGATTAAATCAACACTTTTCCTTAAAAAAAAATATCTGGTAATGACGCAAAACGTGACAAACTTTATTTTTGAAACTTGAAACTGATATTTTTTTAATATCAATAATCTCAGCCACCAGCACACCCGCCTACTACACGGAATAGACTGGTGACATGGGCGAGGGGAAATATCAGAAAGTATAGGATAACTCTATAAAAAATATTGACAGTTTGACGCTCATTCCTGGTAATGATGAAAAACCCGTGACAATTTTTAATTTTTTTTTATTGTCTTTATTAAGATGTTCCCAATAATTGTGATTACCTTAAACAATAGTCAATGATCTTAACTTTATTGTGTTTCAATCGAAAACGCATTACCATGGCTGTAATCTACTAATTTTTATTTATTTATTTGGTGATCCATAATTTTTCAGCACCTGGTGATGACGTTTTAGCTATAAAAAGAGGTATAAAAAAATAAATAAAGCTCTTACAGATTTCTTTTCATAGGCACTTTATGAGGCATGAACTGAAGATTAAATAAAAAAATAGTAGTACAAAATTAGTCATATCTGGATTTTTTTATCTACGAAAACCTTTGGAGAATCGCTTTGAGTTGATTTACCCTCTTGTGTTCTAGCTTTTGTTTACACCAAAAGATTAAGAAAGAACATTCTTATTCTAGTTCTAGTTCGGTGTTCGTTTGATGTAAATAAATACGTCAAGCTTTAGTTTACACCAGATATTAACGAAAGAATGCTCTAGTTCTAGCTCTAGCTCTATGTTCTTTTAGTCTAAATCCACCTTTACAAAAAGAAGTCCGTAAAACGAAACGAAAAGCCGTAATGTCATACTCCACTCCACCTGTCAAAGTGACTGAAATAAACCTAACCTAAAATAGCGTTGTAGCTGAGTAATTCATTACCTATTATTTCCTTAAAAATATTACAGCAAACTCTAATTTCTGTGGTGAATATTAATATTTAATCAAAAATGGCTGAAGAAATACAGAAAAAGTTACAAAAAGAGCTGGAAACATTCAATGGTGTTCAAAAAGAATATCATAAGGCTGTGGCTCAGAAACAACAACTAGATAGTCAATTGCATGAAAATAAAGCGGTCAAAGAAGAGTTACTGTTACTGAAGAAAGACGCAGAGGTATATAAACTCATTGGACCAGTTTTGGTCAAACAGGACTCGGAAGAAGCCAAGCAAAATGTGGCAAAACGTATGGAATATATCAGCAAAGAAATCAAACGAACCGATGACCACATTTCGGCACTTGAAAACAAACAAGAAGCTTTACAGGAAAACCTCAACAAATTAAGAAATGATCTCGGGAAGCTGAAGATCAAGGCATGAAATTTTGCATTCACCAATATCACAAATGTGCTGTAACTTATATTTAACAAACACTAAAAATAAATATTTCGTTTTACATCATGTAAACTAGTATTACTCATTAATTAATTTGCTATTCAGTTATTTTCTTTCTTGTAATAAATATTAATGATTCTTTTATTTTAAACTAAGCCAGAATATCAAAAGCTAAGAAAATGTTGGAAGTTAATTTCCTAAATAAACCTGACCGAGAATCAAACCCAGGCCCTTGGATTTGTCTGCACTTCATCCTTTAGACATTATTACATCAATTTACTCAAGCCTAGAGTGACTATGATTCTTCATCTAGAGTAATTTTTTTAACAGAAGTTAACTAATACCTACTTGTAACTATTCCATTTAGCTATAATAGTTTCTAGTAACCATTTGCTGTAAACAAACCAAGGTTTGTACAAGAATGATCAGTATCAAAACTATCTGAGCAATATTTTAAAAGTACACAAAACTAAAGTAAAATTTAAAAATGTAACTTGATACAATAGACTAACTTGAAACTGTTTCAACAATGAGATTCAGATTGTCAGTCTGACATACTTGATGATTCATTCACAATCTTGTTAAGTATAAATTAATAAACATAATTTCTATTTCTCGACTGGTAAATTAATCAAAATATTTTTACTACTTCTGACTGACAAAATATCATTAGCTAATCTACTTATCAAGATTTCTGCAACTATGAAATCTAAAATTGGGTGGAAAGGTAAAATAATAAGAAACACACAACAAATTATACTTGTCAAATTTTATTGCAACTTCAATGTAGGGGAGGTAGGGGAGCATTGGGCACTTTTTTACTTAAATGTTAATAAAACTGTTATTTTTTATCACAATCAAAATTTTATTCCTAATATATGGAGCACATATATTTGGCAGTAATTATTATTAAGAAAAGTTTCAATATTGTAATTAGTCTCAAAGTTACAAGAGATCCTCGAACACATGTCCAAAGTGCCCAAACCTCCCGGCGGTCGGGAGGTTTGGGCACCCCTGTAGGGAGGTTTGGGCACTGCATTTAATATGCACGAAATTGCTTTACTATACTACTAATACTTTTGAAAAATCCCCTTATCCAGTCTTTGGATGCATGTTTCTTCTCTGTCCAGTTATCTGGTATTTTTTTTATTGGCAGTGGCGTATTCATAAACCAATTCGCGTGTTTTCAGTTTTGATAGTTCATGGTTTAGTTCAAACGATGTTACAAGATATGAAATTTTCTCTTCTTCATCTTTTGTGAATATTTGAGACGATGTAAATTTACAAGAATTATCTTTTACGACACCACCCTGCTTGATATACTTTTGAAGGTTAGATCTCGGTATGTCATATTTATTCGTAGTACTTTTAATTTTAGCACCTTTGGAAACGTCTTCCAATGCGCGCAAAATAATATCTTTAGGGATTTCACGTCGCTTATTTTTCTTTTTAAATGAAAACGGCATTGTCCTAAAAAGAAATGATTAACCACTCAATCCAATAGGCATAGCAAAAAGGCATAAAAGTTTGACACCAAAATACACTAAAAACAGAGGGAGCATTGGGCATGCCCAAACCTCCCTCCTACCTGCGTGCCCAATGCTCCCCATATCCTCACTTTTCAAATAGATTAGAATAAGATTATTTTTATCAAATGTAGAAACCTAATTGACAGGCAAATATAATATTCATTAAACACAAAAGAAAAAGATAACACAGAAACTTACACATTCTTGCAGATTTCTTTGATAAGTTACATTAAATCACAAATGAAATATTTACTTCTGTACGCAGCAAACCGTTACGCGCATGTTACTTGACAACCAAGTGAAATGATAGCTGACACTTTAGATAAGCGGTGTTGCTAGTGACTAAAGTATAGTGCTGTGGTAGAAAACAAAAAATATGTACGATAGTTTTGGAGATATGAGGGGGTGCCCGAACCTCCCGACTGCCCAATGCTCCCCTACCTCCCCTACACATAAAATGGCACTATTGTAGACATAGTTATATAAAAAACATGTATCTTACTATCATTATTTCAATAAAATATTAGCTTAATATCATAACACCTCTGTATTTCTTTTATTTAGATACCTATGCATTTGTTGAACTTTTTTCAACATCATATCTCTAAATCTAGGTCTTTGTTATAAATATAAAAAACTAGTAACCAACTTTCATTTATTTATAGTGCATGATTATTTTTTCAGACTGCAAAAGATACATTTAGTATTTTTACATACATTTAGTATGTTACATAATCTAGACAAGTATACCTACAAAATAAATGTTGATTTAGTTTGATAATATTATAACATTCATGATTTATTATTCCATCTGAGACTTCATATTGATCTCTAAACACATACATAAATGGTTTAAGTTTGTTTTTAGACTGTTTCAGTATAAAATATGCAGTTCAATATATACAGGTTTTAAACTTGTTGAATTTGGAACCTATGAACAGTACCTATGAATACTTTTTTAGAGGAACGTTACAAACAGGAAGACAAATAACTATCTGAATAAGAATATTATTTTAAAAAGTTCATTTTTGTCTCAACTAAAGCCATATTTGTATTTGTTTGACTAGGAAATTTGTGAAGGCACATTATTATGGAATGGCATAATGGATCCTATTTTTCTTAAGAACAATATAAATGCTTTCTATAAGTATTTACTAGAGTTTATATAATTCTGGCACTTGCCAAAAAATTATCACATCTTAAATTGGTCCCCACAATAAACTTTATATAAAATTATGTAAGATTATAACTTCACACACTTTGAAAGTCTTATTGGTTTTAATAATATCATTAAATTATTTTTATAGTAATATCATGTATGTAAACACCCCAAAAATAGCATCTGTAAAAGATTATCAAAAACTACAAATACATTATTATCTTCTAAATATTTGCTTCTCAAAATGTATATTTCCTATACTAGATATTTTTACTTACATGACAATAAATAAATAGGAATGATAATTTCAATTTTACTTAATTCTACTTTGAATACAAGGCACACTACAAAATGGCATGTCTTGTTTGACAACGAAACGGCCGCTTAGCAAACTTTTGCCACACATGCGACCAGAGCATATGAAGCATTCCGCATGCCAATGTGTCTTGCTCCACGAGACGCCCTGCTGCTCGGGCCCGATGACGCCGCCGCACGCGCGGCAGCGCTCCGCGTGGAACTGGTCGTAGCACGACAAACATATGGGCAGGCCGGTCTTGTCATCTGGCACATACTTCTTCCCACCGAGTGGCGCGTCGCAATGGTAGCAACAGAAGTGTTGCACGTGAAACGCCCTCCCCTCGGCCGCTGTATAAGGGCGCGTGAATATCAGCTCATCGCAACCGGCGCAACGTGGAATATCCAGCACATTGGCGAGGTCTCTGGCACAATAAATCTCTCCTTTGTAAAAGAAGTATACAAGATCGGCCAAAAGTTCTCCACATTTGCTACATGTGAAACATTGAGGATGCCAAATAGCTTCTTGGCCTGCTCTCTCAGCTTTGACAGCCACTTCACCGGCGAACATGGGCTTTGTGCAACGTTGGCAAGGTACCCCCTCATTGTAGAGTTTCCTATTAAATTCCAGTTCAGCCGGACTCAAAGACATGTCTGCAAGCTGATCTATGATAGGGTTTAATTGTTCTGCATAAGATCCTTGTGGTGTCGGAAGATATTCATTATTATCATCACTTTGCACATTATCAAATTTAGCTGTGTTCCAGTCATTACCGACTCCAGGTGGAGACATACTTCCAGGATAAGTGCTGTAGTTAGGTAGAGGAGGTGGAGGCAAATCTTCTTCTGAATGGCTCCTGAGATAGTCTCTCAAGGGAGCAGTCTGCTGTGGTTCCACTTGATTCATAGGCTTGCTTGTAGTGGAATACTGGGGACTGATCTTTGTAGAGCAAATTGTTCCACTATGTTCTGGAGTGGTTGGTTCATGTTTCCAACTCCATATCTCACCATTTGGTGCAAATATTGTGCCTTTTTGTATTCTACTATCTATCAACTTGGCATTGCCCATGACATTGTTATTGCTGGTAGACCACAAGTCTGGCATTATCTGGGCTCCAAGGGCCTTATTGACAAACTCATTGGTTTCGTCCCTGAACTGCGGATTCTTATTATACTCGTCACGGAACAATTTGATTGGTTGTAAATAAACATCATTAGTGACAGGCATGTTCAAGTCATTCAGGTTCTTGAATAGTTTATCGTAAACTGGACCATGTTCAACGGCACTTTTAATCCTGTCCGATTCTATATGCATAACATGAAGTTTATCCTTGACAATTCGGCTCAATATTGGACTTGCTTTGTAATCAGGCAAGTTAGCAGCACTGCTCACAATATTCCCTTGAGAGTCCAACACTAGTTTCTTATCGGAAGCATTTTTGGGGACTATGTTATACTTTACGCCTCTTGATACATTTGATATCTTTAATGGAAGTGCATAAGACTTAGGAGCCGAGTGAGTTTTGCTGTTCTCCACAGAGAAAATTTCGCTACTCTGAAGAGGTCCTACGCGAACCACATTACCCATACCAACAACATGATCTTTGATTCTGGTGATATATTCCTGAAATAGAAAATGGTAACTATTAAAACTATAAGAAAATTTAAATAAAATTTTAAGAAAATGTAGTATCCTATTAACCTACTTATGTACGCTCCTGGTACTTTTCATTTAAAATCATTCACTGCTCAAGATGTGATGAAAATTGGACATTTTCTACAGCGATACAATTCCGAATAACTCAGCTGGTTAGAATAATAAAATATACCGTAACTTAAACCTATTCAATAATCCAAGATAAGACACGCCTGGGCGTGGGCATATGTGTGAAAACATGGCATCAACACTTCCCATCACTGCTCTGCTCCTATTGATTGTAGCGTGATGAAAAGTATACTATAACCTGCCCAGGAGTATGAAGAATAATTGTACTAAGTTTCGTCTAAATCTGTCCACTAGGTTTTGTTTCTATAACGAATATACAGACAGACAAAAATTTTACTGATTGCATTTTTGGCATCAGTATCAATCACTAATCACCCCCTGATGGTTATTTTGAAAAAATATTTCATGTACAGAATTGACATCTACAGATTTAATATAAGTATAGATGGATATGGATTATAAGTATGGATATAGATATAATATCTCAAGTAGAATACATACCGTATGTTCGGACTTCTCGTGGTCGGTGGCGTGCTGGCGGGCGGCGGGCGCGACGTCGTGCGGCGGCAGCTGCGTGCGCAGCTGTGCGCGGCGCCGGCGCGCCGCCTCCGAGCCCGACACCGGCGCCAGCGGGCCCAGGCACGACATGTACTCCGATACCTACACACAGTAAATAAATGATAAATAACCAAGACATGCCACGCTGGGCCACCTAGCCCCAAACTAAACCGAAGCTTGTACTATGGGTACTAGACAACTGATAAACTTACTTAGATATTTTTTTTTTGTAAATAAATACATATTATACATAGAAAACACCCAGACCTACAAACAGACATGTTCATGAACAGAAATGTTTATACTTGGCTCAGAGGGCAGAGGTCACTACCAAATGAGCCACCGAGCCTGTCAATACAGTAATCACACCATTTTGGCCAGGGGCGGATCGTGAATTTGTGGGGCGCTGGGCTGAAACTACTAAGAGGCCTACCTAAGTACCTACTCGAGTAATAGTAGTTGAGTAGTGTGAGTATCCAATATAATATCAAAAAACTGCTTCTACATATAATTATATATGTCACCGGAAAATAGCAGGAATCGTTAGTTGACCAATTTCCTAGGTAGTATTGATATGCAAACATCTAATTTTAGGCCTACCACTAAGTGCAGTCGTGGAATACCCTCCAGCCTGGGCCTTCTCATGGGAATACAATAAGTCACACAAGTCAAGATTATATGTCTTTAAAAATATTTGCTTCTATTTTTTATAGTAGCGCAGTGTAAAGACTTCCTCTCACCAAATTGAAAGCGAAAGACAGGTCCTAATTGCTGCAGCAAAGAACAAATAACCAAGTTAACCACTTCTGTCAGTTGCCTCTCCTGTGTTGACCTGTAATAGGTCTGTGTGAAGTCACTTCACGGGTGTCCACCGAATATACAGTAAAGTTGATCAGCAAAGAGCATTATGATGCCACTATAATGGAATAGGAATAACATGAACGTAAAGTCTAAAGAGAAAGTTTTATATGTACTAGGTACTACATTTCTCATTAGTTTTGGTGAAGTTAGGCTACTAATTTAATTACTTACCAACTCTGTTGAAGCATTTGGAGGAACCCAGTCAAGTTTTACAGGTTTATCTGTGACTCCTCTGATCTTGATTAAGGGCACTGCAACAAAACATTAAAAATTATAACTACAGTAAACAGTGGGAGTACTTTCTCTGAGCTGAATGATTGCTCTCTGGGACCTAGGTGCATCTTGATATGTCATAATATACTATGCTATGTATTTGCTGTTGTGTATGTTGTTATTAGGCTTGATTGTATGTTGTACAATGATAGATGTCATTAAATCTCTATAGGGTGATTCATTTAGAGACAAAAATACGAGTAGATATTAAAAAGAAGCATGAGATATTAAGTCAAAATGAAATAAGTCCAATGTTTCTCATTGTGTTTTCTGATGACTGTTATTGTTGATTTACTACTTAAATTATACTGACTTAATCTGCGCTAATCTGGACACTATCATGTTTCGAATTTTGCAATAATAATGCCAAAATGCAGACCACTTTCAAGGTTTACTGGTACTCTCCGCTAGATAGGAGTGAGCCCCACATAACCCAGGTATCCCATACCCAGGGCCCTGGTGTATTACATAAAGGAATTAGGTATCCAATGAGAAAAAAAAGTTGGTGCGTGAGGTTGGTCAGCAGATGAATCTCTTGGTTTGTAACAAGTGTTAATACTCACTTATAGCCTTTTTAGGCTTCGCAGTGCCCAGCAACTCAAACTGCGCCCAGCCAGAGAGGTCATCATCTTGCACGTCATGAACATCCTTACTGCAATGGCAGGCTCGGCACACCTTCCTCCAGAAATGTAAATCCAGTCCTGGGCAGCCTGATCCTGATAAAGAAACATTAATTAGCTATGAGTAACAATGGCTTGTATCATAGCAGGAACGGGGATTTCTAAAGGTGAATTTGATAAATAAATAATAAAATATATGAATATCAGATAACATCACATCCATTGCTTCAATCCCACAGTATGTAGCTTAAGCACTTGTGTTATGGGTATCAGAACAACAAAGGTACCACAAAAACTAATTTGGATACTTTGCAAATTAACTTTTTGATCTTCTTTTCGAGTCAATGATACTCTGTCTCAAATAGAACCAGCCCAAAACCTCGCAACCCGGATACTGCTGTTCGTTCCCTTGCAAAGGACACTGTAATATAGGTGAATATAGCACAGCGCTATAATTTTTTGATATAAAAGGAATAGAAATTAAAAAGAAGTTTGTGATATTTAAACATCAAAAATTGAATAAGTCCAAGTCTAAATTAATTAATTAAACTTTTGGATCTCATTATTATCCTTGCATAATTTAAAAAAATCTGGCAATTCTAATGGTGGCGGTGACCATCACAATAGAAGCCGTAGCTAATACCACAGGCCTGATGACGGGCAGCAGGGTCATCAGAGCGAGAGGCTATGCCCCCTGCGATTGACAACCCTTCTGGCCAACAAGGCGATTATGGTTAAATCCTCCAAATATTTATCCAAAGTGGCAAACAACTTTGGACTATGATAGGTAGAGGTTGGGTCAAAGTTCTCCTAGCAAAAAGTACCAAGTTGTGCAATATACTTATCTCTTTTCCTATTATATTTTCTTGTTGTGTAGAACAGATGAGGTTTTCTTATTATTAAATTCTGGGTAATAGTTTTGGAGAACAGAATCATACCACAAGAGTTACATGGAGCTCCGGCGCCGCTGTCATGACCAAGGCGGGCTTTGCTCAACTTCTCCCTCTGACTTTCTAGCTTCGATAACCATGCTGGTGCCTCAGGAGTCTCTACACAGGACTCGCTCATCTGGAATGATTCATTCATTATTATCAAAAAATATTTTTATCATAACGTAATCGATGTTTTTTTAGTCAAGACCTCCGGTTAGTTATAGTAAAGGGAATTCTGATATAATGATCAATATATACCTTGAAAACGCCTGTCGTACTATATCAATCACGCTCCTTTAATTTATAAAAAACCACTTAATGTAAACTCAGCAAAAAAACCTAAAAACTTGGTCGAAGTCACAGCACAATCGACAGACACAAACAACAAAGAAGAAACTGACGTCATTCATCCTGTTCTGTCAGTTATCGTAACTTTTTAATATTGAAGCTGTGGATTTTCAATTACTCCGCGGCTGTTTAGTCCTTTATGACTATGCTAATGCCTTTCATGAAAAGTAAACGAAAATTGTCTGTGTAAATGTAACATCAATTTTTTTTGTCTATAGCCGACATCCGTCATCCTGCCTACGATATTATATTGCTGCATCCATCTTTCAAAGCGCTTCAGAAAATTAATTTTTACTGTATGAAATACTGCATTTTGAATTATTTTCTGAGGCTGTGTTTTGCTTTAGCTCTTATATTTATTTTAAAGCAGCTTCTAAAAATAAATATCCATCGCAAAGGTTATACTCCAAGTATGTTTTTCCATACGTTCTGATCTGTGACTCATAGGTTTGTCTTCATTCAATATTATTTGTTCCTGCAGATGTCTTCTGGGAGACCGATCAAGTGTGTTGTGGTCGGCGATGGTACTGTTGGAAAAACGTGCATGTTGATTTCATACACCACAGACAGTTTTCCCGGCGAATATGTGCCCACAGTGTAAGTGATCTTGTTAGAACCTAATTGCCATTTGCATATTCATGGAATGTATGTGTTTATTATTACGATCCGGTAGATGTTGACCTTGCAAGGTTGTCGTTTGCAGATTTGACAATTACTCGGCGCCGATGGTGGTGGATGGAGTAGCTGTATCTTTGGGGCTTTGGGACACAGCAGGACAAGAAGACTATGATAGACTTAGGCCTTTAAGTTATCCACAAACTGATGTCTTCCTTATATGCTTCAGTGTTACTAGGTTTGTATGAATAATTATGAAGTTTTCTTAAATTACACTCAACTGCAATGTTGCAATAACAAAGCTAATTGTTATTTTGTGCTAATTGTTATACAAAACAATTACTATTTTTAAAACTGTATATTCACACATATTCTTTTGTTCTAGAAGAAAACATTGACACTACACTTTCTAGTTTACATTCTGCCATAATTCCAATAAGAGTGAAATTGAAAGTATTTATAATTGTCTTTTTGATTCTTATTGCAGTCCCTCATCTTATGAAAATGTTACTTCCA
Organism: Conogethes punctiferalis; assembly: GCA_031163375.1. Lineage (NCBI taxonomy): Eukaryota > Metazoa > Arthropoda > Insecta > Lepidoptera > Crambidae > Conogethes > Conogethes punctiferalis. The sequence goes on along the minus strand of CM062082.1, from coordinate 14,736,817 downwards.
AGTGGTATCCTGAAATTAAGCATCACTGCCCTGATGCACCAATCATATTAGTCGGTAAGCCTTTTTTTGTTACTAATAAAAATATAAAATTAATTTTGAATTAATTGCCCACATGAATATCAGTGAATGTATGAAATGATGATAACTTTATAAATTTAAGCCTATGTCCTGATGTGTGAACTACATTATTTTATTTTTAGAATTGCATTTATTTCAGCATGAAAGCTTTCCATTCAAATCCATTGAGTAGTTTTTAAATGAAGGAGTAAATAAACATCCATCTAAAGATAGTTTTGCTTTTATAATATTAGTAGTACATAATATATAGACTATACTTGAATGAGTATGTGTTTTTTATTTCAGGAACCAAGATTGACTTAAGAGATGACCGTGAAACCTTGAGCCTACTCTCGGAGCAAGGCATGTCGCCGTTGAAAAGGGAACAGGGGCAAAAGCTGGCCAACAAAATTAGAGCTGTCAAATACATGGAATGTTCTGCATTAACGCAACGTGGCCTCAAACAAGTGAGTTGGTCTTAGAATATATTTTCACTTCCTTATAAGATGTATTATGTGTACTCTTAACATGTTAATGGCCATGACTGTCACCGATGATGACAATCAAATGTTTATATTGTACCTTGTTTCTCAACAGTCTAAGCCTAAATACAATCCAGAGGGTGTTTGTGGATTGGTGGGACTCACCACTCCTTCAAAGATAGGTGTTGCCCCACACAGAAATTTAAACAGAAATGAATAATAGTAATGATAATAATTTAATTTGAATCTACTTAACACTATATGTAAGGAAATTTTTTATGTACTAACATTATATGGGCCCTGTCTGAAATAAATGAATTGTATTGAATTGACAGGCTCGGTGGCTCATTTGGTAGTGACCCATGACCCTCTGAGCCAAGGGTCATGGGTTCGATTCCCGCACAGTACATGTCTATATATGATGATGTCTATATCTAAGTAAGTTTATCAGTTGTCTAGTACCCATAGTATAAGCTTCGGCTTAGTTTGGGGCTAGGAGGCCCAGCGTAGCATGTCTTTTAAAAAAAAAAAATAGGTTTGATAGATGGATTGTACTGCAATAGTAATAGTTTTTATTAAAGTGAAATTGATTGTTACAGGTCTTTGATGAGGCTGTGCGCGCAGTATTAAGACCTGAACCACAAAAGAGGCACCAGAGAAAGTGTCTAATTATGTAAATTATAATATAAACTCCATGACAAAACTATTGATATTGACATTTAACATGCAGGAATCTCAAATCAACAGTAATAATGTGTTTCTATACCAATATTGCTCATCTACATTAAATGGTATGTAAATAGATTATTCACAGAATCAGACTAAATTTAGAATTGTGCCATAAATGTTCATGATTTTTCACATGTGATATTTTTAAATGTAACCTTATATCAGAAACATCACACAATAATCTTTTAGTCGTAAATAAGTATCTGCTTGTTTATAAAGCAAATGGAAATGCCAAAGATTTAAACTAGGTTTTAAGTTTCAATGTGACATACTTTGTTTATAAAACATGGTCAGTGGTTAGAAACAAATTGTTACTGTTTAAAACTCTTTAAAATGCTAATAATGTTATTTTTGTACACACAACTAAACCTCAGAGTTTTGAGATATTATATTCTTATGCGACTTGTTAATATGGACTGATGTAGAAGCTAGTATTTTTAACATACTCCAATTAATCTCGAATTAGTTTGAACAAACAGCATTTATCATTGATACCTATAACGAACGAATATTTGTTATAATATTTTACATAGGAATAAGATGTGCTTGTAAAAATTAGATTATTTGCTCGATGATATTTTTATAAATTAAACTAACAATTTGTGAATGGCAATAACTCAAATTATGTTATGACCAGTATCATATCTGTCATGAGTTTCACCTGAACTTGTTTGTTAGTAATATTCTAATAGATATAATTTTCTTATTAGTCATCAAAATTAGAATTGGCAGCTAAGTGTAAGCTTATGTGACAATTTAAATATTTATGTTTGAATGACCTTTATATTAATTTAATATTAATATTTAACTGTGTACTAATAATTATGGGTTTTGATATTTTTTTATTTATATTGACAAAGTCTGGCTATGGAACATGTGTATGAAGGAATTCTAAGACGAAATATTTTTGTATGTGATTATCTAGAGAGTGATAGTGCTATTATTCGCGTAATATGTCTTCATATATGTAATTATTAAAATTAGAACCAGATAACCTATGTATAACCTATTTGTTCATTTATTGATGGTTTTCTGTAAAATTGCATTTAACTTTTTTATGTAATAGGTAGCTACAAAATTGACATTTTGTAGATCTTTTTAATTTTTAATTCCGGATCGGAATAGGGAATATGCATGAAAAATAGTTTCAGGTATTCACTAATTTATCGTAAAATAGATCAAAATCTACTACGAACAGTGAAAACAAAATCAAAATTGGTTGAAAAATGGGCGAGATACAGTCATTGAAAGTGAATATATCCGTCTCTCTCTCGCGAAACAGATTTTTCTATGGAGTTAGTACGGCGCTTACGGTACGTGACGTCAACTACCGCATCGGATCTCTCTGTCTAATCAATAACTTTAACGCTTTATAACTCGCTTAATAGAAAAGATAGTTTAAAAATTCTTCGATATTTATGTATCTGGAAGACAAAAGATCTCAATAAATCCATAAAAAAAAGTCATGCATATTCCCTATTACGGAATTCCGTATATATATGACCACCACCATTAAGCTAAACATACGTTCGGAATTTCGATGTGTTCGAACGTATGTGGCCAGCCTTAATGTTGTTGTCCGATTGGGTGCAATTTTTTTTGATGCCAGTCTGTTATCCTGACTGTTCACTATTTTATAAATGTACCTATATAGGGCCATGGAATGACTGCCTTGCCTCAGTATTCCATTTAGTGCCTCCTGTTTGCAAGCATTTACATGACTCCTCCATTGATAACGAAGCATTTGAAGGCACAAGATATGGTAATATTTAACACATCTAATTTTAAATACAAGGGTACATAGGAATTTTTGCATCTCGGCTATCCATAAGCATATACAATTTATTTTGTGTTGATATGCTTCCGCACAATGTTTATAAATAATAAGTATAAATATGAATGTGCCTATCCAATGTCTTCAGAAACTAATTATAATAAGTATTCCAAATGCTTAATTATCTATGTTCACCATATTTATTTCAACTTCATTGTTTATTACAAACAGCTTTTACAGCCATTTAATCAATCTACTTATCCACCAGGCGTCTCTCTTCAAAGGGCTGGAACCAGTAGTACAACATGTGTAGGTAACCAATGTAATGGGTCGTGTAATGGTGGGCATACATGATCCTTTCTATCGTCCAATCGGCATGACGCTACCGATTGGATCAGTTATGCTAGGTTTACACGCGTGCCACGCAGCCCGGCAAGCAGCTCGGCGAGTAGCCCTGCCCTACACACTGCGCATGCACGTGCACATTCAAACAGTCGAACAGCCCGTTCTCATGCTTGTGCTTGTGTTTGTGCCCGTTGAATGTCGTATTAAACGCGAGCGTGTAAACGCGACATTAGAATTGAACGTGTAGGACCGTGGATTCGGAAACTTTGCATTAAAATTTGACATTTCGTTTTCGAATACTTGACAGTCGGCATCGGAATTTTTACTCGTCTTACTTCGAGGATGGCGAAAACTTGTGGCATTGTGAAGACCCACTAATTTACGGTTTAATTATGGCTGGTCTAAAACTGCATGGATCTTAAACGCTACTGTACCTACGCCTCATCAAATAGGTACAGGCCCCTCTTCTCCACTGGGCACTATGGGCACGTGCCCAGGGCGCCGCGATCGAATAGGGCCCCCTAGTTCCTGCCAGATTACCAAATGATACCCAATATTTAATTCATAGGGGCCTCATGATCCTAATGTGCCCAGGGCCTCAAATAGTTTAAAGAGGGCCCTGAGTAGGTAGACTTGAAAATAAGGGGTTAGGGTACAAGGGCTTAAAATTAGAAATCTCCCATGGCCCATGTTTTAGTTCTCTGAGAGAATCTTTTTTTTAATGTACGGATTGGTTGATTACTATACAAAAAAACTGGATAACTGTGTTAATGTTTTACAATGTGCTTTAGTATTCTAATATATGTATACCTACTACTACTATGATATTATTATTTCTTAAATATTTAATAGACTGCTTTGATTTACGTATGGATAAGCTTGAATTGTATATAACTATCCAATTAATTGTAAGAAGAATGCGCAATTTAAAAATGAAACTTGTGTAATAATACAGCACTTCATAAGTTATTGAATATCTCGTTTTATTTAATTACATACCTTACCTGGTCATTCCCCTTCGGCCGTCTATGTAACCGTAGTCTCGTAACCAATTGCGAATGGGGAATAAATGATCTTTATACGTAACCGGTTTCGCACAAAAAAATATTTTTCTTTGTACGAAACTATGGCTACGTACAAGGAATTTATTTTATATTTATTCTTTCTTCCTTTGTTATGTACCTACCCGAACATTAACCCTATGAAAAGATGGTTCAAAAATAATAGTAAAAAATTCAAGTCAATCAAGAATGTAATATTATATTTTAAGTCAAAACGCTAGTATCGTTTCTAATAGATTAAAATGAAAATGGGGAAACTATTTCCAAACAATGTCCAACTGTTCGATTAATTCGACTGTGCCACCCTTCTACATTGTTGGTGGTTCTAATGGTTTCTTTCTCGCAATTACATGTTTTAGAAAAATCAATTTTATTCATCCATTGCTTTCTAAAGTATGCGTTAAATTTGTTTATCTCGTTACCAGACGGGCTCTTATTTATGATATACGCATAACCGCTTTCTACAAACTCTTCTGGCAAGCGAGCTAGCCCTGCACATCGTGACACGTGCCTTCTTTTTACTTGTGAGTTTATTTTGAGCTGCTGCTGCTTATGAATCATGTTATCATGTAATCAGTTTGAATACCTCCCGGTTACATATTAAGATCATTTATTCCTCATTCGTAATTGGTTTTTTCGTAACTAGTGGGTTTCGTACAAAGAAAAATAATTTTTTGTGCGAAACCGGTTACGTATAAAGATCATTTATTCCCCATTCGCAATTGGTTACGAGACTACGGTTACATAGACGGCCGAAGGGGGTCATTCAATCCAAAAGGCGAATTTAATGCTAGGAGCATTTTTCAGGGCCAGCAGACATGTGGAACCCAATGTTAAATATCTACCCTCACAAGTGTGATAATAATGCTTCTTGGCTTATTATAAATACTAGCAGCCCGTCCCGGCTTCGCACGGGGTAGACAATTAGGTATACTGTTAAAATTTTACCAAGGATCCCTAATTTTTCTCAAAATGAAATGTAGCCTATGTCAAATTAGAAGAATGTAGCATTCTATTGGTGAAATATTTTTTTTTAAATAGGCCCAGTACTTTTTGAGCCTATTCATTACAAACATACAAAAATAGGTACAAATCTTTCCTCTTTATAATATTAGTGTAGATATGATGCGGAGGGGAGCGAAATATCTCATCATCTTTTTACTCCAAGCCAACCCTCTCACCTGCCAGTGGTGCATCCTGCCGAAAGACTGGTGGCGGCACAACCATCACGATTGAAAGCGTAGTAGCTAAAGCCGATAACGGGCAGCAGCGTCACTGAAGCGAGAAGCTACGCCCCTGCGATCCTGCGATCGCCAACTCCCTGCCCAGAGCGTGGTGATTATGGGTAGTGTTTGCCCAAAATAGCGAACAACTGCGACTGCGAATGTCGCCATAGTGCCCCGAAATACTTAAGAGAACCTCTTGAATCATCTGCATCAATTTTGAGATTGTTTAAATCCGAAATGCCATAGAGAACACACTGTAAGTTACCAGAAATAAGGTTAGAACATAAAAACTATAAATAAACTTCTAAGCCCACGGTTCCACCGAGGATTAATCTGTGACCGAGGCGGAGAGGAGAAGAGCTGTGCCGCGATTCATGGCTTGAAACACGAATCCGATTTCGAATAAAATTCTGAGATTGGGACTACAAATTCCAGTCCGAGTCATTTCTTATCCATGTTACGCCTACCTAGTTAAACGTCCATAAGGAACTTTTCACAACGTTAGTACCTACTTACTTGTGGGAACGAAAACTCCCATTATAATTCTACCGTAAAAAACAGGTAGTACAAGTTGGAATAAAAAGTTTCACTAGTCCTACTATTCTGTAACATGCAAAATCGTAGGGCTAATGAGAAAAAAAATTCAAGTAGGTAGTTCTACATACGGTAGAACTACTTGGTAGTACTAGTGGGTACAAACCCCGTAATGTAGGAGTAGGAATTAGACTTATTCGTAGATTAAAAAAACAAAATGTTATACAAGTAATTTATTTCATATAACACGTTTACATGTCATTGAAACATTAATTTACACATGGATCAACATTAATAGGATAGGTTTCACCCAAAGACAAAAATATAGTAATCTCTGTTTTAAAATACGCGAATCCACGTTTTCTTGTTGTCTGTACCTCTTCATCACATTCTGTTACCGCCTAAATTAGAAATAATAGCTATCTTCCTGTCCTTAATTTTATGCGATCTTTATGGGATTGAATAATACGAAGGTCTACTAAGTTACTTCAGTAGAAAAAAAGAGCTGGTTTGTAGGTACAAACTTGTTATGTTGATGAAGTCATCCGCATTTCTAACTTAAACGGTAACGCAAGTTTTTACTACTGTTCCACGTACTCCTTATATCAGAATCTTGGACGTCGAATATAATGTGTAGTGTACTTACTAGGTACGGTCAGCATCACAAGTCGCTGAACACAGCTTAAAATTACTTGGAAACAGACAATTCTGTTATTTTGACAAGGTATTAAAGTGTTCAGAGACTTTTGTTGCTAACCGTACAATATGCTACTGTAGTTACAGGATAACTAATCCCTACAAGCACAGTGGCAGTTGTATGGAAAATAACACTGGACATTATGACTAGAAAACATAGAATTAACCAACCCCTAAAATTTTGAGTCTTATTTTAGTATAGTGTGAAAAAAATGCAGTATAAAATTTGCAGGAAGATCAAAGTTTAGGTATTTAACATATACAAGAACTGCGGTCTGCACAGGCAGAATAAATTAGTAACATTTTGTGATTTAATTATATTATACATCTGTCATGTTTTGGACTTTCGGGCAACTGACACAAAGTTGTTTGAGCTTTTAAGAGCTATTGTTATCCGGACTCTACTATTCCCAGTAGCCTCGACAATCGCCTTCATGTGGACAAAAGGGATTCTTTCTGTATCAATTTCCCAATCACACCTCGTGTCTCTGGCACAATAGAGAAATTCGAGTCAGCCTCGCTGGAGGCGCGATGAAACGTCTAATGTGGAAATGTAGGCAAGTATGTTTTTTTCAGAAAGAGTATCATGAGGTATATCTAAATGTACTCCTAAAATCTAACTGCCTCTTTCTAAACCAGACATTCACAGTCTATATCGCGTGAGTGAAACATTCTGACCATTGTCAGGGAACGTATTTCTGTTTAGTTATTTCGTAAATAGGTTAAAATAACCCATGGGACAAATGGAATAATGCACAAAACAGTGTGCACAACAGTAAAATAATGTTTGGAAGTGACGTTTTTAGGTGGCTTTAGTTCCAATTTCTGCTACGCGCTAAAATATCTACGTAGCGCTGTACGACTTGATGAGGCAGTTCAGTTTACTTGATAAGGCTATGGACTGGACTAATAAAATAGCTCAGGTGTTTTTTTTTTACTACATATTGTAGATTTCGGCTGCGCAATTTCAAAACCTAGTAAGGGACATGACACAAAATGTTCAGGAGAGCGAAAAAACGTCTCCGCTACTTTGAGAGCGTGCCGTAACTAAACTATGCAACTTACGCTGACGATAGTTAGCTTGAAATGTGTGGCATATCCTTGGCTTTCAAGTAAATATAATATCCAGCATTAATACCTAATAGTACACGTTAGAAAGCACTTACTAATGATTAAATTGTTTTTTACGAGTAAAAGATGACCAAAAAACCATTTTAAAACCTAGTAAAGGCACTTACTAGGTTTTGTTCTGGTTTTGATGAGCTACAAATTTTCAATATGACAAGTTATAAACCTAGTAAGTCAGCAAAACAAATTTAAAATACAAGTTAATTAACGGAAAAACATAATTTAAATGAGATACTCGTATATAGGAAATCTCAACAAACATGAAACATTTAAATCTATACCTAAAAAAAAAGATCTGTAGAGAGGGCAATTCTGTACATGAAATTTTTTTTCAAAATAACTATCAGGGGGTGATCAGTGATCGATACTGATGCCAAAAATGCAATCAGTAAAATTTTTGTCTGTCTGTCTGTATGTTCTGTATATTCGTTTATGTGTCGTATGTAAAAAGCTACTGGACAGATTTTAACGAAACTTGGTACGAATATTCTTCATACTCCTGGGCAGGTTATAGTATACTTTTTATTACGCTACAATAAATAGGAGCCGAGCAGTGACAAGAAGTGTGTGGGAAACGGGAGAATTTTTTATCTGCATGTTGGATCGCGCATCACGCGAAAACTAATGCATGGAACTAAATGCGGTTTTCACCAATGTATTGCTAGAGGTCTAATTAAAAATTTAGGTGCCATTTGAAACCCGATATCCACTCGTGCGACGCCGCCGGCACAGCTAGTTACATAGTAAAAGTATTAGGTAAGTCAAACGTTTCATGTTTTCTGGTAAGGAAAAATTTGATTTCATCAACACAATGTTAGATCAAAGCATTTTTGTACTTATCGAAGCATATTATTGTTCTTTAGGGCACTAAAAATTAACCTCGATCTATAAAATTGTCTTCGAGACATTATAATCAGCAGTAATTTAAGTTGAACCACACAATGCAGCGCACACGCTCGCTATCTATGAGTTACTAAAACGTAGGCGCCTAATTCAGTTTGAATTGACAATTTCAAAACATAGTAAGGCACAATGACAATTTCAAAACCTAGTAAGGGACAGTCCCTTACTAGGTTTTAAAGTTGTCGTTGTGCCTTGCTAGGTTTTGAAATGGTTTTTACAGCCGGTTTTGGTCACTGAAAACCAGATCAGTGGACATGCTAGGTAGGTATTTTCGTTTCTAAACCTAAAATTCAGAATCTGAATATACAGATTCGTGCGTAATCACATTATAAACAGCACTCAGCAAAAACCCGATTTTTTCAAAAAATGTCCCTTACTGTGTTTTAAAATTGCGCAGCCGATTTGTAGTTCTGGCTGTTCCGACTTTAAATAACTAGTTAAAATACTAAGAGAGTAAGATTTTAAAAATATTATGTTGGTATAAATAAAATGATTATTATTTTAAATTGCAAATAATTATCACTACAGTAATGAGAACTGATATCTCACTAAATTAACTTATACATGTCATGTCATAATAATAATAAAAGATGTGGTACTTAATTAAATAAAATAATTTTACAATAGTTACAATAAATGATAATCCTTTTTAGGAAACAATTAGTGACAAAAAGGACTAAAATTTTTTCTCAACTTAGTGGCTATAAAATAAACTACTATACACCATTGAGGTATAAACAAAACTATACCAAATTACACTATATCCAGAGTTAAATGCAACATACAGGAAATTATTTTCTTATGTATACAATTTATTATGTTAACTTTACTATATATTCTTAGTCAACAGATACATACATCACTTATGTATTATTTTCTCTGCATTTAGAAACAATATTGTAATGAGTAATAATAACATTAACAATAATTAAACATTAATTAATATCCAAAATATGTATACATGAAGAGGCAATCCAGAGTTGTAATATTAATTATGTAAAATATTTGATTAAATACTGATGAAAACATTAATTTGAGATCTGAATTTAAATGATTTCAGGATTTTATCCTGATACATATCAAATACTACCTAATTTTAAATACTGTCCACAAACATTTAATTAAATGCCAAGACTGTTACATTGTTTCGGAAATTATAAAATACCTATTAGTATCTACATATTAATATATAATTGTTATACATTTTTAACTCATAAGTCATAATAAAAATAAATATTATATGCCAATTGATGTTAATATATATAAATAAATTTTACTGAATAAAGAATATAGTTCTTAAAACCTACTATTAATCACTTAGATCAAATTATTATATTAAAGCAACCTACATGTAGACCTTGAAAAAGGAACCAGACAAATTTGTTCACTAAATATAGTACAAAATATAAACTCCTATTCTAAAGTAGGTAAATCACTGGTAGAAAATGATTCACAAAATAATGAAAAAAAGATGTAAAAAAATACTTGAACATTGTAACTTGAGCTTTACAAAGAATACATCAGCCTAATTCTGATTTTGGCTATATAAATTATGTAAAATGTCAATTTAATAGGCACATTATTATTATTGAATCAACCTAAGCTTGAGTAAATAAATTGACCTAAAATCTTATGGTATTTTCCTTGTGACCTGTAGGCATGTGGTTTATGCTACAAAAGTAACTAGACTAGTTGACTGCTTGATGATCATGGTGAGATAATTTTGTCATTGGTTATTTTAAATACCAAAAAAATATAGTAAACATTTCCAGTCCAGGGTGGTGATCTAACTAGCTGGACAGAGCAGTTGGACCACAGGCTCAGACTGAACATTTAAAAATTTAAATTTTCATGAAGTGGTAATCTTTAAATCTACTAATACTTTATAGATATTGTCATTAGAGAAAAACATCCACCATAATAAATCATGAAGTCAATGATGATATTATAAGATTAAATATAAATAATAAGGTTGAATATTTAATGTAACTTGTGTCAACTAGCCTAATTGGTGAATAACACAACATTAAAATAAATTTATATTTCAAAAATGTACCCAATACAACTCTTTAAGCATTTATCAAAAATTTTGAAAAGTAAAATTGTGAGTGTAAAAGTATACTTTATATACAGTATCTGATTTTTTAGTAAATTAGTTACTATCTACTAACACTAATGGATGTATTTTTGTATTTTTTATAATTTTCGTTATACAATTATAAATAAACAATTACTTATACCACTATAAAAGAATAAAACATTTAGTAGCTCAGGAAAATTTGAAATTACCAACTAACAAACACATAAAGTTATTATTTAACAAGAATAATATTTTTGAAATAAAATGTCATGATATAGGTATTGATAGAATCTTAGTAAAGTTCAAAATACTTTAGAAAATTGTTAGGTACACAAATTGCTATTTCAAAATATACTACACATAAATACAGAATATGTATTTCTTAATTTATGAGTATACATTATCTGGAGAAGCTTGTTTAAGCATCAACAACACCTATGTGCCATCACCACTGGGTAGGTAATCCTCTTCCTGATATCACATAGCTCTGTATGGTCCTTGCGACTTTAAATATTGGATGACCAATGATGGCCCCGAAGACACTACTTCAGGTGGGATGGCAGTTAGAGGACAATTTTCAATGCTCATAATTTGCAAACTGACACACAAGGCCAGCTCAAATGGCAAATTGCATAAATTAGGATTATCATTCAAGTACAATGACTCCAGGTTCTCTAGTGTACCTATTTCTTCTGGTAGGTACTGCAAGTTGTTCTCTCCGATACTCAGGTATGTCAAATTAGTCAGATGGCCAATAGATCTTGGCAGAGATGTTAATTGGTTTGATTGAACAATTAATTTCTGCAAGTCATGGAGAAATCCAATTTCATTTGGCAGCACTTCTAATTTATTTTCTTCCAAATCTAATACTCTGAGCTTCCTCAAACTTCCAATGCTGGGTGGAATTCTCTTTAGCAGATTATTGGACAAGATTAACACTTCCAGGTTCTGCAAGCACTGTACATCGTCAGGTAATTTTGTCAATTGATTAGTACCCAAGTTAAGCTCTACCATGTTAGTCCACGTTCCTATATCTAATGGCAGAGATGTGAGCAGGTTCTCCTTCATATTTAGTTTGGTTAAACTCTTAGCCCGTGAAAATATGCCATAAGGAATTTTATCAATCTGATTGTGCTCCAGATTAATGGAAAATGCATTTGTAAACTGTGCTGGTCCTCCAGAAGGATAGCTCATAAATGAATTACGAGATAATGTTATGCTAGTGAGCTCATTCAGACTGGCGAGTAAACCATCAGGCAGCTGAGATATGGAATTACCTTCGACATTAAACTCATCCATATGTTTGCAATTACTCAATGTTGACGGTATAGCAGTAAGTCTATTGTAGCGAAGACCTAGCCGAGTCAATGCTTGTAAATTTCCAATTGTCTCTGGTATGTCCAGCAAATCATTATGCTGCAAGTCCAAAGTGGACAAGTTCACACAATTTCCAATCTCTTGTGGCAAATGTTCTAGATGATTATGTGACACATCAAATGTTACCAAATTGACCAGATTACCAATCCCAGATGATAATTCTTTGATCTTATTTTCCCTCAAACTAAGCATTGTAAGATTGGTTAAGTTGGCAATCCCATCTCCAACCACCCTAATTCTGTTAAAGCGCAGGAATAATGTTGTTAAGGATGTAAGTCTGTATACTACTTCAGGTATATCACTTAGCTTATTATGTCTCAAATCTAAAACTTTCAAGCATCTCAAGTTTGCGAGTGAGTCAGGTAAGCTCGTCAACGAATTCTCATTCAATGCTAATGTCTGTAAATTCGAGAGACAGCCAAATTCCGCAGGAAGTGCCACTAGCTTATTACCATACAAATAAAACTCTACTAAGTGTGTCAAATCTCTTACATTCGGAGGCAGAGAAGTAATTGAGGACTTACTAAGATCCAGCCGCTTTACGCCCTCGTCCCTGCATCTGATAAACTCTTTGATGACGTCTAGATCAGCTTGTATGGGTTTATTTTTCTTTGCCGTTGGTTTAGGTTTGTTAGATTCTGGATGTTTCACTGTAACCACCTTTGGGCGCGCTCCCTCCGTGTTCGTGAGGGATGCGGTAGATAACTTCTTTTCCCTCATGCTGTGATACTTTTCTCGGGGGCTTACAGTAGGGGAGAGTGGGTAACAGTGGATCACGGGTCACAGTGGATTATTCGCTATAATTCTTACGTGTGATGCTTTACGCACACAAGCAAACGCGTGGCTACTGCTCGTCGATACCCCCCTCTCACGCGCCAGTCGCCGCCGCGCTCGCCGAGCGGAATCACGTGCTGTCACATGCAGACCAGTAGGTAAGTACGAAAGTATTTTTTTACATAATTTAGAAATTTGTCGTATACCAAACCCTTTAATAAATATAAATGATAGTCGTATGTTTTGAACTTGTTATTTGATAAATCCGTTGTGGGTAATGTAATTTTGGCTTGGCTATAAGTAGTTATTTTTTGAATATTTTTTTTGTGTCGTACCGGCCTATGGGTCACAGTGAATAATTTTCATTTGGGTCACAGTGGACTGTGATCCAGTGTGACCCAAGTGGAAATTACATAAATAGCGTAAAATTAAAATGGATTTGTTCTTTTTCGTAGGTAACAATGCCTCGCAATAGGATACGAAAAACCAATATCGGTCTTCATACTTAAGAACAGATGAGTAACGCCTTAAAACTTATATCTGATGGCCGAACAATAAGATCTGTAGCTAAATCAACTGCTATTCCATACACAACGTTATATCGATACCATGTCAAGAGTACAAAAAATCCTGATCCTGCAAAACCAGTGAGGCTAACACCTAATTATGCAGTTCATAAGATATTTACTGACGCGGAAGAAAAGGAGACAGTTGATTACATTATTAAATGTAGTCAAATGTTCTATGGACTCACTGTCACAGACGTGCGCAGCCTGGTTTACGAAGTTGCACTGTTGAACAACAAAAAAGTGCCAGAAAAGTGGCATGAGACTAAATTGGCAGGTGTCGAATATCTATATAATCTTAGAAAGAGAGATAACAGATTATCATTACGAACTCCCGAGGGCTGCAGCTTAAGTCGAGCGACATCTTTCAACCGCCACAGTGTTGGTTTATTTTTTGATAACTTAGAGAATGTTATGTCTCGGCAATCTGTTTTTGGTAATGGCACCAGAGTTTTTAACCTAGATGAAACGAATACCATGACAGTGCAAAAAAATGCTAAAGTGCTAGCAGCCAAAGGACAAAGACAGGTTTCAAAGGTTACAAGCGCAGAACGAGGGACGTTAACAACTACTTGTTACATAGTTAGTGCTTTAGGGAATGCACTACCGCCTGTCATGATATTCCCAAGGGTGCACTTTAAACAACACATGATTGCGGATGCTCCTGCTGGGACCTTAGGGCTAGCCAACACATCCGGCTGGATGAACTCAGAACTCTTTGTGAAAACGATTCAACATTTTATAACCCACACAAACAGCAGCAAAGACAACCCTAGTTTGCTTATTTACGATAATCACGAATCACATATATGCATAGAAGCCTTGAATCTGGCAAAAGAAAACGGCGTGACCATATTAACCGTACCACCGCATTCCACAGGAAAGCTACAGCCACTGGATGTCGGTGTTTTTGGGCCTTTTAAAACCGCATATAACAAGGCTGTAGACAGCTGGATGATGCGAAATCCCGGAAAGACTTTTTCCATATATGAAGTTGCTAGTTGCGTTAAGGAAAAGACTTGTTAATTTTTGATAAGACTGTGATAGAAGGCTGTCTTAGAATATAAATAAATAAATAATTATGAAGAAAATTGGTATTTTATTGAACTTTTTTTTAAAAGATCCAGTGTACCCCAGGCGATTCCCTGTGACCCATTAAAAGATCCAAAGTGACCCATCTACGGGTCACAGTGGATCATTTCCCATTTTTTAAAAAACTTGTTATAACTTGTAAATTTATACCGTTTTTACCATTAATTGCACCTGGTTTTGTAGATTAGGGTCATATCTTGTGGTTAATTATCATAGATTAATTATTTACGCAAAAACTTGGGATTTGTGGAGCTTGAAAAAAAAAGTGATCCATTGTTACCCACTCTCCCCTACCTATGGAATCCAATGCTTCTGAATTTTCCCTCGAAGAGTTATCAAGATTCATTCCGTTGTTACTGGTATTTTCTATCGGCTGGTCAACAATACCAAGTTTCTTCAAGCACTATTTACTAAAACACACTTGACATGGTTTTGTCATCTCATCACACAGAAACAAATCAATACCTATTTTAAGACAAACTTGAGAGCAAGATTTAAGAAGTTTTCGTGGCAATATTTAATAAGCTAAACTGGATAAAGATTACTCTTTAATTTTTTTGATTAAAAAAGCGAACAATAGTTTATCATAGTTCACTTTTTGACCCAGAAATAAAATAAAATTTTACGAATCGCACACAAATGAAATCGACAATTCTGTAGCCATAGAGTGCAAACCACAGATTATGAGAATTTAGATCAAGTTAACACCTGCTGTTGGGGAAAAAAATGCTCTATGCTTGGCTTTCATTCAATTGGATCGTGTATGAAGGCCTTTTATTTGCAAACCACCATAGACAATTTGATAGGATTCATAGACAATATTTAAAAAGTGTCAAAGAAACTGAGTTTTGTCGTGTCTCTCTAAACACTTGACATTGGCGAATTATCCGCGTCAACATATACGCGTGCTAGAGTCCATATACAAAAAAAAAGTAGTTGTCTGTCACTCTTGTCAGTTTCCAGCCAGCGTCTCTCAATCAATTTGTTTGTTTGGTGTTGGTGTGTGCGACAGTGCTGTGCTGCACAAAATCTAAATTTTGCATTCAAAGTAATTTAAAAGTCTATCAAGATGGACAAAAGCAAGGAAAAAGAAGAACAAAGTATAATGGATAAATCCATGAGATCTGTTTTCGGTAAGAGTTTTCCAACGTTACAATAACCTTAAAAGTATTACGTTACAAATTACATTATACAACATTATTATCTATTTTCAGTGGGAAATATACCATATGAAGCAACAGAGGAGAAATTAAAGGATATATTCAGGGAAGTGGGGCCAGTTCTGTCTTTCAAGTTAGTGTTTGACAGAGAGACCGGAAAACCTAAAGGCTATGGCTTCTGTGAGTATAAAGATCAGGAGACTGCCCTTAGTGCTATGAGGAATCTGAATGGGTATGAAATTGGCGGCCGTTCGCTCAGGGTGGACAATGCTTGTACAGAAAAATCTAGAATGGAGATGCAAGCTTTAATGCAAGGACCTCAGGTAACTGAACTATTCATGTTATCATTCTAATGTTTAATTTATAAATGTTACCTTTTATGATTAATTTTGCTTTTCTTTTGAATCTTTTCTAGATAGAGAATCCTTACGGAGAACCAATTGAACCAGAGAAGGCACCGGAAGCTATAAGTAAGGCTGTGGCAACATTGCCACCTGAGCAAATGTTTGAACTCATGAAGCAAATGAAGCTGTGCATACAGGTAAACTTAATCCTACTAATACTATCCTACTAATACTATAAACGCGAAAGTTTGTTTGGATAGATGGATGGATGTTTGTTCCACTTTCACACAAAAACGACTGAACGGATTTTAATGAAACTTTACAGGAATATAGTTTGTACATCAGATTAACACGTAGGCTATGTTTTATACGAATATTCAGGCGGGCAGAGCCACGAGCAGCAGCTAGTATATAATATTATGAAGATAATTTAGTGTATCCCCTTTTGTGTCTTTTGAGCTATTCACATCTTTTATTTAGCCAACTATAAATTAGTTGTAAAATTTAGTAATGGCACTAAATAGCTGTAAACATTGATTTATAGTTTGTCCCTTACTGTACCCCTCTCTTTAGAAAAATACATTTCTGCTACCTAAAAATTGTCTGCAGGGAAGAAATCACATGCCATTATAACACTGCCTAAATTATAGGTGTAAAATTATATCTAATGCAATTTTTTTGTGCAATAAAGAAATGCAAAAGAGATTATTTCTGATCATGGATATTTCTTTTGTTCACAGAATAACCCAACGGAAGCAAGAAACATGCTCTTGCAAAACCCACAACTGGCTTATGCTCTCCTCCAAGCTCAAGTTATCATGAGAATTGTTGATCCTGCAACAGCTGTTGTGAGTATACAAATCAAAATCATTATTCTAATTTAGAGATTGATACAACTTTTATCTACATAGATAAAAATGTATCCCTATTTTCTCTGGTCACAGCATCACATGTGAACAATTGGACTGATTTAGATAATTCTTTTTTTTTATATTGTCGGGTAAAGGTTCTTAAGAAAGAAATAATTTTAAAAATCGGGACAGGTAAGGGTTGAGGAATTAATTCTGGTGTGATATAAAATTTGCTGGGCCAGCTTGTTTACTGATAGTAATCTACTTTATGATTCACAATATCTAATTACTATCAGTTATTACTCATATTCATGTAAAAAAATTGTGAATATATTAGTAAAAACTTTAGTCTATATTTTAAGATTTTTGTTTATTTGTGTATCTGCATTATGGACAATTTCTTTCAGACTATGTTGCATCCTAGTAATCCGGTGCCCCCAGTTCTGCAACCAGGGGATAAGCCACCACCAAACCCTTACATGCCTACTAATGCACCAGGTAAAACTTTGTTACATTGTGCTATATGCATTTATACTTTATGAACAGTCTCTACATATAAAAGAACATGTCACCTTTTATATGTAATAATAATAAATAGCCTTTTATATTCGAAATTTTTACATTTATAAATTTGACATTTTCACTGCACTTCACTTCACATTAAAATGTCTCTAATTTCGGAGTGCCTTATGGCAAAGGCCTCTTCCAACTCATTCCACTGCTCACGGTCCAGAGGGGCCCCAGGTTTAGTGGAAGATCATCCTTTTATATGTAGGAACCATCAATATAGAACTTAAGCCCGTCCGCACATGGAGCTACTCAAATATGACGGAATTAATCAGTAATTAGAATTACAAACTAGTTATAAACTGTATTTCGCACACGACGCTACTCAAATTGCAAGGTTTCAGTCACTCCTGTTATTTCTACTACCAAATAAACACGTGCGAAAAACCTAGCAAGGGGAAATATTGGAAGCAATAAAAGTGTCGAGTGGATCGATCATCTTCGCGATGACGATGTCATTATACTATAATAATATTATCATCATAACAGACGCCGAAGGAATCGACGCAGATTTACCTATACCGATTCACCCATATATCCAAAATAATGTGAACTGCAGATTGTCAGTTGCAGCATTTCTGCACAAATTTAATATTTAAGGCTTGATTATTCATTTTTCACATCAAAACACAGTAAACTCGGTAACCTAGTAGCTCGGCGACCGGCATGACGAGTCGCGCGCGATTAGTTGCCAACGCGTTACTAACTGGTTAGTGACTAGTCGCGTCGTGTGCGAACCTGTATGGCAATGTATGGGCGGTGACGCTCAAAAAACTCGTTAGTAATTTGAGTTTGTGATTGGTTCCTTTTGAGTAGCTCCATGTGCGGACGGGCCTAAAAATACAATTAACTTGGCAACTGATCGCGCGCGACTCGTCGTGCCGGTCGCCGAGCTACTAGGTTACCGAGTTTACTGTGTTTTGATGTGAAAAATGAATGATCAAGCCTTAAATATTAAATTTGTGCAAAAATGCTGCAACTGACAATCTGCAGTCCACATTATTTTGGATATATGGGTGAATCCAAAATCTGCGTCGATTCCTTCGGCTTCTGTTATGATAATATTATAATAGTATAATGACATCGTCATCGCGAAGATGATCGATCCACTCGACATTTTTATTGCTTCCAATATTTCCCCTTGCTAGGTATTTCGCACGTGTTTATTTGGTAGTAGAAATAACAGGAGTGACTGAAACCTTGCAATGTGAGTAGCGTCGTGTGCGAAATACAGTTTATAACTAGTTTGTAATTCTAATTACTGATTAATTCCGTCATGTTTGAGTAGCTCCATGTGCGGAGGGCCTAAAAATACAATTAACTCCAATTACAGCTCCCCCACAACAAGCGCCATTGCTTGCTAATCCAGTGCCACCTCCAAATCAATTTGTAGGTAAGTGGTGTTGTATTTGTGTCTTTATAAATTAATGTTTTGTATTTTAATAATTCATTGATTCTTATAATGTAAAAGAATTTGTAGGTATGTGCAGTATTGATGTTAAGAGCGCGCATACAATTTTAAGCAACTCGAAACGCACGCGGGAGCCGATTCCGAAACACACATAGACATCATTTGTGTCTGTGTGGGTGAGCGGCGTGTCGGACGCTAACTCCGGCGGACGAACATATTTTGATACTTAACAATTTATTATTCATCTAAATTATTTGAACATTCTTTTATTGCTAAATATTTTATTAGTGTAGTATAGGTGCGTACTTATTAAATTGATTTAAACACTTTAGAGTACATTATTCTTAAGTGTTTACTAATTAAGGTTTAAGAAAAATATAACAATATTTTTGTCTTTCTATCTTTATATGTACCAGGTACTTACCTATCCAAAGGTATTGTGTGAGTGATTGACATTATTAATGTTGCTTGATAAAAATCAATAATCCCTACTGTGTTTTCCTTGCCTTTTGATCATGAGTCAAAGGTCGTGAGTTTGATTCCCATCCAGAACAAACATTCGTGTGCTGAACATTTGTGTTTGTTCTGTGTTTAGGTGTTTGTATTATTATTTAAGGAAAGAGCAGTCTCCGTGGTTGCCACGATATAACTCTAACCCGTTTTATATTTTAACTTGTAAAAATTACTTTGTTCATTTTCACTCGGCAGAAATGGATCTCACAAAGAGGCTGGTTGCCATCATTCAAAAAAGATTAGTTTGTAAACAATTTGTCAATTTGAATTAAGGTCCTAAGTCTTCTATGCACTGATCACAGAGATCATGTATACCTACTGATGCTTGTGCTGAAAGTTGTGCTTGTGTTTCGTAGCAGAAACCCCAAATGGCCTACAACAACTAAAATCTGGTTCCTATCCAGCTTGACCAATCCATCACTTATTCTCGGGATGAATATTCGTCATGACCCGAATCCTAAGGGTTACATTGAAGGAGTCATTGACTACTGCAGCATTCTCTAAATAGGTGTCCTGAACCTGATTCTGAAAGAATATATCACGACTGACCAGCGCTGTTTTTTGTATAAGGCACAAATCTTGCGTAGAATACTGCTTTTACGCAATTTTATAAATGACTAGCTGTGCTCGCGACTTCGTCCGCGTGGAATAGTTATTTTTCCCCGTTTTTTTTTACATTTTCCATTATTTCTTCGCTACTAATAGTTGCAGCGTGATGTTATATAGCCTATAGCCTTTCTGGATAAATGGTCTATTCAACACAAAAATAATTTTTCAATTCGGACCAGTAGTTCCTGAGATTAGCGCGTTCAAACAAACAAACAAACTCTTCAGCTTTATAATATTAGTTAAGATGCAATGGACAGGTTACAAAGGCGAGCTATCTGAATAGGTAGGTATGGTGAGTCCTCTTGTATATATTAAAAAAATTTCTAGGATCGGTATTTTGAAAATTAAAATTAAATACAACAGCAAGTAAAAAATGTTGTCATTATCTCATTTATTTTCTACTTTACGGTCTAAATTAAGAAGACTAAACTTGTAGGAAATCAATTTTTAAACAATTTTGGTTCCTTCCTTTTCCCCTAAAATCGATATTTTGGAAATAAAACTCGCAAACCGCGACATATTCAAAACTGTATCATTATCTCCTATGTTGTACTTTTTACGGCATGAATGAAAAGAAACAAAGTTCTAGAGAGTCAATTTCCGAACAATTTTGGCTCTTACCTTTTCCCCCAAAATCGACATTTTGGAAATTAAACTGAATTAATTAATTACATAATAATATTTCGAATTTAACATAATTCCAATGACGGCGACGAAGCAAATAAAAGAAATAACAATACCTATTATGGCAAACTGCTGCACTAATGAGGGCGCCCATATCGCGTGTGAATTCGCCACCAGAGGTGCTAGTGTAACGTGAGGTATCCGAAATGTCAAATTACATAGGTTCTGAGGGTTAAACGAGTCTATTTCGGAAAATTAAATAATTTTGTGCAATTTTGGCATAGCTGGCATTAATTTTCGAAAATATGAGACACGGCTCAGTGATTATCTGCGCTTTAAAAGCGGAGCCGAGAAAATGAGGTATAAAAATTAGCGGTATGAAAGAAAAGCTAGTTCACTGGTTTGTTTATTAACCGTTAACAAACAGTTTTGCCTTTTGGAAACTTATGGCCTCCTTCTTATAACGAACAAACAGTCATCACATGCATAAAACAAACCTTAACAGCTATGCCCGAAGACCTCACTATACAGTGGCACCCTCTGGTGATTACAAAAACGGTAGCCCTCATTGGCAACGTTGCACCTTGCGACTTGCATACTGCAAGTTACATGCTCGCCCTGCTCGTCGCCATACTACCATTCAGCATACGTAGCCGGTAATTTTAACGTAATGTATGTAAATAAGTTACCGTAACATATCCGTATCTTACCAGCCTTTTCGCTAAAATCACCCCTAGTAACCGTAATGGCCATACATTTCACAACTATCATATTGCATTTTGGTTTTACATTTTGAAACTATAAAATATAATTTTTACTTCTTTCTAATACTATCTGAATGAAACTAGTAATCTCATATCGTTATCAGCCTCTCACAGGCCACTGCTGGACATTGGCCTCTCCCATTGTTGACCACTTTGATCGATTTAATTTTAATCGTAGATACTTGTTATTATTGTGACACAAAGATTCACTTATTCACACTAAACAATTAAGCGACAATTTCAAAATTGGATTCGAAGATCGATTTATCTAAATCTAAATATATCAATTTCGTGCATACCATCAAACATTTTATCATCCATCTTTACACATATAATTTTACTAATAATAACTCGACTATGGGATTTCTATGACTTTCAGCTTCATTGTATGCCTTTATTTATAGTCGTGAACATGTGACGTAGATTCCTTAAATGCTCCCAACTCAAATGAATCTCCCTATCAGTTTCTTCATGGAAGTTGTTTCTGACCATTGATGTTAACGAGCATAATAATAATCATTGGAATAGCCTTACTTTGTAACTTCATTAGTGAACTAATAAACAAATATCATATTAATTTTTTGAAATATTTAGCAAATGTGGTTGTAGATAATAATAATTATAATAATCCTGATGTTTGTATTTGATACTCATGACTAAACATTAGGTAAATCATTTCATTAATTTAGTATGTATATTATTTTAACTTAATAAATTTTCCATACAAAAATAATATTACAAAGTATCAAACTCGTGGAGTTGCACTCGCGCAGAGAGGTATACGCTCATAAAAGTGGTTGTGCGTATGTCTGCGTGAGCGGAGCAGCGAGCGGCACGTCCTCCCTCTGGGATGACCCGATTTGGACTGAATCGGCAAGGGTCGCGCGCGTGGCTTTATAGTCACTTTTAAAAAAATCGTATAAAATAAGAGGCATAGAATATTAATAAAATAATAATTAGGTGCACTTAAGAAAGACTTCTTTTACATTTACACAAAATTTCAACTAAAAGAAACAGTGTTTTCTACTAGAAAAACACTGTTGAAAAGTGTGAATTGAGCTTATTTTGAAAAATTATTTTGGGCAATTTAATAACACATTTTTGAAAGTTTTTTTATCTAGTGCACTAATAGACCATATAAGCTATTGTATAAACATATATTTAAAACATACGTATGTAATGCAATAGGCCTGTGTCCGTAAAAAATGTAATTAGTCCGTCTTTTAGATTGTTCAAAAATAAAAGACACGTATTTTTTCATTTGTGAATTAGACATACAAAAATAATATTACAAAGTATCAAACTCGTGGAGTTGCACTCGCGCAGAGAGGTATACGCTCATAAAAGTGGTTGTGCGTATGTGTGCGTGAGCGGAGCAGCGAGCGGCAGGTCCTCCCTCTGGGATGACCCGATTTGGACTGAATCGGCAAGGGTCGCGCGCGTGGCTTTATAGTCACTTTTAAAAAAATCGTATAAAATAAGAGGCATAGAATATTAATAAAATAATAATTAGGTGCACTTAAGAAAGACTTCTTTTACATTTACACAAAATTTCAACTAAAAGAAACAGTGTTTTCTACTAGAAAAACACTGTTGAAAAGTGTGAATTGAGCTTATTTTGAAAAATTATTTTGGGCAATTTAATAACACATTTTTGAAAGTTTTTTTATCTAGTGCACTAATAGACCATATAAGCTATTGTATAAACATATATTTAAAACATACGTATGTAATGCAATAGGCCTGTGTCCGTAAAAAATGTAATTAGTCCGTCTTTTAGATTGTTCAAAAATAAAAGACACGTATTTTTTCATTTGTAAATTAGACCAAAAATGACAAAGATATAGCCCGTTAAAATTACGCGTGACGTCACATAGTGGGAGTATTTTCGCCACTATGTAACGTCAAAGACCCCCACTCCTAAATTTTGATGCCTTGTATCTTTGTTATTTTTTGTTTAAATGAAAAAAGGAAAAATACGTGTCTAATATATTTTTATAATCTAAAATACGGACTAAATATAATATAATTATTTTGACCCTGGAAACACCCCCATTGATATTAAGACTTTCGAAATTGACTCTGACTCGCATTTTTGCGAATCGGCTTACGGGAGATCTTTGATAAACAAAAATATACTAGTAAATGTTGTATTTTATCTAGCCTATGCACTGCTTGAAGACTTTATCTATATAAAAAACTATGTTTCTTATTTTAAAAAAATCGTTTTCTATGATAATAGCTCGCCCGAAAATACCAGTTTCGCCGCAAATACGTCGAATTCTGTATGCGCGCTCTTAACATGTAATTTAATTTTAGAAGAGACAAATAAAATTATTCAACATTACCCAAGAGAGGTAGGGCATAGCGAATCTTCGCCGCCCGTCCGGGGCCTTCCCCGAAAGGGCGGCTCGGTGGAGGTCCTTATCTCCACCCTATAGAATACCGCAGACAAATGAGGCCTCGGGGTCGTGTTTCTGCCGGTGAGATTTAAGGTTTTTTTTTTATAGTGGCTCGACATAATGGATTCCCTACGCCTGATAGAAAGCGAAAGAGAAGCCCAAGTCGCTGTGACAACGGGCAAGTAACTGGTCAGTTGTCACTATAAAAAATAAATTTATAATTATTATTATAAGTGAATCCTTGCCTTGTCAGCTCGGCCGCCGATGGGCGACGTGGACCTGCGCGGCGCGCGAGCGGCCGGGCCGCCGCCGCTGCTCGACCAGGACATGCGCAGCCTGCCGCACCCCGTGCCGCCGCCGCACATGCACCAGCAGGACAGGTACATCATCAGCCTACCGCAGCCCACTGCTGGACATAGGCCTCTCGCCCTTCGCCCCTTTGGGGCAAACACCTGGAGGCTTCACCCATGATTGGCACGCTGGGCAGGCGGGTCGGTGATCGGAGGGCGTAGCTTCTCGCTCCCAGGACGCTGATGCCCGTCATCATCATCAGCCTATCGCAGTCCACTGCTGGAGGCCTCTTCAGTTGTTCGCCACTTAGGCCAAACATCTGGAGGATAACCACATTTGCCACGCTGGCCAGTTAGGTTGGCGATCGCAGGGCGTAGCTTCTCGTTAAGGTAACGCTGCTGCCCGTTGGCTGTGGTATTTAGCTACGCCTGTTATCGTGACGGTTATACCGCCACCAGTCGGTTTCCAGAGTTTTGTCTGTTATTTAGCAGGATGCACCACAGCTGCACGCACATCTGCCTGAAGGTGGCTTGAACCGAAAATATGAAGGATCGTTCCCTAAAATCGCACACTATACATATTGACCGAATTCGGCCTCAGCCGGTAATCTTGTAGGACATCATCTAAGTATGCAGTAGTGTTGCTAAACTATCGATAGTATAAACCACTGCACTGTATATGTATTTACCGTATTTCGACCTCAGCGTAGTATCTTCTACGGCACCAGCAAGACTTCCCGGACTATCGATAGGTGTCATTTGAATAATAGTATTGTTTTAGACTTCGGAATTTAGGAAACTTCGAACGGTGAATGATAATGTTGTGAGAAAGTCTCCGAAGACTGTTCACGAACATTCACACAACCATTTGGTTCAAAAAACACATTCAACGTTAAATTAAAGATCTTAATTAACAAACGTTTTTATTAAAACAACATTTTATGTATAATTGTTATGTTTATTATCTCAATTTCCACAAATTTCTCTATGAAACAATGTGCAAGTTACTGCAAAACTTAATTGTTTGTGTATTAAATGTTGCATTATTTTTGTCAAGTCCTGCTCCTCCCACCTTGGAACATAAGGAGATGTAAGTGAAATTTTAGCTGTGTAGAGATTGCCCATGTATATTTTGATTCCCTCATTGGTCTGTTTCACTGCCACTTTACTACCATTCCCGCAAGAAATTGCATGAATTTTGAACCCTGACAGGAATAATTTATTGTTCTGGTATGATCTCACTATATTATTGCTTTAACAATTTGTTTTGCTATCGTTGTTTTGCTTCGATTGTAACAAACAACATTTAGAATAACTTAGAAACAATACAAAGTTGATTTTCAAATCCATTTAAGAATGTAACCCTGAAATGTTGACAACATAATTAACACCTTAGTAAATAGCAAATCGACAAAATTCTTCAATATTCCATTGCATTGTTAAACTATTAAGTTTGGTTACTATGGGAATTATCCCATAGTAACCTTGGGGTTTAAGTAAAAAAACTTATCTATCAGCTACGTGAAGTGTGACATACAACTAAGAAAGGAGTCCCACAAAAGGAACCAGCTATGACAAGGAAGGGGGGGAGGGGTCAAAAAGTCAAGAAACTCGTGTGACATAATTTATGGATGACACCTAATGTCAAATTTGAATGAAACTTTCTTAGAAAGATCTTTCCGAACTCATGTGTGAATTATGTATGTCTTTTGAACGAACGTGCAAGAAAGATTCCAAATTCAAGTCAGCAAGGCGTTGTTCTCATCTCATGTTAAAACGGTCATTCTATTTCATTTTCTATGCTAATTTAGAAAGGGGTCGTTCATTAATGCTGCTTGTTTGTGTGCAGTAGCGGTTTCCCGCGGGACCCGCGGCTGGCCAACGCGCAGCAGTTCAGCGCGGACCCGCGCGTGCGCTCCAACGACCCGCGCAACCAGCCCAAGATGCCGCGTAAGTTTGTGCACAAGTATTTTGTATGGACCCACACCGGACCATCGACAAATAAATACTACAAAATTATGAGACCTTTTGTAGCATTTGACTGAAATAAACGATTTTTATTTTATTTATTATTCATTTAAACGTTACCGCTCGCGCGAAGTTGCCGCTCTGCTATAGGTAACCGTGCGGAGCGGCAACGCAGCAAAGTAGCGTAATAAGTATCGTTACTTTTACCGGTAACTAAAGCAGGTATCGATACTTTTAACGTTATATTACAGTATCGATACCTGAAACTTATCGTTAAGTTTGTGTTCCAGTAAAAATTACCGTTAAAATTTAGTATCGCTACCGACTTACCGGTAATTATTTTACCGGTAAAAAAGTAACATTATGAATTAACGTTATTTACCGCTACTTATAATGTTAAATTGGTAACGTTACCAAGCCCTGCTCGTGGGTTCGACGATCCCCACCCGGAACAAACATTTGTATAATGAAAATTTGTGTTTGTTCCGTGCCTGGGTGTATAAATTTGTATTTAAGTATATATTTGTGGTACCTTCGTTGTTCTGGTATAACACAAGTGCTTAAGCTAGTATACTTTGGCATCGGAGCAATGCATGTTTATGTTTTCTACTATTTATTTATTTATATGTATATTAATAATTAATTTTGAGTTTTTATTAAAGATCAAACCGGAAGGGGGGCCATCCACATATTTCATGACTTTTTGATTAGAGTTTAGGAGTGTCAAGCGAAATGTTGGCTAAGTCGCTCGTAAGCCCTTATCCAATACTTTGCAAGCGAGGCATACTTCTTTGTGTACGGGTACCTTATTATATTAAGAAAATGTTGAAACTTCCTATAATTAATGCTACTTTATCAATACAGAACAAATGCCCCCCGGCATGCCGAGCGTCGCCCAGGCTAGGACGATTCAGGGCATTCCCTCGGGTGCTTCGGACCAGGAGAAGGTATGTACTTAACGTCTTTATATTGACATAACTAAACAACGATATAAACTGCTTAATTAAGACCTCGCGAGGTAGGAAAGCGTGAACGTTGGATGAGAACGGAGAACGAGTAAGCCCGGCGGAAGCGCTTTGAGTTGGAAATACACACGGCTCTCTTATAAAAAAGTATCTACGCTTTATAGACAAAAAGGGTTTTGTTGTTTGTTAATTTCTACAAACCACAACACACTCCTTTTATGATGCCTTGTATCTTTGTTATTGTTTATTTGAATGAAAAAAGGAAAAATAAGTGTCTTTTATTTTTGAATCAGCTAAAACACAGACTACCTAATTACAATTTTTAGGCCATAATAGCCTATTTGATAGTAACGAATCATTTATTCGTAATATTATGATTTCCATCGTCATCAGCCTATTGTAGTCCACTGAACATAGGCCTCTCCAGTTGTCCGCCACATTGGGCAAACATCCGGAGGCTTTACCCATAATCGCCACGCTGGGCAGGCGGATTGGCGATCGCAGGGCGTAGCTTCTCGCTCCGATGACGCTGCTGCCCGTCATCGGTCTGTGGTATTTACTACGCCTACAATTGTGATGGTTACACCGCCACCAATTGGTTGCCAGCGCCTTTTGTAGTTTGTTATTCGGCAGGTTGCACCACGTGCTGGTAATGTTGGCTTGGAGCGAAAAGATGATAGGCCGCTTACTTACATCCCCCTAAAAGTAACGAGTAACAAAACTTCTGTTTTCCATGCTCTTGTCTGATATTTATCTATAACTTACGTTTCGTGTCACCAGGCGGCGCTGATAATGCAAGTGCTGCAGCTGTCGGACGAGCAGATCGCGTTGCTGCCGCCGGAGCAGCGCGCCAGCATCCTCATGCTCAAGGAGCAGATCGCCAAGAGCACTCAGCAGCGGTAGGCCACGCCCACTGCTGCACAAGCCACGCCCACTTAACATGGGCGTTACCGTACCCGACACATGCCACGCCCACTTGAGATGCGTGTATCGCGAACAGGGGACAGGCCACGCCCATTAGATGTGTGCACAGATATTTAGAGGAATAATAAATAATTGATTAAATTACTACAATGATAGCCAAGGCGGCCTTGTCATTATCACCGGACTATTCGAAGAGCGGAAGGCTCTCAGCAATAGGATTTAGTGGAGCATAGACAAGCCACGCCCCCTCCAATACGGTAGATGAATGAGATAGAAGGAAGCACAATTAAATTTCTCATTCTTTTTGGACCTACGTTTTAAATCAAGTAGGTATGTGAAGGGACTTCCAATACATGTGTATTAACATTGCACAATTATTGTATAGCATTTTTCAACCCGCTATGGGTTATTGATGTAATCTATGCGATGTATTTATGTACAAAATGTCACATAACTGCCTATACTACGTGTTGTATTTTCTTTTTTCAAAAGAGTTATACACAAGATACTTCCTTCTAGTATTAGCCGTTGGTCCGGAAAAAAGATACATGTGAAAATTATATTTTAGAAAGATAGTGTTTGATGTAAGTCGTGAGTTATGTTTCAAACATCACCTTGAGAAATGTTTTGATTTAACGAAAATATTGTACCAAAAGGACTTGCTAACTGTCTCTGTCTACACTATATTGTATACTGTGCTTGTCATGATTATTGAATCATCCAATAGGTTACATGATTTTTCTAATAAAATATTATTACCTAAAAAGTTTTTATTATTTTAACCTTGATTCTGCTTTATTGCTTAAGCGTGTAGATAACTAAAGTTTTGGTTACGTATATTATTATCGTTAAAGAATAACTATTTTGTGTACAGACACCATATCAAGTTACAAAACTGTGGAAACATTATTTTAATTACTAAAGCACTCTTTTGTTGGACGGTCAGTAAATTGCTCGGATTAATTCCAAGGTAAAACGAAGCTATCTTACTTTGGAAAACAAAAATAGGTTCTTGTTACAGACTTTAAGGTTTCGTATTCACGTTACGCCTACAAAATTTCATATTGTGTTTGTTTTAAACCATATTCCGTTGTAACACTATATGGAACTTGGCTGACACGCTCCCGTACATCCGGATCAACCAAGGAGCTTTAAGCAATCCTATTGGTTAATATTTCTCCGCTCCGTAAGCCCAATGGACAGGCAGCCTTAAAAACAAGGACCCCTTAGTATCCTAAAAGCGTATTCCCGCCTTGTATTATCTATCCGGTGACTGTCTAGAAGCCTATGTGAAATTAGTAAGCCTATGTGTCCCGATCAGGAGTTGCCTGATATTTATTATTGCAATACAATCTTCAAGCTGTACGTTGCATTTTATTATTTATTAACATGCATTTACATAATTATTATGTAGTAAGTAGGTGCATAATGTATAGAGTAGTACAAAAATAAAATCTTGTTAAACTAAATTTTAAAAGGTAAAATAACAAGAGTCATTTATTATTAATTTGCACTGTGTTATGATGACTTTTGCAACTGTTTATTTTTTTTTATCAGGCTCTTGAAATATGGGTCCGTGCAAAATAAATAGGTAGCAATATTTATATTATGACACAAGCATCTCTACTGTATTTCGTAATTATTACTTGGCCACTTAATTTTTACTGATTAGCCGGAGTAATTCACAAAGCACGTACACAATCACTGTGATAAGAAACATTTTGCAAACAGAGTTATCAACAATTGTGTGGGTCACATCACATATTAGCTTTTTTTATCGTGTACGTGATTCCTTTATCATTGGCTTGTTTAATACACGTAGGTATCTACCGATTTTAGTCTGCTGCACTTTATATCATAACTATTCTCATTATAAAATGTACCTAAATAATTTTGGGTTTTTAAAAGCATGTGATGCCCCTGCATCGCATGCACTTTGCCGACCCTTACAGCACAGCAATATACTAATTTTCTGTCAGGCTCAGGCTAAGGATTAAAATGAGAATTTCAAATTTCATTCTAAGTAGGTGTAGTTGTGACCACTCCCTTGCTTCTCGCTATACTTGGCGGGGTCACTGCCATGCCCCCCGACTTGCCGAGATTGAACGTGGAACTAAAATGAATTCCTTACAAAAGGTCGCAGGTACATCCCTTTTTTATCTTTGTTCGTCAAGAACTTTAACTAGTAGGTATGTACCTACCTAACTATTAAAAAATGTTAAGAATCCTATACATGGCATTTAATTATTTATTTAACCTTGCACATAACTATTAAAGGTAGGTAGATATACAGTTTACCTACTTGTTTACCTTTCTATAAAGTACAATCCACATTTATGAATGATTTGTCATTGTGCCAATGTTTCATGTTCAACCACTTTCTACTCTGGCCGAGTGTTAAAAATGTGATACGTTTCCTACAAAATACCTATAAACTACTTACATTGACCTCGCCTGCACACTGTAAGTACCTGCCTCTATGTAAAACTTTTTTATAATTTCTTTCTTTTTATGCAAGAGGCGGCAGACGAGGCTGTTGACTGCTTACCACCAGGCACCACATTTGTGTCCAGCAGTGGACTGATGTAGGCTGATGATAAGAATGATGATGATGGTAAGCAGTCAACACCACCCATGGACATCTGCAACTCTCATATTTACTAGGTAGGCCGCCTACTTACATAGGTCTTTTCAATTTAATATCATCAATTACCTACATTCATGTTTCTCAAACAAGTTTTGCCTGATCTCAAAATGTCGATCTTCTTGTAAACAGACACTGAGACACGTGCAATTAGTAGAATGACGTTGCCGAGCGTGTGATGCACCTTTAGATGCATTGAGATTTGGAGTTTATATTCCTACCCTTAGGGCTTAATTTCCTTTGTCGATAATCACGCAGACGCAGTGAAGTTTGCCAAAATGTAAGGCCCCGTATAAACAGTGTTAATTATTCTGACATGTGAATGAATAAGCAGATTTTAAGGTAGGCATAAAGTATTTGATAATAATTAATTAAGACCCGGTTTTTGCATGATTACCTACTACCTACGAGTATTATGTAATTTTGACCAAAATATCCGTAAGTTAGTAGGTAATTTTGTAGATAGAAAAACTTTGTTGTGGTGCTTCATCTAATGAACGATGTGTGTGAAAGGTATTAATTATGTTAAGGTATTAATCTAAGGGGTGTAGCCGAATTAGTTAATACCTAATAGGAACATGATTTAGTAGAACCCACTTGACTACTTTTTGTACCTAGTATCTTGCAATATTTATAGTCGTTGTTCCGTAGTTTTCCGGTTAGATTACCTAGTATTAATTAAAAGCACGCCTATGCTATTCATTAATCCTAACACGCACTTCTTAACTACTCTAGCTAAGACTCTTGTTAGCCAAAGTAGGTAGGTATCCTATCATCTGATAGAAGCGTGTCAATCATTGAGAGGATAAAACAATGCCTATAGTTAGGGTTACCATCACCTAAATTGCTGGCGCAGGATAACACGGCAGAAACTCCGGACATTTGGGCTTTTTTTATTTTTTTTTTATTATTTTTCCGTGCCTTCTTGATTGTGAATTTATCGCTTATATAAAAGAATTTGATTTTCGATTTAAAAGTGTCCGGATTTTACCCGGACACTTAAAAGCCCCGGCCGGACGGACCCCGGACGCCCTTCAAACTAAAACAAATCCGGGGAAACCAGGACGGATGGCAACCCGACCTATAGTGAACTCCGGAGCGTAGTTTTTGGCTGTAGTGACGAGACTCCTCATTCGAGCGTCATTCCCACCCGCCGACAGACGTGCGTGCTCCCGCCAGTTTTGCGCACATCCGCAGACGAAAATAACACGCGCAGTGATTACTTGGCGAGTTTGATTGAATATTTTCGTGCGTAAGCCGTGTAAGGCAGGTAGTTCATTCAGTTATTTATTCCATATTCTTTTCGTTACTTAGCTAGTAAAAATTTGTTTTTTAAGCGACATCAAAAGTTGTTGATGCTATATTGTTTGTGTAATTTTTTTTAACATTCATGTTTACCGGTATCTACCGTACTTATGTGTAGTGTGTACCCGACCGATATTATTGTTTTAATTAGCCATAAACAGTTTTGAGTGATAAAGGATTCTAAGGATAAAGATAAGAAAGCCTAATTAAAAACAAAGTGTTGTGTAGAAACACTCGTGGGATTTTGTTATTGTCCATGTGGATTTTGATCTTTGTTGTGCGTTCCTCTGAGACCGTTTTAATTTTCTCAAGACTACTTACTTAGTGTTCAGATCTAACAACTTACCTATGTTCATAATGTCTACATCTGGGGGCACGGTCGTGCCCTCGCCAAGACGAGCCAAGCGAAGCGCAAAACCTTTTCTCGAAAGGTTTCGTCGTTTTTTTGAACCCGCATAACTTTGGTTTGTGTATAGGAACTGTTTGTGTATAGGAAAATAAATGTTTAGGTATAGGAACGTGTTGCAAGGAAATTGTTTCCAGAATTATTTTCCTTATTGATAATATAATAATAAATAACCCAAGACATGCCACGCTGGGCTACACAGCGCCACCTAGCCCCAAACTAAGCCGAAGCTTGTACTATGGGTATTAGACAACTGATAAACTTACTTACATATATCCTTTTTTTGTAAATAAATACATATTATACATAAAACACCCAGACCAATACAAACAGACATGTTCATGCACACAAATGTTTGTACTGTGCGGGGATCGAACCCACAACCCTTGGCTCAGAAGGCAGAGGGCACTACCAACTAGCCACCGAGCCTGTCTGTGATTGCGCCCTAAAATTCAAAAAATCTCTTTAGGTGTACAAAATGAAGTGGGCGTTGACGTGCATTGTGTTATGTGCGTACGCGCTTCATGCGGAGTGCAGGTGGAGCCATGACAGACACCGCGGGGGCTACAGGGGGTCCGCCAACGACATCACCGGCCGCTCCCGCCAGGTGATGGACCCCCCGGACCACACGAAGCTCATCGCGATGGCCAGATATGTCCTGCATAATAGTGGTGAGTTTGGTTACAGATCTTTGTTTTTTTTATTTATCATTATTATCAAACTAAAGACCACTACCAAATATAGGTATTATCTTTTAAAATAAATTCCACTAAATTCCAGCAAACGAAGAGCCTTTATTGGAGCTCTTTATGGAAGAAAAGAAAATGACAATTATTATTACTGACTTTTAAAAACGTGCTTTTCAGCGCGAAAACGTTCGTAAGTAGTGATTTACGTTAGATACGAGTACGACTAACTAACAGTGACGAACAGTGAATTTGAAAAAAATTAAATATCCATAAATTCAGCGCTCGACTGGCGCCCCCGGGCGGCCTGCGGCCGGGGGCACCGCGCCCTTTGCACCCCCGTGTAGAGACGGCCCTGGTAGGTTCATATAAACAATTTTATAAATGGGTTCATGCACGCGCGGGTCTGTCATACTAAATTACCGCATATAACGACGTGGGTTTTGAAGAGTGCGTAGACAGACACTAAATGGCTATAATATGATATGGCGTAATACCTACAATATCCTTAGTTTATCAGGAAGGCAAGTCTATCTTACTGCAACGTTATATGAATGGAGTTTCTTTACAACCTGGTTCATGCCTAACAGCGGCGTAGCGTAGTGGGTGCGGGGGGGGCGGCCCGCCCCGGGCGGCACTTTTTAGGGGGCGGCAAAATTTCACAAACTATAATCTATCCATACTAATGTGTCCTTCAAGCTGGAATCCTCATCTCTGAAACCTGCATGAAAACGAATTTTGACTATGCCAAAAAATAGTCATGAAATAGTCATAAATAGTCGCCAAGTAAAAAAAATAGTCGCATTATAGTTTCGGAGTTATAGCTATAGGTTGGTGAGGATTCTGGCTTGAACATCAAGCTGTAATCCTCACCTCTGATGCAAGCAAACGGCAAAGTCTATCGAATTGGTTTATGTTCCAAAAAATAGTCATGAAATAGTCGCAACGGCATACCAAATTTCAGAATTAGTCGTTAAGAGATTCCAGAGATATAAGGGTAGGTTGGTGAGGATTCTAGCTTGAACATTTGAAAACTTCAAATATCTCCGAAACGGCTACGATTTTCGATTTGAGTTTTTGCCAAAAAATAGTCATGAAATAGTCGTCTCCAACGGAAATAAATTTGAGCTGATTTAATTTGAAATTAAAAAGTGTTAATTTTTCCCTACATTTCTATGGAGGTACAGTCGTGTACAAAATGTTTACTTCATTTTATACTATTGTAAAATATTTCGCTTGAACTATAATATTTCGTCAAATTAGGTGTTTTCCAAGACTAGTGACTAGACCGAGTGCTATTATGATTAAACAAATAAAAACAAACATTTATAATTTTTGTAGCTATTTTTATTTAGTACAATTTAAAGCTTGAAAATGCGTACATAATATGTTTAAATTAAAAATAACTAAATATAATGTTTATATCACAACCGAATAATAGGTATGCCGTTCGGGCATTTCCATGCTAGCTTCGGGAGCGCTCGGCCTCATAGTCTCCGTCCTTTATGGTGCCCCCGCACTGCCGTTAGATAATATTTGTAAACATTTTCTAGCATACATTTATATTTTATTTTATTTACTCTATATTATGTATGTATCTATTAAGTTATTTAATATTTTAATCCCTGTTTAATCCTATCCCACTTTGCAACACTCTACCTACATACATCTGTTTCTGCTTAGCCCAATAGTTGACCGGTAGAGAATGCCTACACGGATTTCGATCCGCCTTTTGTGCACTATTTCTATTGTGCAATAAAGATTAAATAAAAAAAAATATTTACTAACAGATGTTGTCAATTGTTACATTTTGTTAGGAAGTGTCACATGTTATAAGTGCCCGTACACTGATGAAAAATGTTTACTAACATTTAAATCTGGCATTTGCTTACTTGGTTTTGCGTTCTGAGGGAGTGTCTGTACAAAAATGGAAGAAGAATTGCCCATTAGAATAGCTTTTAGTTTTGTTTACAAAAGAAGAAGCGATCTTATTGGATGCGCCAAACAAAATATAACACTTATTTTATTTTGTTACTAGCTGTGCCAGCGGCGTCCCACGCGTGGATATGGGGTTTCAAAAATAACCGACTTCCACAAAATGGTACCCAGATTTTAAGTTAGACCTCTAGAGGTTGTTGGATTGCTAGCAATACATTGGTGAAACCGCATTTAATTCCAAGCAGTAGTTTTCGCGTGAGGCGCGATCAAACATACAGATAAAAAATTCTCCCGTTTCCCCAACACTTCCCGCCATTGCTCTGCTCCTATTAATTGTAGCGTGATGAAAGTATACTATAACCTGCCCAGGAATATGAAGAATAATCGTACCAAGTTTCGTTAAAATCCGTCTAGTAGTTTTTTTTCTATAACGAACATACAGACAGACAGACAACAATTTTACTGATTGCATTTTTGGCATCAATATCGATCACTAATGACTCCCTTATAGTTATTTTGAAAATATATTTAATGTACAGAATTGACTTCTCTACATATTTATTATAAGTATGGATAGAAGATAACTTGTTATAAAATGTTTACTCAGTTACGAAACATTTTCTAACATGAAATAATTTTTAACACAATGACATGTGATTAAATGTCTGCTAACGTTGCTAAACATTTTCTAACGGCGCGGCAGTGTGGGAGCACCATTAGTGTCTTCCCACAATCATCGTCGCGGACATTTCATTGACTTGAGTATTTTGCTTAACAGTCACGCCATCTAGTAAGTGTTGTGGAACTAGCTCTAACCATTTTAAAAACGCATTGCTGTGATATTAACATTAAAGGTAAATGTGAAATATATGTAAAGATCAATAATTAAAGCTCATAGTTATTCTTTTTGCTGGGTAGGAACAGGTCGGTAAT
This sequence comes from Conogethes punctiferalis, assembly GCA_031163375.1. Classification (NCBI taxonomy): domain Eukaryota; kingdom Metazoa; phylum Arthropoda; class Insecta; order Lepidoptera; family Crambidae; genus Conogethes; species Conogethes punctiferalis. The sequence continues at coordinate 14,700,689 of CM062082.1, read as the reverse complement.
TGTGTATTATATGTACTGATTTCAGATTTAAACAAGTTTTGTATTAATATGCAAACTTTATATTATAATAAATAAAAATAGCTACATAAAAATGTTTGTTTTTTTTTTGTTTAATCATAACAGCTGCCATGGAAAATACCTAATTGAACGAAATATTATATTTTAAGCAGAACATTTCACAATAATATCAAATGAAGTAAAACATTTTGTATACAACTGTACCTCCAAAATTGTAAGGAAAATTATAACTTTTTATTTTCAAATTAAATCAGCTCAAATTTATTTCCGTTGGAGACGACTATTTCATGACTATTTTTTGGCAAAAACTCAAATCGAAAATCGTAGCCGTTTCGGAGATATATGAAGTTTTCAAATGTTCAAGCTAGAATCCTCACCAACCTACCCTTATATCTCTGGAATCTCTTAACGACTAATTCTGAAATTTGGTATGCCGTTGCGACTATTTCATGACTATTTTTTGGAACATAAACCAATTCGATAGACTTTGCCGTTTGCTTGCATCAGAGGTGAGGATTACAGCTTGATGTTCAAGCCAGAATCCTCACCAACCTATAGCTATAACTCCGAAACTATAATGCGACTATTTTTTTTACTTGGCGACTATTTATGACTATTTCATGACTATTTTTTGGCATAGTCAAAATTCGTTTTCATGCAGGTTTCAGAGATGAGGATTCCAGCTTGAAGGACACATACTAATTTAAATAATAAAAATATTTGAACCATTTCATATTTTTAACGGAACTACAAATTCGGACCGATTGAAAAGAGCATGGAATTTTTCTGTAACGGATTCGGGGAATCCCCTTTTCTTTGAATGATATTTTGTAGTGACTGCTGCCAACACCGTCTACGACTTGCGGGGATTGTTCGTATTTTATTTTATGCTTGGATTGCTTATGACTAACAAAACAACAACGAGAATTACTGACAGTGTTGCCGTTCTAGCGACTTAGTCGCTATCGCTAGATCTAGCGGATTTTATATATGTTTAGCGAGATATAATATCGTTTTAGCGAGAAAAAAATATTTTACTACTTCTAGCATCATCATCATCATTATCACCAGCCTATTGCAGTCCACTGCTGGACATAGGCCTCGCCAGTTGCTTGTCACTCAGGGCAAACATCTGGAGGATACGCCCATAATCGCCACGCTGGGCAGGCGGGTTGGCGATCGCAGGACGTAGTTTCTCACCTGCCACGTAGCTTCTCGCTCCGATGACGCTGCTGCCCGTCATAGGCCTGTGGTATTTAGCTACGCCTTCAACAATTATGATGGTTATACCGCCATCAGTCGGTTGCCAGCGCCTCGTTTGTTGTTCGGCAGGATGCACCACGGGCAGGTGAAAGATTTGAGCGAAAAGATCCCGGACGCTCCCTTACATCCCACTACTTCTAGCGACTTTTGTAAAATATATTTTATTGAGCAATATTTACAGCCCTTAATTCATTTTTTTTGCGGAGTGGGATCAGGATGGTTATTGTGAGCCACTACCTTTACAAATGAACAACCTTATCCAGAGGAGAGAGACGTCAAACTCAAAAGTAAATTACCTAACTAGACGTAGCTGTCAGTGTCACCGTAACGTTATACTGTCATAGTCAACCTGTCAACGATAGTGCGTGACTGACTTCTGAATTGTGGCGATAAGTGCTGTCCTTTGTCATCATCATCACATCAATCATGCGAGGCTCGAGAGGGGGTGAGGGGTCCATGAAAAAATCACGAAATATCATACGGGGGGGGGGGGGGGGGTGTTGGTTAATCTGGCGACTTCTAATTTTTTAGAACGGCAACACTGATTACTGACGATTCAAAATAAAAGGGCGGCAAAATTGTCTTCCGCCCCGGGCGGCCGACACCCACGCTACGCCGCTGATGCCTAAATCAGTATGCTGATGAGCACCTAAAATATAGTCAAAGTTCTAAACATAAAATGTAAATCTACCTATAAATGTTTTATAGGTAGATATAGGTATAATGGTAATGTAGCGACATCTTTCCTTTCTCCACGTCACTCTAGATGGCGATATACCTTCCGCGTCAAATAAGCTTACGCCATACATTGAGAAAATGTTCCATACAATTTCTAAGGTAGGCCTATAGCCTGTACAACGCGCATACAAAATACATATACCTACCTACCTATGAGTATACAATTATTTAACTCGACAAATTAAAAACCAATAAATTCATCAATGCTATTTCGTTTATTAGGTACCATAATACCTTCTTGGCGATTATGCTATCAATAATGTAACTGCTGTTATAATATACTTACGACCAACATACACCATTATCGTGCGTGTTGAATTGTTAATTTAATTACCTACTGTAATTAGTAATTACAAATCATGTAGGTACCAAATTGTAGATACCTATGTTTTGCATGGTGCAATGAAAAAGTATGAGAAGATTTTAAAAATGTTATTACATTTTGATATGTGATCTGGGCTGGCTCGGATTCAGAAAGTTCTCGCACGTTTATTCAAAAATCTGTCACGTTTTACAAACAAAGACTTTTACTGGGAAATACCGCAGCCGGTGATAGCCAACGTAGGATGTAGATAACTTTGGACGCATAGTTTTGCGCGGGAAAAAATAAAAAAAAAATAGTTTTTTTGTCTTTTGTCATTAATTTGTGAAATAAAAAAAATTGGGATGTTTTTATTAATTTTCGCTTACCTACGTTGGGAGCTCTTGTATAATTGATACGGCAGATACCTTACGGCATTATCTACGTCCCTGGCTTGATATTTATCCATATACATATTTTGGTTTTATTTCAGCTTGGGCATCAATCGCGACCATTTCGGTCCTGCCCGCCATCGAAGGATTCCCGTTCTCGAACGTCAAGTCCATCGTGGACGGCTCGCTGGCGAACTCCACTGGGATCCCCTACTTTTACATGTCACCCTTGGACTTCACTGCAAAGGATTTGTCGGTAAGCAGTTTTTCTAAGAAGGTATCATTTAATTTACGGAGTGTGTGTACGCAGAAGTCTTACAATAACATTCGTACATAAATACGAAAAAAAAGCCGTTAATGGAGGTCACGTGGTTTTGCTCCTACCTTTGCACTCCTGGACTTTGGACCTGGACTCTTCCAAGCAGGGTTGGGATGTATAAAAATAGAAAAATGGCATTTAACAGTGTTGTCTTCATCAAAATTTAAAGTTTCCACCACAGGCAAAATATTTTTTCCAATTAAACTTTTACAATTTTACATAATGTATTATTTAAATAGGTATCTAGTATTTTGACATAATGTAGGTAGGTATTTATTACCTGGGCATAGTACATAGCTAAGCAGCCTGTGTTCTGCGGTTTGCCTAGATAGGTAGGTACGATTTTTCATTTCATGATACGATTTTACTGGGGATATTTTTCTTTATTTATCTACTTAGTCCAGTTCTGAAAAATATTTTCATTTCTGACACTGCTTAACGTTCGATATATGTGTGAAACTTTAATGAATTGCAGCTAAACCTTATCAATTTATTTTCTACTTCACTTTTTGCCGGATACTGCTCAGTGTACCTACCTACTGAATAATTCGCGATTTCCTCTTTATCTATTCGCATAGATGAGGAATTATGCAACTATTTGTGCATTATTAATGTGTTTATAAATTGTGAATGGGTGTTTTACCTTGAATGATAGATAAAACACAAGAATCGTTATAAGGCCCTGTAAAATATTTGTTAAAATCATACTCACCTTTTTGCACCGGTAGGTAGGTAATTTATGTAAAGTTTTGTCGTTGACATTCGTGCCACCTTAGAATAAATAATCTAAGCATGCCACATCATTATTATAATAGGCAATTTAGTAGGTAGGTATACGATAATTTTGCGCTTAATACTTACATTAATGCGCCAGACAATATTCATACAAACTTTTCACATGACTAGGTACCATATGACTGGAGGCGTCTTCCAGAATTTCTAATTATCCACACAAAATTTGACCATATGGTTTCCACACCATCTCATACCTACCGTGGGTGTTGTAAAAGACCACTAAGGGAATATCAGAAAACAAAAAACCTACTGCGGTCACCGAACCGCCTACCAAGCGTGGTGGCTTATGTCCAGCAGTGGACGTTTCAAGGCTGATGATGATTATGTTGATTTCCTAACTGATGCGACCAAGAATAAAACCCCTAACATACCTACGGATCTTTTACGGATCATCCGCGCTTATAGGCGTAACGTTTTAGGGCGGAATACATTCATCGCATTGGAATTTCGTATGTAGGTGACCACTCTTAACCATTGCACCACTAAATTGCCTGTTAAATGCTCAAAAATACTCATTAATTTCAGAAAAACAGCCGCGCCACAGTCCTAGTGTCTCTTGAAGAGACGAATTACTGCGAGCAGAAGGGAATGGACCCTGAGGACCCGCGCTGCACCAGGCTCATGCTGTCTGGGAAGATGAAAAAGGTATGAATAAGTACCTACTGAGTAAGTTAAGTATTATGTACCTTACTAGTGTGACCTTAAGTACATATTTACATTGATAATCCAATAAATATAAAGGGGCCGTTACTAATGCTTTCGTACCTATCCTATTTGTACATGTTAAATGTTAATCATTATGTAATTCTAACCTACTTTTTTATTTATTTTTACCTAAATATACGTTACCTAATAGAACTAATAATAGCGACGTTTATCTCGAGTCAATAATAAATAGACAATTATTCGGAGCTGTTCTGTTAGCAATAGACAGATAAGCGAGCAGTTAGTCATTGTGTCTGCTAAATGGATGCTCTGTTCCAGGTCAAGGAAGGTACTCCAGAGTACACGTTCGCCAAAGCAGCCTTGTTCGAGAGACATCCGTCTATGGCTAATTTCCCTCCAGGTTAGTTATCTTACTTTCCGACAATTTTCGACAAAAAAATATTTATTTAATTTATACTGTAAGAACGTAGGTAGTGGCCGCATTTTTACGCCACCGACATCTGTCAAATTTCCCCAAACACTTTTCAAATTAAGTGTCCAATGCATAGAATAGAGTGCATTATCAATACTTAATCGCATTATTTCCTTCGTTAAGTATATTATATTTTTTGTTAATTAACAGCATTTTTAGCAAAAAAAGCCGTCTTCAATATGATGACAATGTGGTTACAAACATACAACATACAAAAATTCAGGCGAATTGAGAATCTCCTCCTTTTTTGAAGTCGGTTAAAAAGTCCCATGATCGTATTTTTTTTAGCACAGCAAATTTTTTTAGCATTAGATAGATTTGGCAACCTCGATGGCCCTAATGGCTAAGCAATTTCGATTCTTGGTTAGGTCATTTTAGTAAATTGACTTTTATATTGAACTGAGATACTGTATCGATACTGAGATTTTTTGATTAATGTAGGTATTATCAAAAAAAATGCCGTTAGTCACTATTTTTCGAGTCTTATTAAACCTGAACTTATCTTACGCACAAAATCTTATTTAAACAATACGTAAATTGCTTCTGTTAGATAAAGGTTTAAGCAGTATCGATATTAAATACCGAACACACGTGTAGGTGGGTAGGTATTCGGTAGAAAATACCCAAGACTATTTACTTATCTCTTATTTGTAAACAAAAGGCACGGGTTTAGGTGAAACCCTGGTCGTAATTATCTGCTACTTATAAATAAACAGGGGAAACCCTACTCGGACGTCTCCTTCAATCATACCAGGACAAACATCTACTTATCTATTCATGAAGAGTTTTTGTGATAGTTCTCTATCTGGTTATTAGTATTTTATTAATGACCTACTTTGGGTTTTATCAGGTTCAGACTAATGCATCTAAGTATACGGCATGTTAAGCGTTACTGCGTTACTTTCATTTATGTCTATTTGAGAGATCGTGAACTGTCGTACCTACCTATAAGTGGAGTCTTCACTGCGTGGCCATTCCGCTTTGAAAACGCTTGCAATCCGACATGGCCCATAACAAAGAGTTCTGCACATTTAAATGAACTGCGAACGGGATATTAGGATTAGGGATATAGGTAGTTAGTATACCTACATCATCATCAGCCTATTTCAGCCCACTGCTAGACATAGGCCTCTCCAGTTGTTCGCCACTTTGGGCAAACACTTGCAGGTTATACCCATAATCGCCACGCTGGGCAGGCGGATTGGCGATCGCAGGGCGTAGCTCCTCGCTCCGGTGACACAGCTGCCCGTCATCAACCAGTCGGATGCCAGAGGCTCGTTCGTTATTCAGCAGGATGCAATACGGTGACGGTGGCTTAGAGCGAAAAGATGATAGGCCGCTCCCTTACATATGATAAGTATAGATACTCATGGAGCAAATACATTGCAGTAAGTGCAAACGCGGGGTGTATGTAATTGTAAAGCGAACAACAGACGAACTGGGAACGCGGGTCGAACTGCGAACGAGGGTCGAACTGCGAATGAGGGTCGAACTGCGAACGAGGGTCGAACTGCAAACGAGGAGCGAACTGCCAACGTGAGACGAACTGCCAACGCATAATAAACATGGGAGTAGTACTTAGTATAAAAAATAATCCTTTTTATTTGCAGACCACAACTGGTTCGTGGCAAAGCTGAAGATCGCCCAGGTGGCGATGGTGGACTGGTTCGGCGGTGCCAAGTACATCCCCGTGAGGGATTACCTCGCCTACAATTACACAGGTCTGGAGATGTTGCAGCATTCCATAGACGTGCAGAGACAAACCCCCCTTCCTTTATAAGAGCTTCAAACATGAAGATTAAAAAATACTCATTATATCTTGCATACAAGCTTTGATGTTTATAAGTCTGGTGGAAGCACACAGTTTTTGAAACGTGGTTTAAGAACAAGGTCATTCGAATTATTTTGTAAGCACTAATAAAGTGTTTTATAACTTAGCTTTTTTTTATTGGAAAGAATCATAAATTGCATGTAGTCCTGAAGAAATTACTTTAAAAACGACAGTGATTTGTTCAATTACGAAATAATATTATGTGATCATAAAACAAAATATTTAATTTTAAGGGATATGCCCCTTATGTAGAATACCTATTTATTGTATTATAGTCTTGCCTTTATGTGCTCCTACTGAACGTGCTCAAACTGAACTTGTTCACCAATCTTATGAAATCATTTTCGCTAAGTTTTATCGTTGAGGTACCAACGTATACAAAAACATAAGATTATTTTTTTAACCGGATCTGTTACTTATCAAGTGGATTCCAGTGAGGGGCGAAATAAGTTGTGATAAAAATTTTATAATAAACATATTTAATTACAGACAAGACAATATTTTTTATCGAACAACCTTAAAGTAAGTTTTAGAGAATAATAAATAATATTTACATAATTACATAGCACCATTGTACAGTATCTAGAACACAATAAATGGAATAGCAGGTACAATCATAAGATATCTGTCTTTAAAATGCATTAAGTAAGTTAATACTATCAACATATTGATGTAGATTTAATATCGTATGCAACAATAACATTGAATAATATTATTGCGACTTTCACATCACTTTTTTATCGTATTTACGATATTTTATTCATCACAAATGGTGATTTTGACCACGGAATAACTGTGCATGTCAATCGAAATCTGCAATTAACTCATAAAAAATATACTATTATTTTCACGTTCAGTTTAAATTGTGGGTTCAATTTTAGTTTTGTAGTTGAAATTTTCACTAATTTTATTATAGGTAGTTATTTTTATTCATATCCGATAGGTACTGAAATTAGGGAAATCTTATCCTAACTCGGGAATTACAAATGAATAAGTTAACATTACAGTCAATATTAAGTGGTTAACTGCCAAAAACACTAGGTATCTCATCATCAGTGATCCAACATCTGGTATAAAATAATAAAATGCAAAGATATTTCCGAATCGTAAATAGGTTCCTGGAAGAAATATAGTATTTATGGTTGTTTTAAGAACCAACAAATACATGAGATGTTTCTTTGAACTTTCCAACAGGGTGCAGCACTAAAGCTTTGACCTCCTCAATCAATTTAAAAAAAAATTATACCACTAAGCTGGCAAAAAAGCCTACTGCCCGCTTGATGTTGAGCGGTTACCGCAGCCTACTGACGCCTGCAACACCAGCAACATTGCATACCAAACACACACCTTTAGATAAGATTGGCCTAAATACTTATGGCATTGCCTAAAACAAGACACTTCTGTTAGATGAAACCTGTCTTTCACTGACACTGGAAGATGTTTAGGCTATGATGTGGGAGGTAATGTAGCGTTATTCTGTCATCTGTTATTCAGCAGGATGCACCACTGGCAGGTGAGGGAGGCTTGGAGCGAAAAGGTGATGGGTCGCTCTCTTACATGTCATCGGATTAAGTAAGTACTTATCAGTGTACAAGTTACAGCAGCTGCACCCTGCCGGTGCAGTGCACGCAGGACGCGACGGGGCGCACCGCAGTGCCGCTACTGTACGCGTGGTGCACCAGCGCGTGGAGAGGCTCCTCGCTCAGCCTCTTCACGTCCAACGGCATTGCCATAACCTGGAACCAAGCGATTGGCATTTTAGCTTCATTTAGTACTAGCAGTGCCCGCGACTTCGTCCGCGTGGAATAGTTGTTATATAGCCTAAAGCCTTCCTCGATAAATGGTCTATTCCACACAAAAAGAATTTTTCAATTCGGACCAGTAGTTCCCGAGATTAGCGCGTTCAAACAAACAAACTCTTCAGCTTTATAATATTAGTATAGAAGTATAGATTAATGGGTAAGCGCTGGTCGTAATCAACAGCCTGCAAATGTCCACTGTTGAACATAGGTCTCCTCCAACAATAGGGATGTTTCCAGGTTCAAAATTACATTATATTATTTAGTCCGTATTTTAGATTATAAAAATATATGTATTGACCTCATATTTTTCCTTTTTTCATTTAAACAAAAGATAACAAAGATTCAAGGCATCAAAATTTAGGAGTGGAATTAAGATATGGAAAGCCAACACAGCAAATCTTATCTTATGTGAAATAAGGTGAAACCATAGAAAAATACTATACAATGGAGATAATAATTTATTTAAAGATTTGAGATACCAGGGTTAAATAATATATTTTTCTATGATCTTAATGATAATGATAATGATTTATTTACGAGAAACACGGTACATAAAGATGATACAGAGTATACATAGGTCAACATGTTTCGCCAAATAAATGGCATGTAAATTTTAATGAGTCAAAATTAATTAATATATCACATGTCAATCAAACAATTCTTTTACATTATAAAAATTCATTTTCAAAAGCCATTCATGCAGATGTTTACAAAACAGGGAAGGTCTTAAACATTTTATATTTTCTGGAATTTTATTATAAATTTTTAAACACATGTTCAAACAACTCTTCATATATAAAGCGGTTCTAGGAGCAAATGTTAATACAAGTTTATTAGGATTTCTTTGTATTCTGGAGCTAACATCACTGGCTTTACTAAAGAGATTAATGTTTTTATTAACAAACTTGCATACTTCGAAAATATAAAGGCTTGGCAAAGTAAGCAGTTTCAGCTCTCTGAAGACTGGTCTACAAGTCTGAAACGGTGGCATACCACACATTGCACGGAGACATTTTTTTTGAGTTACAAATGCCTTGAGTACATTGACACTATTTCCCCAAAACATTAAGCCATAACGCAATATGGAAACAACGTAGGCATGATATGCTGTAAGAGAGGTGCTTCGATCAGTTATATGCCGAAGCCTCCTAAGGACATACACAAAACGATTTATTTTGTCACAAACTGTATTCACTTGCGATTTCCAGTCAATATTTTTGTCAATATTAAAACCTAAGAATTTCACTATGTCAGTTCTGTTAATAGATGTCCCCTTATAAGCTATGTTTAAATCATAATTATTAAAATTATTAAATTGTATATAATTTGTTTTAGTCAAGTTAAGTTTCAATTTATTAATGTCAATCCATTCCATAATGTACTTAGAAACAGGAGGAGAACAGGGGCAAAAGGTAATATGCAATAAAATAAAATCATTATTAATTTCCTAGTACCTCACTCGGTATGAATTGCTTTCTAGTGCAAGTTTTACTTAAAAGAAAGAGAAGGTTTGAACATTTGAATTTGAAGGTCACTGTCGTAAACTGCTATGATTAGTGATAACAGAATGCGAATAAATGTTGATAAATTCTATGATATAGTACCTACTGTACAATAGTAATTTAACTTATATCAGCAGGCAATACAGAGATAATTCATAGTATCGATAATGGGGTGATAGTACTATTTAGTGAATCAAGTGTGTACTTACATTTTCGGCATTCTTCTCTCCATCCGTTATCGTCGGTAAACTGTCCAGATGACTAATGTCTTGTTTTTCAACAGAGCTGCTTATGTTTTCAGAGAGTTTCAAGTTGACCGACGCCATATCCAAAATATTTGTAGAATGCGGCATTGTTGCGTTAAAATTTAAGTTACCAATTGGTCGATTGTATAGTTTGTTTGTGCCCATGTATTGAGAAATGGCGATGTTCTCGAGGAATTTCTCATGTAGACTGTATAAGTTGGAGTATGTACACATCATCATGTCTCTCGTTCTACATCTCTCATCTAACAGTTGCTTTATCGCTTGCTGCAGACTGTCGCATTTTTCATTTAATACCTTCTTGCAGTTGGCTAACTCTTCTACCATCAAGCTGGAAAAGAAATGTCAGACCAATGAAACTAAATTTAACCAATGCAATACTTAAATAAAAGGAAATCTTAATAAATCATAGCAATGCGGACTTAGGAAGTTGAAGTAATAAAAATAAACAAAATCAGAAAACATCACATATATTGCACTGATACTACTCGTAAAGTATTGATACAAATGGATATAGCAATCACAATCAACGAAGATAACATGAATAAACATATTTACACACAATATTAGCCCTAGTATTTGTCATATTAGAAACTTCCATTGTCCATTAAGCAAAACCGAGTATACATAACTTTTTAGAATAACAAAACAAATATTGCTTAAAATATACCTGCTAGCAAGAAACTTGCTTCTCCAAACTTCACATTGCCCAGCCAACCATTCAGTTTGTTCCTAATGACACGAGAACATTTTATGAATTAAATTTCCAGCAAAATAATGTTTATTTCGTATCGCAAACATAAAATAGAAATAATATGTAATACCTGGTGAGTGGAGAGGTGTTGAGCAGAATTGAGCAAGGCATTCGCTAAATGTTTCTTATCTTCATTTAAGGACTGAACTTGAGTTTCTAGGTCTTCACCCATTGATGCTACCAACATTGTCTTTAGTTCTTTGTTGACCTGAAGTTGATGAAATTATATTTACAAATATTTCAATACTTCGACATTATCCCCAATAGAGGGAAAATTAATCAAATGAATGGAGTGATGAACTATGTAAGTTGAACAACCTATTTAGTTGCTGTATGCTCTGATCAGCCAGGGATGTGAGCATTGCTTTAGTCAGTCTTAAATCAGTGGATTTCTGAAGTTGATAAACTATCCTAGTTATAATAGGATAAATTAATTAATAAAATATACCCTTCAAAAAATTATTTACCTGCACTTGTTGTTTCAATTGTTCCTTCAATGATTCATTATCCTTCATCAGTTCATTAATTTTCTTCTGCATTTCTTCTTTCTCCGGGCATACACTGGTCTCGGTCACAGATTTGTCACTGGTCGTAGAAGTAAGTTTCTGTCGCGGCTTGAATTCATTCAAATCAGTCTTCATTTGGGACATCTGAGATATCAGAGTGTTTATGTCCATGTTATTCCTTGATTTCTTTGTACCTTTTGAAATACTCTGAGGTGTGATTGGTTTGACAGCGGCAGCATAAGGTTCGTAAGGAACGAACTTTGGACTCTTAGTATGGATAGGCGTCTTTTTCTTTTCCGCGCGGATTATATTAGTGGGAAAGACCTGAATAAGGCGTCCTGTAGGAGCCAAGTCTTTTGTTGTGGAACTGCTTGCCTGCAGAGTTGCATCTTTCTGGCTAGCCTCCCCAAGAGGAGCGATGGATTCCATGCCATCCCCCGCCGTTCTAGGTTTACTCATTATTTCTGTTTACAGGAAACAATTCATTGAGGTAAGTACAAAATGTGAATTGAGACACGTCAACGATAATATTACAGGTTTAATCGGTTATTTACTTACTCGGATGGAAAGGTGAATGTTTCTCCATATTATACAATCAATTCCTGCACGAAACAGGAAATAAATTTGCCTAATTAACAAGGTTTTTACAATTTTCGTTCGATTTTGTTGATTAGGTGAGTGAAAATGACAATTGACGACTGACACTGACAAACGAATCAAACCATCAGCTGACATTGACAGCAACAGTTTTTCTTCTTTTACAGCTTTGGGTTAAGTCCACAATAGTCTTAATATTAAAAATATTGAATGTCTCGCTTGATCAGTGTCCTCGATTGAACCATATTGGCCCTGGTCCAACTCCAAGGTGGCAAACCAGCAAAATACCATGGATTCTCAATTCGAAAAGGTCTCAGTGTGAGCACCGTACTATCATCTGCAGTGATCTGTCAATATACTTCCATGGATTAAGCCCAACCAGAACACGAGGCTAACAAGGCTAAAAAATTATTTTATTTACGCTCGATTTGACAATGTTTTTTTTCTAGACTCGTAGTAGTAGACATTGGGGGCATGTGGGTTCAAAGTTTCTGTGTATTATTTTCAAGGTGGTGTGGTGCTTATCATCGCCTTGTTACATAATGTGATAAGGCACCATAATCAAAACATGGTGTCTTATCGCATTACCTCCCCTTATCACCCCTATAAATGTTGATAGTTACTTGATAACAAATATTCAATATCAGTATGGTAAAAATAAAATATGATTTAAAATGTCCCCAAGATATTTATTGCAATAAGTTAAAAAACAATCTAATGAACTAATTAGGCTTTGAGGGTTGAATCTAATTCACCACTTGCTTGAAGCTCTTTGATAATATCTAATCCTCCAATTAGTTCTCCTTTTACATATAGCTGTGGGTATGTGGGCCAGTCTGAGTATTCTTTTAATCCCTGGCGAACCTCTTCATCAGTCAGTATGTCAAAAGTTTCATACTGCACTCTGAAATTATTATTAAAGACTATTAGTATATTTTTAACACACACATACACAGGTAATGATAGATACTAATCAAAAAGTAAATGGTTCCAGGTTTCGGAAAACTGAATCTTTACTTTAAGCTTTTTTCTAGATATCAGAATAAATAAATAAATAGTAGGCAACATCACATACATTGCTCCGATCCCAAAGTAAGTAGCTTAAGCACTTGTGTTATGGGTATCAGAACAACAAAGGTATCACAAATAAATACTTAAATACAAATATAAACACCCAGACACGGGACAAACACAAGTGTTCATCACACGAATGTTTGACCCGGGTGGGAATCGAACCCACGACCCTGGTTCAGAAGGCAGGGTTGAAATAGAATAGGCAGAGGTAATTTTATTGATTTGTAAGATAAAAAATCTTAGGATTATTAATGTATACAGGGCAATATCTTACCCAGTTCCATTGAGGATTTGTATAAGAGTTCTGCTAAATCCACATCTGGGTGTGTCTCTATTTCCCTTCATGAAAACCATGACATTGTGTTTGTTGATTAGAGCTTTCAGTCTATCTTCCAGTTTCTGGGGTGCGGCGGACACAGGCGCTCCCTTCCCCAAAATATGTGTCTTCACTTTTGAAGTAATTTGAGCGGCATCAGCACCATCAACTCTGTCTACTTGTATGCCATTCTTAAATAATATTACAGTAGGTACTGAATCTACCTGTAATTTAAAATAAAAATGAGTTATACATAATTTATTTACTTATACTTTATTGTAAAGACTGCCATACTTGTACTTTGTACAATTTCGCTCTCTTTTATACATATAATGTGTACTGTAAATTCTCAAAGGCCACATTTAAATTTTCCATAATAACCTCTTTAGTCCCCACAGGACACCAAGTGATTGATTTGACATTTTCAATGATTTGGTTCACAAGAATAAAAAATATTGGGTCAGAGTGTAGGGTTGAGTTTTGCCTGTGTTAGACACACAGTAAAGTTAAAGTATCTATGGTGCATCCCTTTGGTATGAAGCTTGTGATGTGATATTTGCAATACTTTTGGAATAAGCAGCTAATAATTAACTATAAGCTAGGTGGTATAAATTATAGACTAGTATTATACTTGGCAGAATGTAAAAATTACCTTATATTGCAATGAGATTTCTGAGAGGTTTTCAGCATCACAAACAGCAAATTTACTACCACTGCTTTGTGATTCTGGAAGTTTCGACAGTTCATTCAGTACTTCTGTCACTTGTCCACACTGGTCAGCCCATGTGGCAGAGAAATGGACCACACTTAGTGAAGGTGACCTGTACAAAAAAAAATTAAATAAACATTAACAAACAGATGATAGGCAGAAATGTAATTGAACAGATGAAGAAAAATGTCGTTTTTATATCGGTGTATGTTTTCAATTGTAAATTTTATCTAAAAAAATAAACAAAATGTAAATTAATTATTTCTAAAAGAATAATTTACAATAACCTTACAGCTCTTGAAAATTTAAATAATTTAATAGAATGGATTACACTGCTTGGTCAGAGTGTTTAAACTGATGTTCGTTTTATCCAAAAACGTACTTACCTTGTGAAATTTGCAAAATTTTCATTAGAGTTTATAGTTACGACCGACATTGTAAGATTGAGGTTAGGATATTAATGGTTACAAATAGATTATTACTTCTATTTTATGTAAATAACTGTTCACAACACAAATATTGAAAGAATTATGTAGTTCTATTTATGCTTTCAATGTTCACTAAAAAAATAAATAAGTTGCATTTCTAGAACAAGTCGACCGACAAACAAGAGAGTAGACACAAAATTGTCAAAATTGCTGAAGTAACCGACTGACATTTTCTTTTTTTTTGTCAATATAAACATTTGACAGTTTAGATGTGCGTCAAAAAATATCGATACTACGTACTTAGTAATATGCTCCAAGCCAACCTCACCTGCCTGTGGTGCATCCAGCCGAATAACAAACGAGGCGATGGCAACCGACTGTTAGATAAATACCACAGACCGATGACGGGCAGCAGCGTCGCCGGAGTGAGAAGGTATGTCCTGCGATTGCCAACCCGCCTACCCAGCAGCAAAGCGATTCTGGATATATCCTCTAGATGTTTGCTCTAAGTAGCGAACTACTGGAGAGGCCTACGTCCAACAGTGGACTGCAATAGGCCGGTGATAAATTTGTTACTGTAAGTGAAATGCTATGAAAAGGAAAAACTAGGAAGTTACCCATGATAGGGTTGGATTTACTGGATCGATTAAATCATTAATTCATAAATCGTATGTAGTGGTTGAAAGTAGTGACTTGAAAAAGACTACTTATTTTAAAACAATATTTTTTGGATACCATATATATCGATAAAATTAATTGTAACGTTTTGCCATCCCTTATTATACTTTTTAAAAGCATAACAAAAATAGAAACGGTAAAATAAATATACAGCCACATTACTAGATGATTTTTCCTTAGCTCCTTAAAGTTATTTCAGCCATATTGTTTGGCTTTATAGTTAGAAATGTCTTCACTTACTTAAAATTAAAAAAAACAGCGGTGACTTCTCCCTTCGACTTGATCTTTTGTTTGAGGTTAGGATAAAGTCGGGGATTTTACTTGAGGAATGTTTAATTGTAACTATTAATATATAATTCTCTTTTGACTACGAATATCAACAATTTTATAAAAAATGGCAACTGTGTCCTCGGCCCCTGCTCCCGGCATGCACCAGATAGACTTGTCGAAACTAAATCTTCACCAGTTGGCTCAATTGAAACAGCAATTAGACCAAGTGAGTTCTGTTTTTTACTTTATTTACTTTTATTAGCCATGGCTTAGCATAAAAAATACTCTGTATGCATACTGTCCATCATTTATAAGCACTGAATGTCTAATTTTTCTGATAATTTGTATTTCAGGAGTTAAATGTGTTCCAAGACTCGTTACAAACACTAAAAATAGCACAGGGTAAATTTGTGGAGTCTGGCGAGAGTGTAGAGAAAATTACACCACAAACGAAAGGCAAAACTGTACTGGTACCACTTACTGGATCCATGTATGTGCCAGGAACAATTGTAGACACAGACAATGTCATTATTGATATTGGTACAGGATACTACGCCCAAAAAGTGAGTATTTCTTCTTATAAATTGTATATTATCTAGTTAAAAGCTATTTTAGTATATTTATTAAGTTATTAGATCAAACCTGATGTCAATAGTGTTTCCAAGCCCTTGCCCATTTTGAATATTCAACAACAACAAAATAAGTTAATTGTCTACATTAGGTAGACAATTAACTTATTTTAAGCTTCAAGTAGTAGTAATCAATAGTTTTCTGAGCTAATATAATGTCAGCAAACTATTTTTCATTGACTGAAACTTTTTTTTTCCTTTTGTAGTCTGTAGTAGGATAATTATACCATTTGAGGCCCAAGGCAAGATTATTGAATGAATGAATGAAATTTTTATTGCTAATTGGGTACATATCTAATCAATAACTACCAGTAACTAACATACCTACATACTTTACAACTAGCAAAGGGAAATTTTTACTGAATTTGTGA